>JAWWMP010000011.1:1703100-1716417 GCA_035047865.1 Dendrocincla tyrannina | reverse complement strand
GCAGGCCCTGGCACAGGGTGCCCAGAGAAGCTGGGGCTGCCCCTGGATCCCTGGGAGTGTCCAAGGCCAGGTTGGAGAGGGCTTGGAGCAACCTGGGCTGGTGGAAAGTGTTCCTGCCCATGGCAGGGGATGGAAAGAGATGAGCATTTAGTCCCTCCCAACCCCAACCATTCTCTGTCTCTGTGAACCATCTACCAGCACTTAAGGAAAGTGTGGATAGGCAACAGAGAAGCTCCAGCTGCCTCACTGCCATTTTATTTACATGGTTTAGAACAAGTTCTTTGGGAAATGCAGCATTCCCAGTGTGCAGAATGCTCTGGACAACACGAGCCCTTCAGCAGGACAAGGCAAACCCACCAGGTTTTGTATCAGCATCAATAAACCCAAGTATTCCCCCCCACCTCCCTGTGCAGCACCTTTTCTGCCCCGTCTAGGAGAGGATTGGTAGCAAATCCATCAGCTCCAAGCAATCCCCACACTCTGGGCTGGCACACAGTGCCCTGCAGGAGACCTGAGACTCTGGGACAGCAGAGGGGGTGGCTTGGGTGGCATCTGCCCGAGCTGAACCAGCATCAAAGCTCCCCCAGTGCCTCTCCCTGCAGCTGATGTGCAAGCACAGCCCAGGGCAGCTGTGCCAGCTGTGCCCGAGCTCACCCCCCTGCCCTCACCAGGAGCAGCCTGGCACTGCCAGCTGGGGCATCCACACCATCCTGGCACGGAGGAGACCCCCTGACTTCATCTCAAAATCCTATTTTCTGCTCCAGGCCGTGCTGGGGTGAGTAATCCTGGCACCATCAGCTCCCCAAACCATCTGAAGGCTTCCATGAAATATTCCCAAGGCTGCAGCTTTATAAATATTGATACAGAGTTACTGAAAATCATTAAAGTGTGAGCTGTGAGGAGCATCTTCATCTGATCTCTTTGAGAACAAATTTAATAGACGGTTTTAACTGCCCTGATAACCCATCTTCCAATCCATGGTCAGCACATCCAGGCTCGCTTTGCAGCTCACAGACAAGTTTCCCTATCCCTCCTCCCCCCTTTATTTTATTTATTTTCATTTTCCAAATATAAATGGGCTATATTCAAAACAAATAAAGTTGCACTGGGTCCCACTGCATACATTTTAACAGCAGC
The DNA here is from genome assembly GCA_035047865.1 of Dendrocincla tyrannina. Taxonomy (NCBI): domain Eukaryota; kingdom Metazoa; phylum Chordata; class Aves; order Passeriformes; family Dendrocolaptidae; genus Dendrocincla; species Dendrocincla tyrannina. The sequence goes on along the minus strand of JAWWMP010000011.1, from coordinate 1,715,280 downwards.
AGAGAGAATTCATGCATTTTTCCATGACATAAAGAGGGAAGAGGGGGAAAATGGCAGGACAAGAGAGGGATTTTCCCTGAGAGGATGAAGGACAGGGTGGCCTTTCCTCTCCTCAGCCTGGGACAGCAGGAATTATGTGGAAGTGGTGCTGAGCTGGGAGCAGGTACAGAAACCCCACATCCCATGGCTCAACACTTAGAAACCATTAAGCTACTGGTCTGGGGCCAAAAGTAATTTCTGGATGGAATATTAAGCCCTTTTTATTGTGGCAAAAGCCCTGGAACTCCAGGCAGGCAGAGCAGCTCAACCTGCATTTAAATACAGGTGATTAATTAATCTTCTCGGGCTGCACTTACCCTACAGAGGAAATTAGGGGCTGAGTCATCAATTATAAATGAGGCACTGACCCCCCCCAGGAGCCAGAGGGCAACATCTGGGCTGGGCATGGGATTATCCTGCCATGGCTTGCCTCGAGGTCATCTATCCCTTTCCATTCCCCTCGTGTTTTCCAGGCTGGAACAGCTGAGAGGGCTTATTTCTGGCTTGGCTTTATTTTACAACTCATTTTAATTGCAAAATGGGTGATAAAAGCCCAGAACAGGGACTTGCAGGCTGAAGAATAAACACAGCACGTTACAAACGCCCTGTGAAAGGAAAAGTCTCCTTTTCACCCAGGGGCAAACACCCTAAATATGAGTACAGTGGCACAAACAGGGACTGGCATGTCCTTTCCCCAAGGAAAGGGTGAGTTTGCAGAGACAAACCTTCCTCGGAGTCATGGGAAGGGCAAAAAATAGAAGGGGATTTTTCCCACAGCTCTGAAGGCTGAGCCCCACAAATCCAAGTTGACTGGCAGGAATCCACTCTTTTTTAGGGTATCTACTTCCAACTCCCCCCAGATCAATAACCCTTCACACAGGCTCAGTCCCTGCCACTGCTGGGTTTGGGAGGGCTGTGATGGAGCAAATGCAGGTCTCTGCTCTTGCCTCAGGTTTGGTGTGAATTCCCAGCTTTTAAAAAGATGACTTTTTGAGTTTGTCTCCCAGCCCCACTGTCACTTGGGGAAGTAAACCCAATAATCCCCCTGTGCTGCAGCAGCCTGGGGCACAAAGCTGATCACTCCTACCAGGTATCACTCACAACCCCAAAACCGAGTGATAAGAAATCCCATTCCCAGTGTTTAAAACAAGGCAGGAGGGTTTTCCCCCTTGGCAGGGCAGGCACAGCGAGCAGGAGGCTGGGAAAAGCTAAAAATAACAGGAGAAGCAAGGGTGGATCCCAAGTGAGCCTTATTAGTCATGGGGCGAGGAGGGAGCCAGGGGCTGCTGCTGGTGGCAGAGCAGCACCATATAAGAGCAAGAAAGGACTCTTGTCTCTTAATTCCCTTTTTTTCCCCTCTCCTGTTCCACCTCAGGCATTCTTTGCCTGCTCTGGCAGCCTCAGGCTCCTCCTGATAACACGGTGTCTTGTTTTCTGTGAGTCTTTACCCAGAATAAAGATCATTTTAAGGTGATTCATTGTAAGGTGTCTGCTGGAATCGGACCAATATGGACAGACAGGCATGTGAGGGGGTTATTAGAGGTTGGGGGTGGGATTTTTATTCTCTTACACCATTTCTGTGTCCAAACTGAGTGTTTGTGGTGAGTGATGGAGTCCCTGAGGGCAGAAGGGCCCAGCCAGGGCAGCGCTCGCTCCCAGAGGATTAATTGGGATGAGCACAAAGGGGAAGGTGCAACTTGCAGTTTTCCCTGGGGATGAAGCCACAGGACAACAGAGGGATTAGGAAGGAACAAGTTCTTGCCAGGGTGAGGCACTGGTACAAGTTGCCCAGAGAAGCTGTGGCTGTTCCACCCCTGGAAGTGTCCAAGGCCAGGTTGGAACAACCTGGACTAGTGGAAGGTGTGCCTGCCCTTGGCAGGGAGTGGAACAAGATGAGCTTTAAGGTCCCTTCCAACTCGAACCAGGCTGTGATTCTATGATATATAAACATGAAACAACATCAAAGCCCAGCCTGCAGCTCTCCAGCACCTCCAATGTGAAAATGCCTGGGGTTTCTCAGGATACCTGGGAGCATCACATCATCCCAGCAGGGTTCCACACAGAGGCTCCTTGTCCCCAAGGCCAAAACACAGAGAATTACTGCGTGTTCTCCTGACAGGGGTTGTCTCTGAGCTCCTCAGAGCATCACACTCATCCAAAGCAGCCCTCGTGTCTCCAAGCCCCTTTTCCAGCAGGAACCAATGCACACACAAAGTGTTCCAGCTCCACGCACTGCTCCACTGTAATTGTCAAGTTTAAAAGGAAGAATGATAATTGAGCAGTGAAATGAGGGTTTAGTGCTTCGACACTCGTGAAGACAAATGAAAAGTCAAACAGAGAGGAGAAAAGAGAGCAGAGCTGCACACAAAGCTGTGCCTTGGCCCAATTTCAGCCCCTGCAGATGGCTGGGGGAGCAGGAGCCCTCACCCCATCCCATGCCCTGCCACAGCCTCTGCTTTTAATGTCACTTTGGACTTCTACCCTTTCTGCCAGGGAATCAAATCCACCATCACAGCCCTGCATCCCCAGGGCAGGCTCTAGGAACCAGCCCTACTCCTGCACACGAGCCCAGGGTTGTCTTGGCAAAGCTTCAGGAACTCCTCAGCAGTGAGGTGTTGGCACAACCTCTGCACGTGCCACCAAGCAGAGGCTGTTTCTGGCCTCAGCCTCCCCCTACAGAGAAAGGAGAGGTTGTAGTTTTGGATTTTACCAAACTCTCAGCACAAAAGGAGCTGGGGAAAAGCTGCTCAGGGAAAGAAGCCCAGAGCAGGTGGTGGTGTCTCTGCTGAGGAGCTCCTCTGTCCCTCAGCTCTGCTGGGAGCTGCCAGCCCGGGGCAGGAGGATCAGCACTGAGCTTTTAACATGAAACTAAAGCCACAGCCAGGCATGGTTTGAAGCCACAGAGTCATGACCATGGTTTGCTCACAGCCCATTCCATTCCATTCCATTCCATCCTATTCTGACCATGGAAACACAGAACTGTTGAGGCTGAAAAAGCCCTCTCAGGTCATCAACCACTCCCCAGCACTGCCAAGGCCACCAGTGACCATGTGCCCAGTGTCTGGGGTGGCACAGGCTGTGCTGGAGGTTGGATTGACACACCATCCACAGAGCTGAGCCTGAAACAGCTGCCACAGCTGGATTTCCAGGAGACAAGGAAGGGAGGGAATGGGTGACACCAAATCCCTGAGGCACAGGGGAAAAAGGAGATGGTGATGAGAACTCTGGCTGCTACTGCAGAGCAATTCCAGCTCCAGGTGACCACACAAAGCCCCCCAGCTCTCAGGGCACTTGCGCGGGGGCACAGGAGGGCTCTGCTTGCCCACAGTGGGCATTCTCCAAGGAATACCCATCCCCAGGCTGGAAACTGCAGCAGCGTGTCCAAGGCACCGAGATCCTTCTGGTGGCTTTCCCTGGGGAAAGTTTATTTCCTAAGAAACTGTTATTGCTCCACCAGCCCCGTGTTATGTTACATGTTTACTGATTGTCTTCCATGTGGATTAATGTAACAAGCAAAAAAACCTCTTCCTAATGTTCCTCCGTCACTGGCACCTCCTCTCTGGGATGAAATGCTGCCCCTTGGGAACCAAGGCACGGCTGGATCCAGACCTCAAACTCCTCCATGTTGATTCCAGCTTGGTTTGGTGCAGGGCAAAACAGGAAAAGCAGAGCAATTAACAGGCATTACCACTGTTAATAGTTAGACAGCAGTGGCTGTGAGCTCCAGCCTTCCTAAAGGCTCACTGGAAGGTTCTGGGTGCTGCAGGAGCTCTCCAGCATCTATTATATTTGCATCTACAATTCCAGTGACATAAACCTGCAGCTTATCCCACTTCCAAAGCACTTCCCGAGTAGGAAAGCCTAGGGATACCAAGGCAGGAGGGAGTGCAGGTGGAGCTCTGGGGAGGATGGGAGCTTGGAGCCATTCCCTGGGGCTGACACTGCTCTGTGCTCAGTGCTGGACCAAGCCATGCAGAGATCTGGGATGGGGAACGGCCCAGCAGCAGCAGCAGCACCACCACGAAATCTCATCTTTCATCTTGACATCCAGCAAAATACATATACTGATATGGCAATATGGGGACAGGGGACTAGATGGACTTCAAGTCCATTCCAACCCCTTGATGTTCTATGATTCCATCTGGAACTGTGGGAAACCCTCATCCCATGTCTTATGGACAGCCTGGACTGGTATTTCCTGGGAAAGCAGGTTAGTCCTTCCAGCCTTTGAGCAGGGAGAAGGACTGGCCAACCTGAGCACCCACCTATCGTGTGCAATTTAAATATTATCACTGTATGGAAACAGTGGCCCCTTTGGTCATTTGAGGGTGCACTGTAAAGGAATTCCGAGAGAAGAGAGCTCAAGGCTGCACTCCAAGTCTGCAGGAACCCTGATTTTCACCTCCTTTGCCCTTCCCAGAAGCAGAGACTTGGAAAAGGTCCCAGAGATGTTTTTTTCCCAAGGCCATAGGATGCTTCCCTGCTGCTCCCACAGCTCCCAGGTGAGCCAGGAAAGGCCTCCCTGCCCTCTGCAAGCACAGCTCCAAGCTGCTTTTATGCTTTTCAACCGAGAACTGATGGGTGAGAAAGCAGCAGAGGACAGGAGAGGCCAGCTGGATTGTGGCAGGATAAATGCTAAGCAGTTGGCTATTATGCATTAATGCATCAAGAATTCAGGATGGTAAAATGATTCACAGATTGATTGTTTTTTTTCTGGGCTCCCAAGCTCATCAGACACCTCTCAAGTCAAGGAGCCAGAGGAGGGGATGACCACACATGACTCAGGGACAGAATCCTGCTATTTCCCCAAGTCCCTCTTTAATAAATCCAATATAGGAATTACACGAAATAAAAAGTTCAGATTAAATTTTTAATAACTCACTAAAAGCAGCTCCATTCCCTACAGACCACACACCCCAGCAGCCTTTGTGGGCATAAAGAATTAAGCACTTTAATATAGTTCTCTTTTATTTTCTAATGTTGCCATCCACCAGTACAGAGAGGACCAAATCTCAGCCCAGCACTTCCCTTTCCTTCCCCTTCCATCTTTTCCCTCCAAACCCTCGGATTTCACTGTAACCAAGCCCAGAGCAGCTGAAATAAATGTCCTTAGTGTGGTTTTGTCACCTGAAGGAGATCTGCAGATGGCTGAGCTGCAAACCCACATGGGAGCTATAAATAAGATCCACCACTTCTGTGACATGAAAGGGAAAGACAAACACCCCAAAACGATGCAAGTGCTTGCAAAACCTGGAAACCCTCGAGGAGAAGAGGGATTGTGGAGCTCCTCATGTCTGAGGCAACAAGTGCTGGTGATTGCAAGAGGAAAAGGCATTTTCCATGAAGCCACGGGTGCTGTGCTGGGTTAGAGCAAGAGCTGGGAGGAACACTTTGAAATCTTTTTGGTTATAACTGAGGCAGCTTCTCACACAAAAAGCAGAATTATTTGCAGATTGAACAGCCCAAACAGCAGTGCTGGAGAAGCCAGAGCCCCCCCAGCAAAGTCACTCTGCCTGGCTGAGGATGAGGGAGCAGCCCCTGAGCCCCAGGAATTCATGGATCACACTGGGCAGCCTTGGAAGACACCAAACTGAACAAGTGATGTGATTGTTTGAAACAGCTGTTTGGGTTAGAAAATAAAATCCTGTTGTAAGACAGTGGGAGAAACTGGGAAATCAGGTTTCCATCCAGTGATGATTAGACCAAACCTTTGTAACTTGAATTTTATACACCTTCACAACAGGGTTTCCCTTCAAAAGGCACCATAAAAGTCCTTTTGCCCCCCACAAAACATGAAATGATGCTCCTTTTAAACCCCCTTGGGGTTGCACCTCCACAACCTGGCCTTGCTGTAAACACAGGAACTCACCCAGGCTGCATTTATAACCTTATTTGATCAAATAGTCCCCAGACAGAATTCTCCTGGCAGGAGAAAGGAAACTTTGGATTTCTTGTGGGGATCTGTGGTATCCAAGCACAAAGTGGTTTGGAGCTCAGAAGGCTCATTTTCCCTTCCCCCATGAACTAATCCAGGTTCTCCCAGGAGCACTGCTTGGCTCAGGTGCTCCAAGCAGGACAGGAGGACCTGACTTTATCCCACTGACCTTAATTTGACTGATTTTTCAGGAGCAGGAGAAATAATGCCCTGGGTACAGCCAGAATTCAGTGATTCCCTTCCAATTTCCACAGAAGCTTTAGAAAATAACCAAGTATGGCACTTGATTTTCCAACCAGTTAAAGCAAACCCACCTCAAATCCAGGAAGAGAGGAATAAAAGAAAGAAATGACAATAATTCTTGCTGTTCCCGTCCCTGCTAAGCCAATTCTGCTGGTAAGAGAAGCACACTCTGCAAGGTTTTGGGGCTATTTGGAGCATCATTTGGAATATTTAACAAAGGACTGCCAGCAGAAAGGTCCCTGAGCAACAACTGCCCCCACTAGTTTTGGGGTCAGGATGATCCTGCCTTTTTCAAGTGCTTCTCAGAAGAGCTGCACTGTGCTTTGAGTTGCACTGAATATGGTTTTAGAGGGTTTCCAACACCCTCTGCCTGTAATTTCTCTCTCCACATGCAGTATCTTCCACAGTTCCAGGCGTTCCAGGCTCCCCATCCTGCCCCACTGCCAGGCCCCCACTCTCCCCATCCACAGCTGAAATAACAGGTTTTACACAGCACGGGTCAGCTCAGAGGATTCAAACCCACTACCTGGCATTTATCACACCTCCTATGCAAGAAAGAGATGCCTAAGTACATAATTATTATGCTGGCAAATAAGCATTCCTGCTGCTGTGTCAAGCCCAGACACTTTGGTTTAAGTGGGAATTTGAAGGATTAGTGGAGGCACAGCAGAGGCTCCAGAATCCCTTCACTGCAACATTTCCCCATCAAAATGATGGTGTGAGGCATTAAAAATGTTGAGTGGCATAAAGGCTCACTTCTCTCCTTGGAAATGCTTCACATTTGCCACTTCTGGTGCCCAACACCAAAGCCATGAAGTTCAAAGAGACCCTCACACATCATCCCCCAGCACTGCACAAGCCCATTGGAGGCAGAGTCACTGTTGCTGCAGCACAATGAGCATCAGAACAACCCCACTTTCTCAGCTTCTCCTGGTGATTTCCACATCCCACAGGAACCATCCACTTACCAGTCGACTGGGAAGCGCTGCCAGCTCACAGGGGTCCATCACCCAGAGGAATTCCCATCCCAGCAACACTGCACTAGAGGAGACTCATTGCCCAAAGCAGACCCCACATGCATTGACACTTTGCAGCCTCGATGGAAATCAAGTTTCTACCCAGGATTATGAATGGTGGGGGTTCTGCCTGCCCTGGAAGCAGCAAACACACACCTCTCCGACCTGTGTAATTACCAACACTCATCAAGGAGCAAGAATTGAGAATCCCTGGGGTTTTTTCTCAGCTCAATGCCATGGCACACTGGGGCAGGAGCACCAAGGGCTCCTCTGACCTTTGAGCTGGGTGGAAGGTGGCCAAAGTCCAGCACTGATTCCTGCAGGTCCCCACCCCAGGGACACAGGCACAAGGCATTCACAAACCCCTGGGTTGTCTGAAATTATAGTGTTTTCCACAGTTAAAAGGTTTGCTTTCATGTCAAAGCCTTAAACCAAACTCACTGCCCTGAGGAATCTCCCTCGTCATGGCTTTGCCTTCCTTCAGTTGCCTGGTGAGGAGTTAAATGGTCAGATCTGGAAGGTAAAAGAGCTGTCAGGTGGACAGAGAAGGTCTGGCCGGGCCTGTAGGAATGACAGAAATGCAATTTCCTGCAAGGCAGAAGTTGGATTTTGGAAATCAAGTTAACACACTGACAGCTCTTGTTGGGGGAAAATTGCTTCCCTGGCTGTTTCTCCCTGCTCCCAACACTCCCAGCCAAGACAGCATCACCCATCACCTGGGGATGAAGGAACCAACACTTCAGGAGAGCTCAGTCAAGCAGTTACTGCTTATTTGAAGTGAGAACAAACTCCCTGCCAATCTTCAAGGCCATATTTCCTCCCTAAATGCTGGGACAGCACTCTGAGGTGGACCAAAGCTTGACACCAAGAGAGTAGCTTGATCTCAGGCTTGATCCCAACCACTGTCCTGCCAGTTCTGCTACACCAGTGCTCTCACAGCACTTTAACAAGCAGCTGTTGGATGGAGAAACATCATTCCTGGCTCAGTTTCGCTCCTTCCTCTTGCCAACCTGAGCTATGCATTTCTCCTTCCACAAGAAGCTCCGTCCCAGGGAAACCAGACCCCTGCCCTGTCCAATTATTAAATTATTTAAAGATTTCATCCCATACTGCAATACATACTTTGAATTCACTTCCAGCTTTCAGCAGCTGTGAGAGAAGATGCCAGTAAAGACACAGGCAGAAGAAACAAGATATTTAAATGGTCCATGACAACTTCCATGCTTTTGGCATCGCCTGGGTTAGCCCTTAAAGCCTTTTCACAGAATTACAGAATCGTTAAGGCTGGAGAAGCCCTTTAGGGCCATCAAGTCCAGAATCCTTAAGGTTGGAGAAGCCCTCTAGGACTGTAAATTCCAGCTGTTAATGCAGCACCACCACATTCACCACCAGACCCTGGCCCCAAGTGCCACATCCACGTGCCTTTTGAACACTTCCAGGAGCTTTCCAGCAGTTTCCCAAGGCAGACCTGAAACTTTTCCAGCCTACACATGGGGAGGTTAGGACTGTCAGCACCAGTTCTGGATCTTCTTTGCTGCCTTTCAGGCCCTCTCCAGAGTGTTCTGCAGACCTCCCTGGGCAGCTGGATGCCCATCAGCCCCAGCTCTGAGCAGAGCAGGAGCACCGTGCCCACCTCCACTGGCTCAAGGCAACCTTGAGGGCCAAATAGGTCAGAAGGAAACAAATTTAACTTCCTAACACACTGTAATTGCACAAGCACTGGGGCCAACTGATGTGTCTGGACACACTGCTGATGTGGGATCTGTTGTAGTGACAACCAAAGGGACCAAATAATGGGCATCAATCCAGTGTAGGAATATTTCAGGGATGAAATGGGAGAACAGAGGCTCCAACACACTTTACCCATACAAAAGGCTTCTGCAGAAGTCCTGGAGGCTGCAGGGCTGAGCTTTTACCCCCACTGCCTGCAATCAGCATTGTGGGCAGCACAGTTCCCTGGGCAGTGCCATCCCCCCCCAGCCTGGCACGAGCACCCCGGGCTCTGTGCGAGGACAGGTCGGCTGCCCGAGCCATTTCCCCCCCTGCAAGTGGGTTTTTTTTTAATTGGCTGTGGAATTTGCAGATATTATTCTCAGACAATACACCCTATTGATTGTAATTACCATCCTCGCAGCTGCAATGGGAAGAATATTAAAACCATTAAGGCTGATTTGGATTTTATTGGAGCCATTAGTGAAACGGCGAGCGGAGCGGCGCTGCCTCCCGAGCACCTCCGAGCTCCTCGGGGCCATAAATCATCTCACAGCACATTTGCTCTTGCTTTGGATACAGCACTTGAGCAAGGGGGAGAAATTAATAAATGGGAGGGGGTGGATTCACGCAGCTGGATGACGAGATTGAGCCAAGCATCTTCGTGAGGGACCTGCTGAGCATCCACTGCCTTCAGAAAAGGTGATGATTCTTCCCTTAGGTGGAGTCCAGAAGAGTCCAGAACCATCTAACACAACCTGCTGGGATTGCAGGCAGCTCGTGTGCCCAAAACCAGCCCTTCGGGCTCGTGCATCACCAGAAACTCCCCAAAGCAGGCTGGGAAGCTGCAGCCAAGGACAGGGAGGAGGGATGGAGCAGCCAGGGCCCCTCTCCTGTCACCCAGCCCCACGTGTGACCCCGTGGGGAGGAGCACAGCACCAGTGGGCAGCAAAGCTGAGCCCAGCCCGAGCTGTGACGGGTCACGCCTGGCCCAGTGCAGTGACTCTGCCCTGCCTTCTCTTGGGGCATATAAAAACAATTAAATATGGGTACTGACAGCAGAAACAACTCTGCTTGCCTTATTAAAACATCCATGCTGGATTCCTGAGAACATAAACCAGCCTGAGAAACACCTCCACTCAAAGGAGCAGCTGCTTTCACATCCCATCCCTGGTGAGGAGATGATTTCAGACCACTCCAGCCAAGGCCCATCCCAGTGAAATTCCCCTTTTCTTGATCAATTCTACAGCAGTCGGAGCAGCCCAGTCCGTCTCCTCTGAACTTGTTTCCTGGCTGGTTTCCTTTCATGATTTCCATATTTACAAACACTTGGGCTTCCAGCAGGGCAAGGCAAGGTTTCGTTGTAAACAGCAAGATACTGAACCGCAGGGAAATGTCAAGGGCAGGAAAAACAAAAATAAAAACAGATTTTCTCGACAGTCTGGTCGAGCCTTGAAGGTCCATGCGGCTCCTGGGGAATATTGTGTGCTACAGACACAGCCCAAACGGTGCAGGAGGGGCAGGAGGTACCACAGGGGCATCAAACAGCCCTTCTGAGCCAGCCAGGAGGTGAAATGTCCCTTCCCAGCAGCATCTGGGCTGCTGCCAACAGCCCTTTCTTTCCCTTGGATCCAGGTGGGAAGCGGAAGGAGCAGAGCTGGAATCCTCCTCCTCCCCCTTGTGAGCCAGGGGAAGGTGAATGCTGGAGCAAAAACAAGGATGGGAAGCAAACCAAGAGCCTTCTCAGGTGCCTCCAGGCCAGCAGGAGGGGTGGAGGGTCGAGGAAAGTCTCTCCAGGGCCACCAACACCGAGAAACTCAACGTCTGCAGAGCGGAAAACTCCAGTTGGTGTGGGTGTAAGAGAGCCAACAGCTCAGTCGTGCCGCCGGGAGATGCTCTCAGGGTGTTGGGCTCCTCCATTCCCAACCCTGGGTGTCCAGCACCAGCTCCCTGTGCTGCCCAGAGCGTGCACAGCACAAGCTGCAACCCCGACCCTGCGGGACAAGTCGGGGCGTGAGGCAGCGGGAATGCCTTCCAGAGCCTTTGTCCTTGCAGGAGGAATGGAAGGATGGAGGGGGAAAATCCTCCCAGAGGTCAACAGGCAGAATTCCTTCGGTGACAGCTCACCTGGTTAAGCACATGCCTGCAGGCAAAGAGTTTCCAGCAGTGGCTGCTGCCAGCAGTTTATCAGATAAGGCTGGAGAAATGAGCTCCCAAACCACAAAAATGAGGTGGGTATTTTTTTTTTCAGCTGAGCTTTTTTTTTTTCTGCACAAATGACTGTAATTAAGGATGTTACCTGTCAGTTCCTCAGGGCACTGAGGCTGCAAGGTTCGGGCTCTGGATGAAAAGCATCCTTGCATGGCAGCAGTCCCACTCATCCCTCAGCTTACTCATCGTAGCCAGCACCCACCCAGATTTGTCATCAATTAGTTGTAATTCAAGGTTTTGGGGGGGAAATCCCCACCTCCCTGAGCTACATGACTTCACAGGAAGCAAAGGGATGGAATGCCTTTTAAAACCCAAAAAATCATGCCAAAAAGCCAGCCGTGCCAGAGGCAGGGCCACAGGGTCTGCCTGGAGAGGCACACACGGCTCATCACGTGTGCCAGCGCATCCAAAGGCTCCTGCAGAGCTTTCAGGAGATTTTGTGGATTCCTTTTAATTCATACATTATGGAAGAGTCTCAACCGGCGCCGTGTCACCGGCGTGTCTGCAGTGCTTGTTCACATAACCATCACTGCAGCTCAGAAGTTCTGAGTAATTCCTAAATCACTCTGGAAATAATGACATCACACCACAATTCACAGGGGTTTCTGTAAAACAGCGTTTGGGGGTTTCATCTTGGCTGACAAACAGCAGGTTCCTAGGGAAGATTCCTTCCCTCAGGAAAGGGGAACATGCACCACCAGCCTGGCACAGCTCCCAGCCTGGGAAAAGCTGTTATTCCTTGGCCTCTCCAAGGGGAAGCCACCTCTGAGCCAGCCTGGTGGTGGCACCTCGCTCCCACTGGGTACCACCACCATCCACTGCCCCGTCCCTGGAGTGGCAGGGAACCAGCTCCCACCACTGCCAAAGATCCACCAGGAAAGTTAGAGAATCACAGAATGGATTGTGTTGGAATGGACTTTAAACCTCACATCATTCCATCCCCTGCCACGGGCAGGGACACCTTCCACCAGCCCAGGTTGCTCCAAGCCCCGTCCAACCTGGCCTTGGACACTCCCAGGGATCCAG
>JAWWMP010000011.1:1636912-1662599 GCA_035047865.1 Dendrocincla tyrannina | reverse complement strand
GCTGTGCTATCAATTCATCCTCAGGGACACCCGGTCCCCTCAGGGACTGCTGTGCTATCAATTCATCCTCAGGGACACCCGGGTCCCCTCAGGGACTGCTGTGCCATCAATTCATCCTCAGGGACACCCGGGTTCCCTCAAGGACTGCTGTCCCACCATGCCATCCTCGGGGACACCCGATCCCCCTCAGGGACTGCTGTGCCATCATCCCATCCTCGGTGGACACACAGGTCTCCTCAAAGACACCCGGTCCCCTCATGGCACCAATGTCCCACCATCCCTCCCCTCAGGGACACCCGAGTTCTCGCAGGGTCACACGGATCCCCTCAGGGACTGCTGTGCCATCAATTCATCCTCAGGGACACCCGGGTCCCCTCAGGGACTGCTGTCCCACCGTCCCTTCCACAGACCAAGAGCTTCATCTAAAAGCAACGCGGCTCCCATCAGAAAACACGCCTTTATCTTCCAAAAACCTCGTCAAAGCGAGGTGACGGAAAGGGGCAGGAGCAGCGGCAGGGACAGCCTGTCCGGGATGCTGGGGTGGTCCCTGCGCCCCAGGATCAGCTCCGTGCCACACAGCCCGTGTCTTCCTCCAGGTTTGGGGCAGTTTTACAGCTTGTTCAGTGACTGAAAGTAAGGGATCAGGCAAAAACTGCTGAGGAATGTTTGTCCCGGGCTGTAGATCCTGGGAGGAAAGCACTGCCTTCCTGGAAAGCCGAGGGGATGGGGTTTAAACACAGCCCTGTGGTGCTGCTGCTGAGCATGGGCAGCTCCCGAAAGAGAGGGAGGCTTGGTTTGGATTCCCAGTCCAAGGAGCACTGGATTCCACTGGATCCTTCCCATGGCTCTGGAGGTCTTACAACACTTGTCCTTCAGCATCTGCACGGCATGTACGATCCAGCCCCTCACTCCTGAAACTGGGAATAACACAGTGTAGTGTCAAATGTTCCCTTTCAAGAAAGAAGTTCGGAGCCAGCTTAAAAAGTTTAGGATGTGCTGTTGCAGTCCTTACAACACCAAACTTGATCCTCGGTCTTTCTCATATATCCCACCTGGCAGCAGTTCCAGAACAATTTGAAGCCTGTTTGAGCTGCACACGATATTAAACAGATCAAAATAGTTTCCAAATGAATCTGACCAAACACCAAATACTGTGTAAAAACTCACACTTTGGTGTAATGCAAGGCTGAAAGCCAGTGTTAACCATGCCTGGGAATCCTGCCACAGATTTACCTGGACCCACAGCCTTCAGGTAACTCTGTTCTCATCATCATTCCCAAATATGTCACTCATTTATTAGGTGCTGAGCATGGACATGCTCGTGGGACATTCAGGTTTCCTATGAAATCCCTGCAGACACCTGTGACAGGAACCTTTTGTGTTATTTTGTAACACAAACAGGCAAAGGCTCCTTCTGTGTTTCCCGGGGCAGTTTGCATATGGATATATTTACACACATAAATGCTTGTGCCTGGCTGAAGAACAAGCTGGCAGCACTGCAATTCCCTGGGGAAGAGGTACCAGTAGAAAGAGATTGATGCAGATCCCCTTCTCAGCTGAATATTTGTGAGTTACTTTGGGTTGTGGGAAGGGAAAGGGATCCTTCCAGCCCCCGTCAGCCAACTGCCTCAATAGAGGAAGGAAATTAGTTGGTTTGTTATAGAGAAGTGAAAATCCTCATTTCCTCCCAGCTGTGGATGAAGAGCTCACTGTAACCACTCTCTGCAGTTTATTTCCCCTTTTCCTTTGCACGCTCTGTGAAAACAAGGGGAGAAAAGTACTAAACGTGGTCACTTCCTTCTTTCCTGTCCTCCACTGGGAAAAAATGAAAAGAATTTCCTGGAAGGAATGTGCTGTATTAGGTGAAGGCAAAAGACAGAAATGTGGGGGTTTGGGGTTTATTTGGTTTGTCTGAGTTTTAATAATCTTTTTTAAAAAGGCAAATTTCCTATTGGTTACTACATTACTGGATCTCATAAACCAGGATAATTTTATCATGGAATTTAATAATAAGCATTGTAATTTAAAACTAACATTATTAGCCCGTAGCTGCTGAAACTGTGGTAATTGGAAACAGGACTGGAGACAGTCCCCACTCTGTTGATGGGAAGGATCTTTCAAGTTCAGGTAAAATGAGACTTCAGGGCTTTTCTTTCCTGGCAAAAAAAATAGCAGAGATATGCCAAGCATGGAATAATTCCTACCTTGCTGGTTGCTTCTTGTTGTCCCTTCTTTTTATTTCAATGAATATCCTCTAGGAAACAGCAGCTCATGGAACTGTTGACAGCTGCACTTTAAAATACACTTTTGATAAGAAAAGGCTTAGTTCATGCCAGCTGAAGATCCCAGGATTCAAGAGGGAAGCTTACAAAACACTGATGTAGCAGCTTCCCATCCCAAGCTGACCTGGAAATCATAATTTAGGAATTGGAGGGTGAAGGGTAAAGGTAAAACCAGGTAATCTTGTGGCTAAACTGCCTCAGTTGCTGAAATTGCACTAGAAAATTCCATTTTTCAGATGGATATTTCTCCTCACACCCTCACCTAGACACAAACCAGTGCAATGCCAAACTCTGGTCCTAATATTTAAAGTCAATTAAAAAATTTTACACACACACACTCCTTAGAGTGGGAAAGGCAGAACCCATGGCAAGGACAGCTCTCCTTCCTCTGCACGGTGCCAGCTTTCCCATGCTTAAAAAATTGGAACCAGGAGGAAAGGATGGTGGGAAACCCAGAGGAGAAGAGATGGAAACCTGCAGCTGGGGGTGAGAGAGGGATCCCCCTTTCTGTGAGAGCAGTGCAAGCTGAGTGTAAACTGATGGCAAACTGATTGTAGACTGACTCCCTCCTTTGGGACCTGCAGTGGAGCTGCTCTGAAGTTGCTGGTTTGGCCTCCAGAGCACCAAAAATCTGTCATGAAAGCTGCAAGAATTTGGAGCCCGGAAATACAACAACCCCGTGACCCAGATATTCAGTGGAAAAATGAATTACTCACTTGTTTTCTCCTCTTTTGGACACGTTCATCTTTGGCTGCTTTCAGATATCCCTGAGCTCCGAGGAACTCACACTCTGGGATGGTTTACAGATCATAGAGGGAAATAAATGGGAAAGAAAAGTGATTTTTTTTTCTTCAAAACTATGAATATTTTGTAAATTTATGATGGTTTCATGCCAAATGGACCTTCTCCCCAGTGAGCTCCAAGGAGCCCACCCAGCTCAATCTGTATTTTAGCTGTGTAGCACCACTTGAAAGCCTTCTAGGCTGTAGTAGTACAGTAGTAGTAGTACCTACTAGCAGTACTGTGGTGGAGTTGGTGCAAAGGAAGAGAGAATATCTGCTTCAAACCCACAGAGTTTATTCTTTTCAAGTCCTGACTATTTCAGGTTCTCTCATCTGCAGTGATGACCCCAAAAGGAGCAAGTCTGGGTCACTGTGCTTAAAAATACCCAAATTTGATCAAATTAGGAATGTTACAAACCATTGCAATAACACCTCTTGTGTAGCTTTACATTAATTAGAAACTTAGACTCAAGTGCAGTGATTATTGTGAGAGATTAGACCCTTCTTTCACATCATTTCATTTAATTACTGATTCTTTGGCATTTCAGAAAGTCAGTCTTTGCCATTTTGCTGTGCTGAGCGTCCCCTCCTGTCACAACCTCTGTCATTTTGAGGACAGTGCTTTAGGCAATACACAAAAAGGGGCAGGAGAAGGGGAGAAGGAGGAGGGAAAGAAGAAAGGAATTAAGAAATCTGAGCTCATCCTGTTTCCTCCACCCCCTTCACGGTGGGATCTGGCTCCAGCTCCACACTGGACTTGCCTCATCCTAAAGCTTCAGGAGGGGGGTTTATGAAAGTAGAACAAGTGACTAAAGCAATTTATCCTCTTTCCTGCAGTTTATAACTCTGTGTAGACACTCCAGGCAGGTGGGTAGGGGACTTTGCCCACTTCTGCTGTTAATAACTTCCTGGGAGGAAGGGGGTGGGCACAGGAGGGCCCAGGGCTAGAGAAACACAAACTCTGTTTGCTTTGGGTCCTGCTCTGCACTCTGGTGCAAACAGCCACAGCTCCCCTCCTGCTCCTCTGAAGGGCATCACATCCAAACCCCAGGGAAGAACAAGCCAGTGCTGTGGCACTGAGAAATACACACATTTCAGAGCTGAACCTAAAAGCTGGCAGCGAAATAAAAGACTGCCTATGAAATAAAGAGCAGATAATGCAAATACTTGTTACTGGACTCTGCTCTTACACAACTGAATGAGGTAATCCCAGGGAAATGAATATTTTTCATGGCCAGCATTAAAAGAGAGTGTCTGTTTCAGCCTGCTTGGAGCTGAGACAGAAGATCCCCCACCAAAAGGCCCATTTGTAAACTGAAATCCTCTAGTTTAAAAAAAACCCAAATCCAAGAAAATGAGGCATTTCCAAGGTGTGCATTTCTAAGGCTTTTCTGGTGTTTTGTCCTCCCAGCTGCTTCCCAGCAGCAAGGGGGATTCTTTTCTTTTTCCTTAACAAGCAGAATCTTGGATAATGGGAGGGGATCCTTCAGGGCTGGTATTTCCAGGGCAAACCAGAGCAGACAGATCAGAATCTTGCAGCAAACTTAGTCTTTTTCCAGTCACAAACGGCCCAAAGCTTAGATATTAAATGAGCCTGTGCAATTCCTGTTCAGCTGTGGCTCAGAGCACTGGATTCATTTAGATATCCAAGGGCACTCTGATAGCCTGTGCAAAAATACCTCCTTGGACCCTGAACACTCACTTGTCATTTATTATTTGTAAAGCTACTCTGTATCAGTCTGCCCCCTGAAGGACTTCCAGCTGGACTTTTCCTCCTGCCTGTCTCTGGGAGGAAAGGCTTTACAACATCCCTTGGTGAGCAGGGTATTTATTGTTTCCCTCCTCAGTGCTCATCACAGCACATGGGGCTTTAGTTCCACTGATGGCTGCCCCTCTTCTCTTGCAGGACATCCCAAACTCTGGCCACAAGTACTACCTGCAGTTCAGCACAGAGGACTACAGGACTGGGGTGAGTGAGTGTGTGATTCCCTGTGCTCCTCCTGACCTTGTGCATGAAACGAACTCCAGCAGCTCTGAAACAGGAACATTCATGAGCTCAGTAAACAGATCTTTCCCAGTGGAAAGACCTCTATGCTCCTCCCTGCCTGCCTGGCAGGTGCTTTGCTCTGAGGAGCACCTGAGTGACCATCAGCCCTCAGTCCTGGAGGATTTCAAGTCACACCAGGCAACCAAGGGGCTGAGTGAAACTTCACAGTGGCCCAAGCTCAGTGGCATGTGACAGCATGGTCCTCATTATCCACTCTGCTCCTCATTATCCCACTGTAGCTCCTGCTGTCCACACCACACCCCAAAATGGGAATAATGAGTTGGCAGCTGTGTGTTCTGTTCAATTACAACCCCCTGCCCTCACTCTGTCACAGCTGTCACCAGCCATTTTACTGCCCTCTCCCTTCACACACATTGGGTGGAATTCAAATTATTTTCAGAACTTAATATAAAGCATTAGATTATTTTTGTGTCAAGGCTGAAGTATCATACAATGAAAGTCCCTGTTATCAATTAATGTTATTTCTTAGAACTCTCAAACATATTTCCAAGATGACTTGGTGCATTAACTAAAAACTTCTGTTAAGTCCCTTTGCCTTGTGGTTTTAAACCATTTACTTTTCTGGGAAAAAAAAAAAAGTTATATCCTTCTAAAGACTTTCCTGACCCTTGAACAGTTCATACAAAGGGTGAGTTGCTGAGAACTAAACTCTTGATTAAAGGTAACAGTTTCAAACTCTCCCTTGGCAGGAAGATGCTGGGAGCTGCCTGGCCACGGTGTTGTATCCAAAGAAGAAGTCCCCTCCTGTTGTCACCATCAAGTGCTCACACACCAAAGACCAGAATGAAATCCAGGAAGAGGACAACAGACTTTACCAAAGAATTAGGCAGCAAACCAAACCAATAACTGGAAGCAATATTCCAGGTACACTCCTCCAAATAATCAGCTGTATTTCATTTTATCTCAGAGCACTTTGAAGAACACAAGCAAACATACATGCACTTGAAGGAGACACATCTCTTTACAGCAGCACCCTGAAACCATCGTGCTGTCAAAACCATTCCACCTTCCAGGGTTTCTTTGGGAGAACAAAACCCCACTGCATTTAACACTGGCAGTCAGCACCATCTTCTGGAGGTGGTTCAGGTTTAAAAGCAAGTCCACACCTTTTTAAATTCAAGTAAATGCAGAATGTGCTCCAGGAATAACAACTGCCCTAAGCCACACACCTCCCCAGCTGTGCCTGGAAATTCACTGGGCATGACTAACAGAACTTTTCCATGCTGGGAACATTCCATCTTTTCCTCCCAGCTAGGTAAGGAGTTCCATTATAGTGAATTTTGGGGTTCTTAGCCCTTTGTGGGGCCCCTGGGAAGTGTCTTTTGGCAATGTCTGCAGGACTGCGATGGGACTGCAGGTTCAGCATCCCTCTCCTCCCTCTTCCCTGTGACACGTCGCAGGGAGAGTCTCATCCCAGGACTAGTGCTGTGCCGGGCAAGAGTGCTCTGTGGTTCCTCATTTTTCAGCTGAACAGCCAGAATTAATATTTTTTCTGTTTCTGTGTGCCCTGCAGACAGCTATGGCAACATTGAGCCTGCCCTGGAGCCAGCCTGGGCTCTGGCTGTCACTGGCAGCAGCTCCATCATGTGGGAAAAGTCAACAGAGGACCTGGGATACTTCCTGGCACAAGTGAAGTCGGTGAAGCAGTGGGTGAGTGGGACAAAAGCAGCACAGAACACAGCAGCTCTCACAGCTCCAGGGGGTGTGATCCCCTGAATCTCAGGGCCTTCCCATCACCATCATCTCCACCTCTGGAGCACTTTGTCCAGGTGTTGGTGGGAAAATTTTACTCATTTGGACAAAATTTGGTTTTCCTTGTTGCATGAGTGGCTTCTGCAGGACCTGCAGTTCATCAGCCCCACACTGAGTCACTCCTCACACCCTCTGACCCCAGCCATGCTCCCACCTGGCCAAACTGCCTGGCTGGGGAACAGCTCTTACACCCCCACCACATCCAGCAGCAGCTCCCAAAGCTCTGTGTCCCTCAGCCAGATCCTGGTTTTGCTCCACAGCCCTTCAGCAGGAGATTTCTCTGAAGGAGAGATTAACAGGTAACATTCTCCAATCTACCTGAGGGTTAAACTCAGTTAATTAGCACCTGAGCCAGCCTGGTTTTGAGGCAGAGACAGCTAGGCTGCAGGACCACACAGCAGGCAGTGCCTTCAAGAATTCCATGCAGGAAGTGCTCCTAATTCCCTGTCTTTCCATGGCCAAAACCCATGTCACTGCAGCCAGCAAGCCCCGCTCACCTCGAGCCCTAAGCAAGCTCAGGGCAGCCAGTGAAACCAGAGCACACATTCAACTTCCACAGTTTAACTTGTGTTCTTGAGAGCTCTCTTTTTTCCATGGCCAGATGAGGAAAGATGATTTCATCGAGTTTGACTACACTGTCCTGCTGCATGAAATGCCCACACAGGTAAGGGAACACCTGTGCAATCCCTCCTTTGCCCTGGAGCCGGGCAGTGCAAAGGTGCTGGAACCGGTGTATTCCCAATCCCTCCTGCAGGAGATGGTTTCCTGCCACATGCGCCTCACGTGGCTGCCCGGGCGCCCTCTGAAGGTGAAACACTTCTGTGCCTCGGAGCACCGCGGGCCCGAGGATGGATCCGGGCTGGGATCGGGCTCTGCCGCCGGCCTTTCAGAGGAAGGGGGAGCCAACTTCTGAGGGACACCGTCAGCCGAGTGGATTCCAGGGAAAACCCTCGTGCTGCCAGAGCCGGAGCCGGCATCGTCTCCCACAACGCAAGTCGGTGCTTTGGGATGCTTTCACTCCTCTGTCCGTGCCAAAATCAATCCCTGTCACTTCTCAAACTGCAAGGCTCAAGTTCTAGAGTTCTGCCTGAAAACTTTGCTACCATGTATATATACACAGGTGAACATACCCGAGTTGATTTCATGTCACTAATTAACTGTTACCTAGAGTTTGTAAACAAAGTTAATATATTTGGATAAAAATCTTGAGGAAAGTATTAATCTGTCATTAAGAAATATTTGCCTGCTAATTGTTTTGGTAATTTTTTGGGATGGAATCGTGCTGATTTTTAACTCACATCTCCAATAAACCAAATACCATCACTCAGGGCCGAGGCTGGGTTTTCTTTCACTGTGCTGCTGTTGGACTCCAAATTTCCACCTTCTCTGTGAACTCAAACCAAACAGACCCGCAGAGCCAGGAGGGCTCTGTATGGATGAATGCCCACGTTTAGGCTTGGCAGGACACTCACTAAAGAGCAATTCCTTTAGTTCCTGCCCTGTCCTGTTCCCATCCCAAACACCACAAAGTCGTGGGTTTGTCATTTGCCACCAAATTCTCCCGTTGGGTTCCCAGTAGATCCACCACCATCCCACCTCTGCTCTCTGAGATTGTGCCAAAGTGTCCCAAATTCACCTTTTTTCCTCCATTTGCCAGCTTCCTGCCAGGATAGGTTAAATCCTTACCAAGAACATCACCTTCCTGAGGGAAGCAGGTGCTGGCATGGCTGTTCTTTGGAATTTGGGCTGGTTTCCATTATCCTTGAGCTGTACTCAGAAATGATGATTCCAGGATTTCACATGGCAGCTTTCCCTGGATGTATTTAGGCTGGGTCATGTCAACCCATCAAATTCCAGCATTTTCCACGTGTATTAAACCCCATTTCCCAACCGAAGTTTTTTCTCTCAGCACACACCAGGCATCACAATAAATTCAGGGAACCAACATCCCACATCCTCCTGGTCATTTCTTCTGTGCTGGTAGCACATTTCTCATCATCAGAAGTATGAAACTAGAGCTTAGAATTTCAACATTTCTTAAGGAAGCTGGCAGTTAAAATATTTTTTGGAATTAAAACAAGTAAATAGGATGGATTTTGCACTTTAGGGCTCCACTTTAGTTTCCTTACCTAGTTTTTGCCACTGCTCTGCAGAAGATCAGGCACCTCTGCCTTGCCAGCTTGGTGTAATTCCAACTACTCACAAAAAACACCAACTTGCAGCAGTTAAAAAACTCCACAGAAACTTCTGGACAAGTAGCAGAGCTGTTGGAACTCCAAGGCAAAGTTGCCCCTGGCTACTTTTAGCCCAAGATTTCAGCCTAAAACCTAAAATCATACAGCCAAATTCTTGGGGTTTTGGTTTTTTCTAGATCTGTGAGAGCCAGCACATGTGGCAGCGCCAAGAGCCAGGAACTCACATCAGCACTGGCCTGAGCAGGACATAAACCCCATAAATACAAACAAAATCACAACCACCCCATTCCTTTCCTGTTTCCACACTGCTTTTATAAGACAAGGCTGAATTTTGGTAAAAGGTTGTTAAGAAAATCTCCTAATGTCTGACAACCTGCAGGGCTTTTCTGGAAATGAATTCCAGCTGAGCATTTGACAACAAGGAAGCTGTGGATGCAGGGGAAGCAGGGATTTGTCCCACAGCAACAGCTCATGGATACCCCACATCACACCTGAGTCCCCTGAGCACCTCCATGCCCTGCAAATCTGTTCCCAAGGTGAAAAGAAGTCCTTTTCCCTGCCTGTCCGTGAGGGCTGAGGAGAAGCCTGGCTGCTGCACTGCTGGGAACCAGCAAGCCCAGTGCTGTGCCAGGAATGTCCCTGGTTTTGAACTGGAACTTCATCCCTGTTTACTGGAACTCTGCAAAAACACTGCTAAGCTGAGTAGGTCAGGGAGGGAGAGAGAAAATTCAACATGGAGCTCCTGGCAGTGATTAAAAATAGAGAATTACGGGAATGTCTCCTCTTTCCCGTGTAACTCCAGGGTCCTTGTTTTGTCTCTGCAGTGAGTCAGCAGGATTTAGTCAACTGATTCCCGTGCTGAGCGTCGGCTGCGACACGGCCCTGGGATTGGGAGATTCTGGGAAAAGGAATTTTTGGGTTGGTTTCCTAACCAGGAGCCAAAAGCCAAGTCCATACAGTGGATCCACATCACCAAGCCCATAGAGCAATTCCACGTTGTTCCCAGCTTCGAGAAGGGTTAATTCCTACCAACATTCTTGCCAACTCTTCCTGTGCCACCCATACAAGTGGCTGTGGTGACAAGGCAGTGGCACATACCAATGGCCTTGCACAGTGGGTTGAGACTTTGGAGCATCCTGGGCCACTTCTGGAGGGAAAGCTGCCATTGTCCCCTGGAGGGAACACCAGGTGAAAAGTGTTCAGGGTGGGGAGAGAACTCACTCCCTGTGCCTGTCCAGCAGCTCTCACCTGGGTCTCCTGGCCTAACCTTCTTATATTTTCCAAAGCAGGAACTAACCTAGTTACACAATAATGATGTGTCAAGTAAAAAATACAATTATTTTAATAGAACTTCATGAAGACAAATTTCAAGCCAAACCATCAGCCGTGTTTTAACATCTATTTTGTTAATGACAGCATTTACATGTGAACAATCCTGTGGTGATTCCCTGGTGCCTCCTGAGGATTCCACAGAGGAAGGGTATGATGGAAAAATTCCAAGTCCAAATCCCACTGCAGCCTGCCTCAGCCAGCCAGCCTTGCCTGCTTCCATGGCTTGGAAAACTGAGCTGTTGGAGGAGGGTGTGAAAAACCGTTCAAAGGCCTCCAGAGGAGTCAAATCAGCTCTTGGCTTTGCCCTTTTTGGCAGGAAGTCGCCCCGTTGCTTCCAGATATTTGTTGATTATTTCCTCCTGAGTGTTGGGTGAACATGGGTGGTACCTGGAGTATTCCATGGTGTATTCACCTTTTCCCTGTAAAATTGGGACAAGAAAGTCCAGGTGAGGATGGGACATGTGTGACCCTGCTGAGCAGCAGCTCACACCCTTGTCTGTGAAACAGCACCCTCTAATACTTTACAATCCTACACCAACAAAACTCCAAGGACGATGCAAATCAGCCCAAATTTACAGAAATACACACATTTTAGCAAAAAGGATGGTGAAGACTTACCTCTGTGGAAGACCTCAGCTCAGTGGCATATCCAAACATATCGTTCAGGGGCACCTAAAATCCAAACACAGGCTTGTAAAAACAAAATACTTTTCCAGCAGCTTTGGGTTATCATTTAATTAATCCCAATTATGATACAAAAAGTCAGTGCTGTCTGTAAAAAGCTCTGATTTAATGACCTCTTGCTGTAAAGTACCTGTTACTTTAACTAATTTATGTTTGCAATGTGTTTTCAGCAGGAAACCTCACAAATCTGGGAGTTTGAATATCCTGAGCTCAGTGATGTGCCACCCAGAGACCAGGAGGTTTGAGATCACTGCAGGCTGGGGCTCCAAGCACAGCTTAGGGAGCAGAAGGGAAGCAGTGCAGGCCTGAGGCTCTGCTGAGACCACTTACCCTCCCACCACCCCACAGCAAAACACATGTTATCGGAAAGGACATAAAAGAAGGAATGTTGAGGATGAGTCCACATGGCTCCAGGTTTATCCACACAAAGGAAGGAAAGCAGCAATGGAGTGGAAAGACCCAAGGAAAGGAGCAGCTGGGAACATGACAAACCTCAGCATAGAGGGTGAAGTACCCCTCAGCCCCGTCCTGCCCCGTGATGACCCCGTGGCGCCGGTTGATCCCGGCTATCACAGCGCCCTGGAATTCCGTGGGAGCCATCACCTCCACAGCCATGATGGGCTCGATGATCCGCACCGTGGCGTTCTCCATGGCTGCAAAAGAGAAGGGGAGACACCATCCAGCACCGTGGGACCAGCCTGGGGAAAGCCAGGGTACTCCCACGCACAGCAACATATGGTTTTGTGTTAACGCCAAGTGTTTCCTACAACAGCAAGGGAAAACAATAATCAACTCCATGGAATTCCAGCTCCCCTGCCTTTTACTCCTGAGACTCTAGAATCACTGACGTTGGAAAAGACCTCCAAAATCACTGAGTCCAACCTTTGACCCTAACACATATTGTGAAGTGCCACTCATTTTTGGGGCACTTCCAGGGATTGTGACTCCACCAATTCCCTGTTCCCATACTTCAACACTCCTTCAGTGAAGGATTTTTTCCTCAAAAAAGGCAGTTTGACCAAATGTTCTCTTCCTACCCTGTAAGGATGGTGCTGTTGGTGTTTCTGCACTGTATTCCAGGAAAACAGCGTTTCCTTCACACAACCACAAGAATTGTTGTTCCTGCCCCCAAAATTCTATGAACTCTTGTATATATTGTGCTCTATGCAAGTGGCTAGACTGGGTGGGTGGGTGGGTGGGTGGATACCCCAAGTAACAAATGATCCTGCAGAGATCAGGTTGTTAAATTCAGCCCAGCACGAACAGCCACGACACATCCAAACAAGGAGCTCATACCTTGTCTTAGGGCTCCTTCTCCTGCCCTGATGAAGGAGATCTCGTTGGAGTCCACCATGTGATGGGCACCGTCTTCCAGGACGAACCGGATTCCAGAGATCTTGTGTCCTGACACCAGACCCTTCTCACAGGCATCTCGGAACCCCTGCAATGACAGCTCCAAGTCAGCAGCAAGGATTTGGAACCTTTGTGCTGCCAGTCTTTGGCACCTCAGCTTGATACTGATACTTTTGAAAACTAAAAACCACAGAACAAGGAAAACTGTCCTCAGGATTTGGCTTTATAAGGGACTCTACGGCCAAAGCCGCAAAGAATGTTCTGTGTGGAAAGAGCTCTCGCCTGAAGAGCAACATTCCTCTAAGACTGTGTGTTTTCTTCAGGATTTAGCAAAAATCTTCAAGTGTTGCATCACAGAACAATGAAGGAATTATTTTAGGTTATCAGAGGAATTCCAAGATAACAGCAGGTTAATTCAAGAAGTATGGGATAATTATACAAAGGGATAGTCACAAAGAAAGCCCAGAGACTGAAAGAGAATTTGTGAATTCAGGCAGGAAAATGCAGCTTAATTACAGTTTCCTACAACACTGGCGTCAGAGAAGTCACAGAAAAAGCTCCATATTTTGGGGTTAGAGATGAGAATTGTGGGGCCACAACCAAAAGCAGAAGAGCCAGTAAGGTGCAGACTGAGGAGGAGGCTTGTTGGACTGTAGGCAAGGAAAGGAGGCAGTGCCAGGGAACAGAGCCAGCACACACCACCAGAGAAAACACAGCAGCTTCTGAACTCAGGGCAAAACCCAGGAATGCAAGACATGAAACAAAGCCACACAAATGACTCTGTTTCCATGGAACAAATGGGAAAAGCCTCCTCGCCTGTGGCAAGGCTGGCACAGCAAACGTGGATGACATGGCGGGAAAACATCAAGATGAGGATTTTCTGTAGCACACAAATGGTTTGTACCTTTTCCACAGCGGGCACGAATTGTTTGGGAATATTTGTGCCAACAGTTCTGTCTTCAAATTCTACTTTAGTGTAGTCCTCAGGATCCAGGGGCTCCAGCACCCCGATCACCTTGCCATACTGGCCTGCTCCTCCCGTCTGCTTCTTGTGTGTGAACTCAAACCTAGGAACAACCCCGAAAGTCTGCGTCAGTCACTCATGACACAAACCTGCTGCAGCCACGGCTTGCCGTGGGCAAACACCCCTTGCTGCATTTCACAGAGTCCCAGGCTGCTTTGGGTACAAAGGCAATTTAAAGGTTATCAAGTCCACCCCGTGCCACGAGCAGGGGCACCTTCCACTAGCCCGGGTAGCCCCAGTGCTGGGGCAGCCCCAGGCACTGCCCCCCTGGCAGGGAAGGGTTTCTCCCCACTGTCCCCCCGTCCTCCTGGCACTGCACACCTTTACCCCGCGCTGTCCCCGCAGCCACTCCCGGCGCCGCCGCTCCTCCCCGCCGCTCCGGGACCGCCTCCTGCGGGACGAGGAAGCGGCAGCCGGGCCATGGAGCTGCCCCCGGGCCGGGTCCCCGCGGGCCGGGTGGCCGCGGTGGCCGCGGGGTTCGTGCGGTTCCAGCGGGGCGGCCCCGCACGGGCCCTGGCGCTGCGGGCACTGCGCGGGGTGCGGGCACAGGTGAGCGGGGCCGGGGTGACACCGGGGCACCTGGGCTTGGGGACAGCCCCTGCCCGGGCCGGGCACGGCGCTGGGGCACCTGTGTCCCCCTCCGGGGCATCCCAACCCCGCCCGGACCGCACCTGTGTCCCCCCTGCGCCAGGGGTCACTTGTGCCGTGTGTCACCTGCGCCGGGTGTCACCTGCCTTGGGAGGGGGTTGGGCTGCGTGATCTCCAGTCTGGGATTTGGGGTGACCAGGGCAATCTCCAGAGTCTGGGATTTGGGGTGACCAGGGCAATCTCCAGAGTCTGGGATTTGGGGTGACCAGTGTGATCTCCAGAGTATGGGATTTGGGGTGACCAGTGTGATCTCCAGAGTCTGGGATTCTGGGTGACCAGCACAATCTCCAGAGTCTGGGATTTGGGGTGACCAGCTGCTCTGCCCACCCAGCTCCCAGGGGTCGTGGAAGGATCCGTGTGTCCCGCAGGGTGGCACACACCCCGTGCTGTTCCCAGGGCACAGCACCTGGCATGGGGCCCAGGGAACCTCCCAAGGACGCTCACTGGGGAGGAGGGTGCTTGGACTGGGGCTGCCAGCACACACCTCACTGCTCCCCTGGGCTGGGCTGGGCTGGAGCTGAGGCTGGCAGAACAGGGCACAGAAAACCAGGGTAATCCCAAAACAGGGGCACAGCAAACCCCACCTGTGAGAACAGGGCACAGAAAACCCTACCTGGCAGAACAGGGCACAAAAAAACAGGGTAAACCCAGAAGAGGGGCATGGCAAAGCCCACCTGCCTCCTTCAGGTGTCATTGGAAATTGCAAAAAGATCCACGACATGATCCAATTCCTAATGAACTGCAAGATGGACTTAAGGAACCACTGAACACTCTTACTGAGGATTTAACCAGCAGCTGAATGGAATCACAGGGGGAGCCCAGAAATGTCAATTCAGGGGGATTCAAGGCTAGAAATGAGGGTGGGCAGGCCCTGGCACAGGGTACCCAGATAGACTGCAGCTGCCCCAGCCCTGGGAGTGTCCAAGGCCAGGTTGGAGCAACATGGGCTAGAGGAAGGTGCCCCTGCCCATGGCAGGGGGTGGCACTGGGTGAGTTTTAAATTCCCTTCCAACCCAAACCAGTCGGGGATTCGACAATCTTTTTCACAATGCAAAGTCATTCAACATTTAACAAAATAAACATTCTTAACGTTTTCCCTTTCTTAGGACATCAAGGATGTTGGGCACAAGTACTACCTGGACCTGGAGCTGGAAGATGTCCTGGACAAAGTGAGTTCAGATTGATTGAATTAGATTGGTTGGCAGCACTGATGGGTATTAAACTCACTTTATGCTGCTGCTCCTGGCTCAGGCCAAGACACACACCAATTAATAACATTTGGAATCATATTGCTGATTTTCCATACTGCAAATCAGGCAAAAAAAAGACTAAATTTTACCAACAGGAACCCACCATAAAAGCCCTGACCACGTGGTACCTTCCACTACAGCACCAGACAATGCTACAGGGAGGACAAGGACGTTTCAGTGTCACTCAGCTCCAGCTAAGCAGCACAAAGGACATTCTGCATCCCACCCACTGCCCCTTCCATCACTGCAGAAAGCAAATCACCTTTATACATTCACAGAAACATCAGGCATTTAACCTTGTCTCAAATAATCACAAATCTCTCTGGGCCAGACACAGAGAAAACGGCGACTACATAAAAAAAGACATTTTAGAAGTGCAAATTACCCACACTGTACATGTACTTAATGAAATATTAATGCACATCATTAACTCTGTCACAGGACAGTACTGTTAACTGCACTGCTGAGGTTCTGTATCACCTGGGCAACAAAAACATTGCTCCAGACGTGCAGTTCACACTGGAAGGAGAACTTAAGAGCACAGAGGAAGCAGATCACATGTTCTACACTCAGATCAGGAGCCTGGAGAAAGAGCTTGTGGCAGAGAACATTCCAGGTACAACCACGGGCTGGGGAGAAGGATCAGGCCTTTACCCTGCTCTGAACACGTGCTGCTTCCCTTTCTCTTCCTGGGATCTGTCAGTTACAGCTACTGAATGTATTCCTGATTTCTGAAATCCAGAATCCATGCATGATCTGCATGTGCTGTTCTGGAGAACCACCTGCCACTGTCACCTCTTCCTGCTTGCTCTGAGCAGCCCTTGGCACAGCACTTCCAACTGCACAATGAGGCTCTGCTCTGACTTCAGAGCCCTGAACACCTTGTAGAATATCTGTTAAGGGAAAGAAGGGGAGGAGAACACCCTGTAGGTGTCCAAGGCCAGGTTGGACGGGGCTTGGAGCAACCTGGGCTAGTGGAGGGTGGGGACTTTGTGAGTTTTAAGGTCCCTTTCAACCCCAGCCATCCTGGGATTCCATGGGAGGAAAAGCCTGTGGTGATGTAGAGGCTCTTCCAAGACCCTGGGGAAGGTTTTGTGACACGGAAGGGAGTGCCTTTAGCACCAAAGGCTGCACTAGGGGATAAGGTTGTGCTGATGGCTCCTGTTTCACACCCAGGATGTCTCTTGTTTCCCAGACAGCCATGGCCACGTGCCCCCCGAGCTGCAGCCCATCCACCTGCTCGCCTGGGTCGCCTCTGGCTACGTGACATGGCAGAATTCCACAGAAAACACCCAGCTCCAGCTTGCCCAAATCAAACATGTGAAGCAGGTGGTAAGTTACCAGCAGTCACAGAACCCCAGGGATGGTTTGGGCTGGAAGGGATCTCATAGAAAGCAGGACTTCATTTTTAGAAAACCCAAAGCCCAAATGTTTCGCAGCTCAGAACAGCCAGCGAATTCCCAGGAAGTGCTGGGCTTGAAGGAAAGACAAATTCCTTCAGGGAGCAGGATTTGTGAACGCTTTGCTCCCTCTGATGGCATTTTGGTGCAGTTCACAGCTGTGTACCAGCAAGAGTTTAAAGATTTTAAACCCCTCTTTAACAAATTCAGGGACAAGACAGACAGGAAACTATTCAATTAAGCCAGCTGCTATTTATCTTGGGGAATTCTGTTCTTTTTTCCTGAAAAATGTGTATGGAAAGAGTATATTTCAAAGGCCACTGTGTGTTTTGTCCCTCACAGAATCACTGTAAAGCCTCTGGGGTGTGTCCTTACCCTACTAACAATTCTATGTAGGGTTACTTGGGTTAAATGGACACCTTGCAGCAGGAGGTGTTCCCTTCCCAAAGGAGTTCCTAAACTGATATATATCTAATCTCCTTAAGGGAGGAATTAGCAGAGTTTTAAGCTTCACATTCAGTCTCTCCAATGCAATTTTGGAGTCACAAAAATACAAACCAGGATCTTTTTGTTTTGTGACAGTGACTGAGCCCCACCTGCTTTATTTGTCATAATAAGCTGCCAGTTTTACCTGAAATAAATCACAGAATTGTTGTGATAACCAAAGAGAACTGATTCACCTCTTTTTTGGGTGGGGAGAAGCCCCAAATTCACTCCTTTTCACCTTGTCTTTCCAGAAAAGAAGTGATGAGTATCTGCAGTTTGACTACGTGGTTCTGCTTCATGAAATGGTATCCCAGGTAAACCATTTTAGTTCCCACAAGCCCTTTTTTGTTTTTGTTTTAAGACTGGCAGCTGTGCAAGCTCCAGCTCAGGCACACAGCTCTGACTCCTGCAGGTTGCTCAGGGCCACCATCCCTGTCCATGCCACCATTCCAGGAGACAACAGCAGCAATTTCCAGCTATTTCTGGGCTTTCTGGGAATGGCTGAGGTTCAAAACACTGGTGCTTCACAGGCCTCTCCTCTTGGGAGATGCCAGTGCCAAACTGGGCAGGGATCAAGAGCAGAAGCAGCTGGCAGGATCCTGGAGTGCTCAGCAGAATTGGAGGGGGGCTGGGAGTGCTCCCATGCCAGGGGACAGCACTGGTGGCCCAGCAGAGATTCCTCATCTGTCCCAGTAACTCAGCCCAAACTGGCTCCAAGCACAGTATTTACACTTTGTGCTATTTTCCATCATAACTCTGTCATCTGAGCAAGTGTTTTCAGAAGCAAAACACAGAAAATTTGACAGAGAAACTCCTGATTGTGCAACCTCCATAAAAACCATCCAGGATCTCCCTCCCAGCCCCAGCTCTGCTGCTCCCGACTCTGGAACTTCCAGTGTTTAAACTAACAGAATTCTGGAGCTTCTCCCAGTTTCTCTGTGTATTTGGAGAAAATACACTGTGAGTTAAGGATAACTCCTCAAGTGATGGTCAGCTTTGAAGTCACGCCAAGGTCACTTGGAGCACCTACAGGGGGGGGTTGGTTCCTGAGTTTTCCAGGAGGAGAAATTCCTGACTAATCAGAGAATGAAAGCCCAGGTTGTTCCCTGTTGTCACACCCACAGGAGATGATCCCCTGGGAGATGACAGTGCTGTGGCACCCTCGGGATGGTGTCCAAGTGACACGGGAGAGCCGCCAGCCCGGACACACCTCGGGACAAGGGACCCCCTGATCCCACCTGGAAGCAGCTCCGGAGCTCCAACAGCCTTTGGAAGGAGGGCAGAGGACGTGGAGGGGTGGGGGCAATCAGGGTACAAACACATTAAATGCTCCTTTTCCTGTGCCTTGGGCTGTGATCTGATCACCCCAGAGATCAGAGGCTGCACCCCAATAAATCACTAACTACCTAAAGCAATTCCCAGCAGGAATACTCACGGCACAGGGGAGGTGATGTTCTCCCTGAAGGCAACTTTGGGCTTTCCCATGGTGCAAGGACAACCATATTCCCTCTCCATTCGCTGCAGGAAGAAAGCCATTTCCAATTAGAAATTCATTGGAAAGTATTTTCTTAACTTAGTCAGGGTTAACCAGGGATTTTTTTGATTGATTTTGGGGGCTTTTTGTTGTTTTTTTTTTCAATGTAACAAATTATTCCCTGTCATTCTACATCTCCATCTTGTTTAAGACCTTTTGACAAAGGAAAAGGGAACGAAACAGCATTAATTATTCTACCAAAAGTTCAGGTTTTCAGGACAAAACCATCTTTTCTTCATTCTGTCAATGTTTCAGCTACATCTCTTGTGTTAATTAAAATACAGACATTACAGACCTCAGCTGGAATGAAACTCATCCCTGTAAGTAACTATTCCCTCCTGCCTGCATCAGCTGTTATTATGGCATGATACATTTAAAACCCCAGAAACACAGGATTTTACTGTAGTAATTAATTATTAATTTTTTATAAGCAAAGGCTGCTAAAGCAAAATGCAGCATTTAATACATTTTTTTTACAAATTTGAACCAAAAAAGTAAAAATATTCCAGGCAGAAGTTTCCTTTAAATAGTTTAAAGCCCTTCAAAATGGAACCATTGGAGACAACCTTCAGAAGTTGACTTAAAAGTTAAACTCTTGGCAAAGGAGCTGGAAGGAAGAGTGAGGAGGAGGAACAGGACAGAGAACTCCTAGCTGGAAACCCAGTGAAAAGCAGAGCCCCTGGAATGTGTTCTCCCAATTACCTGGGCATAGATTTCCAGGTGCAGTTCCCCCATTCCAGAGACAATGGTCTCCTTGCTCTCATCATCAAAGTGGACTCTGAAAGTGGGATCTTCCCTCGTGAAGCGGCTCAGGCCTTTGGAAAACTTGTCAAAGTCGTTCTGAAATACAATTACACAGGACAAGATTAACTCAAGAACCAGAAATCCAAGGAAAAGGCCTCAGGCTTTCCTGTCAACTGCTGGGCACTTCTGCTCTCTGAGGTTAGTTGCTGAAACATTTGTAACTGTATTTATTAATGTATTCATTAGGACTGATTTCAAGTTCAGGTCAAAGAAAGGCATCTTATTTATGGCTGAGGGACACCACCCAACCCACCAGGTTATCCCAGTGATATGACCTCCAGGATTTGGGATAACACACTTGAAAGCAGTGCTGGTTTTAATCTGTTCCTTATTTAACCTGGATAAAAGCAGCACAGGGAGGGGACTCAGAAGGGCTGATCCACAGGCTCCTACCTTGTTGGAAGGCTTCATGGCCACGGAAATGACGGGATCAGGGACGTGAATGGATTCCTGCAGGGGCCAGCAAGGAACAGGTGATGGTTACAACCTTCCCAGCAAACTCCTGCTGAATCCCTCTTCCCAGGGAAAGGGGAACTCACCATGGAAATGGCAGTGCTGGTTTTATCAGTGAACGTGTCCCCGCTGGCACAGTCAATCCCAAACAGGGCACAGATATCTCCAGCATAAACTTCATTCACATCCTTGGGAAAGAAAAGATTCCTGCTTAGACAACACTGAAAGATAAGAAAAGCTGTGGCTGCCCCTGGATCCCTGGGAGTGTCCCAGGCCAGGTTGGATGGGGCTTGGAGCAACCTGGGCTATGGAAGGAGTTTTAAATTCCTTCCAGCCCAAACCACCCTGGGATTTCTCCTGTGATTCTGTAACTTACAAACTCCACCTGATTTACAGAAAATACACAAATACTGTGTTTTAAAGCTTGCCACAAAGCTCCCATAAAATTCCAGCTGTGATAAAACGTTCTGTAAATCTCCCCCCTCTTTCTTCCAAGCACAAAAGGAGAGCTCAGCTCAGATGCCATTTGGTTTTAGTTTAAGGCTGTGAAGCAGACAGTGTGCTGTGCTCCAGGCAGTCCTGAGCCACTTCAGGAACCCCAGAGAGTGGCTCAGAGCCCGTTCCTGGCAGAGCATCCAGGCTGATCCCAGAGGATCACTCACCTCCATGTTGTCCGAGTGCATCCGCACGAGCCTCTGCACTCGCACCCTCTTCCCTGTCCTCGTGTTGTAGATATAATCCGACTTCTTCAGCATGCCCTGGTACACTCTGATGTAGGTCAGCTGCCCAAATTTACCAGCCTGCAAGCAGAATCCATGGAAAATCAGGTATGATCCCTCTGGGAATCAAGACCACTGTTATTCAAAGCATCACCTGTGCTCACTGAATGTTTCTGGGTTGAATTCACACACTAGAAATGGAAATGAAACATTTTTAGGAGTCTCAGCTTTCCCTGGCTCTGGGAGGGGATTTGGCATTTCCTGGCAATTTTCTGAACTCATTTTATCACTCCCAAACCTGCCCCACAGGGCAAACATTAACATGGAATTTGGGCAGCCATTTTCCATAGGAAATCTGAAGTGCTGCTCTTTGGGCAGAAACAACTTGTTTGCTTAGAACTGTGCACTGGATCCTCTCCAAGCCTCTCATGTTCCATTGTTTTCAAGCCTAGGATTTTTCTCTGCAAGTATCTGAAACAAACCCCTAAACCCCCCTAAATGTTCAAGCATTAACTAAGAAAACCATGAGCTATTTGAGGCCCATAACCCATTTGAAACTTCCAAATTGGCACTGCTTGGCACATCTGTGGATTTTGTGGTGGGAACCAATTTTTTTAAAGGTTAAGTTTAAACTAAATTTAAACTGATTTTAAAGCTTGCTCTGCCCATGTTCTGGTAGCACCATGTGTTTGGATTCCCTCTGTTAGGAAGGAACACAGTGAACTCACCTCCAGTTTGAAGGCAAGGCCGATAAAAGGGTGGGAATCATCACGAGCAGAGTTCAACAGGAACTTGGTTTGGTCCTCAGAATCCCTTAAAAACAGGGATGAGAGCAGATGAGGTTATGGAGCAACGTGGGAGCCCCCTGTGAGCATCTCCTGGCTCTTTCCTGGCTCCAGTGTCGGGGTTCACACCCAATTGTCAGGCTCTGCTCCCAGGGAACAGGGACAGGAGAGGGAACGGCCTCAGGCTGGGACAAGGGAGGGCCAGGTGGGACATCAGCAGGAATTTTTGCCTGGAAAGGGTGGTCAGGCCTTGGCAGGGACTGCCCAGGGAGGGGTGGAGTGCCCAGGCCTGGAGGTGCCCAAGGCAGGACTGGCCGTGGCACTCAGAGCTCTGGGCTGGGGGACAAGGTGGGCACAGGGTGGGCTCTGGGGGTTGGGAGGGCTTTTCCAGCCTCAGGGATCCTGGGATCATGTCCAAAGAATTAAGATGTGCCCCAGCCCTGGCCCGAAGGGTTGTCATCATTTCTAATGAACTCCCTTATAATCAGTTTCTAAATTTAACACTGTTTTAACTGGTGTTAAAAGCACCAGTATGAAGAGCAACCCTCAAATAAAAGGAGCTTTCTTGGGTTTGGGAGTTGGTGCCAAGGTCTGGTGGCATTATTTAATCATTGTGTATCTTGTTACTGATGCTTCCTGCCACATATTACACTGCTCTGAAACTATTCCACGGAATCATGGCATGCCTTGGGTTGGAAAGGACCTTGAAGACCTTCCAGTGCCACCCCCTGCCATGGGCAGGGCCACCTTCCACTCCTCCAGGTTGCTCCAAGCCCCGTCCAGCCTGGCCTTGGGCACTCCTGTTTGCTCCTGGCTGTCCTTACCCCTGGTTCAGCAGAGCATAGTTCTCCACCTCGGAGGGATTGGGAAGGTATTCCAGGACAGCATCCAGCAGTGGCTGCACCCCTTTGTTCTTCAGAGCACTTCCCACGAGGACTGGGGTGAAGGACTTCTTCAGGGTCGCCCTTCTGATGGCAAGCTGGAAGAGAGCAGTGTCACTCTCCTGCTGCACCTTCAGGAGCCTGAGAGTCCCTGTCCTTCCTGGCCATCTCCACTCCTGCAGGAAAGAGCTGCTCCCCCAGTCTCCTGGGTAACTCCCTGAAGAAGGGCTTCCCATGAAACCAGAATTCTAGTGAAGTGTGAGGGGTTTTGCCCTCATCTCAAATTCAACTTAAAAATTAAAATGCCCCAGATAAGTATAATGAGAATCCCAAAACACTCAGAAAATGTTCCTTGATTCTCTGGTGGTCAAGTCAGGATTCTCCACTCATGTTTTACATGTCTCATCCCCTCATTTAGTTGTGCCACGAGGCTTCTCCTGCTCCAAAGGGCTCTCCAGAGCTCCCTCTTTATTTATCTCATTTGGCAACTTGTCTTGAGTTATCCCATGGGCAGTGGGATAAATCCAAAGGGCTTGCCATTCCTGCTCCAGGCACAGGGAAGCTCAGACTTTGCAATGCAAATCAAAAACCAAACTGGGAATGAGCCCTCCCAGGGAGAGAAGTGAGGGACACAACTCCAGCTTCTTCAGGACTTCATGGACCATTTCTGGAGGGAAGAGGGGGAAGGTGGCCAGGGACACAGCGAGGTGAGGGACAGTGCAGGTACCTTCAGCTGTGCAGCCGTGGGGATCTTCTCCTCGAGGAAGAGCTCCCCGAGCTGCTCGTCGGCGTTGGCCACGCACTCGATGAGCTCGCGGCGCCGCTCGGCCGCCTCGGCCCGCAGCTCGGCCGGGATGTCCCCACGGCGGACACTCTGCCTGCACACACAGCAACCACCACACCACTCACAGGGGAGCAGCCCCTGCCACGGCCAGCCCCGCCACCCAAACCCAGGGACAAGGGGAAAAACCCCCGGTGGCAATCAGCTCCTTCCCGAGCTCCTTCCCACTCGTGGCAGGAGCCTGGAGGACGCAGGACAAGCTGTTCAACACATCTTATCTTCATCCCAGAAGCCACACGTGCACACTCAGACCCCG
The DNA here is from genome assembly GCA_035047865.1 of Dendrocincla tyrannina. Classification (NCBI taxonomy): domain Eukaryota; kingdom Metazoa; phylum Chordata; class Aves; order Passeriformes; family Dendrocolaptidae; genus Dendrocincla; species Dendrocincla tyrannina. The sequence goes on along the minus strand of JAWWMP010000011.1, from coordinate 1,639,070 downwards.
GAATGGAGCAAGGCTCCTGTTTCTCAGGGTGGGAAGTGTGGCCACCACCCCTTCACACCAGCCAGCTCCTGCTGCAGCCACCCCTGCCCACTCCTCACCTGCAGGACGAGGGGAGGGAATGCTGGGGGGGGAGCTCAGCCCTGGCACAAGCCCCATCCCGAAATTCCCAGAGAGCAGGGTTTCACCTCTGAAGGAGGAATTCACACCAGCCCCAGCTAAGAAAGCAGCAAGTTTCAAAACTCACCCAAGTGCCCCATCAAAATATATGGCTTTTTCTTCAATAAGATCTATAATTCCTTTAAAGTCTCCCTCCAGCCCAATTGGAATCTGAACAAAAGCTGCATTGTGTTTCAACTTGGACCTGGAAAAAGGGAGAAAACAGAAATTAGTTCAAGAAAAATGTTGTTTCTATGGATCTGCTCCAGATGGGGTTTTGAACAACATCCCACTCCCACAAAATCCCTGTATTCTGTCCTTTGGACAGTGCCAAAAATCCATCAGTACTGAGGAAAAGCAGCCAGCTGTGTCCTAGGCAGGCTGGCTCCAGCCCCTGTGGATGCCAGCAGGGGCAGGGAGCCTCTCCCAGGGGAAGGCAGGCAGGGGAAGCTGCTTGGCATTGGTTACTGGGCTATGGGAGTGGCCTCTCCCCTTGGGCACCTCAGGGAGTGGATCCTCGACCTCAGTAACAGATCACATCAGTACGGAAAGGCTGCAGGGAAGGGCAAGCAGGACTCCAGGTACCCAAATCACCCCCTGCCACCTCCCTGCTGGACGTTCGGCTACCAGGATCCAGGGAAAATGAAAAGGCTTTCACAGCAGCTCCAAATAAAGTTCCAGCAACAAAACAAGTATCACACCCCAGCTCCTGATCACTGCAAGTCCTGGCTGACCCCAATATTTGGGTTTTTTGAGAAAATGAAGACTTGTTGGGGGTCACATTAAAATTTAAAGCCAATTCAGGTATTCCCCAAACTGCAGCTACAGTGAGAACCCTCTCCAGTGCTCTTGACACGGATGGGAATGTTCAGAACCACTTCACAAAGAATTCCAAGGGACCAGTACCTGAGCTGCTGCACTGCCCTGGCTGGATTGGAGCCCATCCTGTCCAGCTTGTTGATGAAGGTGAGGAAGGGCACGTTGTACCTCTTCATCTGCCTGTTCACAGTGATGGTCTGGCACTGAACTCCTCCAACAGCACAGAGGACCAGGATTGCCCCATCCAGGACTCGCAGGGACCTCTCCACTTCAATGGTGAAGTCCACGTGTCCTGGATAACAAACAGAACTCATGAATCCTGAGAAATGAAAGCAGAAAGGAGCAACAGCCAACAAAATCAGCCTCCAGTCACACCAGCCTGAGTGCCTGACTGTGGAATCATGGAATGGTTTGGGTGGGAAGGGACCTTACAGCCCACCCAGTGCCATCCCTGCCACGGGCAGGGACACCTCCCACCAGCCCAGGGTGCCCCAAGCCCTGTCCAGCCTGGCCTTGGACACTCCCAGGGATCCAGGGGCAGCCACAGCTTCTCTGGGCACCCTGTGCCAGGGCCTGCCCACCCTCCCAGGGGGGGATTTCTCCCTAATATCCCATGTAAATTCCCCCTCTGGCAGTTTGAACCCATCACTCCTGGTCCTGTCACGACAAGGGACACAAAGAGGCAGCGTGTCCTCTGTACCCACGAGGACCAGCAAGCCCAGGGTGCTCCCAGCTCCCTCACCTGGCGTGTCAATGATGTTGATGTTGGTGTCTCTCCACATGGTGTAGGTGGCTGCAGACTGGATGGTGATGCCTCGCTGCCGCTCCAGCTCCATAGAATCCATCACAGCTCCAACGCCATCCTTACCTTTCACCTTAGGAAAGAAGAATTGAAAAAATGTATTCCCAGGAATTTACCAAGAATTCATGTCGCGCCCCTGGGAGCGTTCAAGGCCAGGCTGGAGCAACGTGGGCTAGTGGAAGGTGACCCTGCCCGTGGCAGGGGGTGGAACAAGACGAGTTTTAAGGTCCCAGCCAACACAAACCATTCCATGATTCTGTGAGCACGGCAACAAGGGAAGGATTACTTTCATCAGGAGTTTCTCCCTGGCAAGGGTGGTCAGGCCTTGGCAGGGGCTGCCCAGGGAGGGTTGGAGTGCCCAGCCCTGGAGGTGCCCAAGGC
>JAWWMP010000011.1:1617455-1631084 GCA_035047865.1 Dendrocincla tyrannina | reverse complement strand
GCCCAGAGAAGCTGTGGCTGCCCCTGGATCCCTGGGAGTGTCCAAGGCCAGGTTGGACAGGGCTTGGAGCATCCTGGAATGGTGGAAGGTGACCCTGCCCATGGCAGGGGGTGGCACTGGATGGGCTTTATGTCCCTCTGACCCAAACCATTCCAGGATTCTATAATTCTAAATCAAAGGGAAGGAATGACTTTTCCCCCCAAAATTTAGGGATTTTACACCAATCCTAGAGGGTTTTACAAAGGAAGGCTGGCAGCTGGAAGGGGCTTGGCCAGGGACAGATGCCCTGTGGCCAACGTGATGCTGATGGAGTTGGAGCAGAAAGAGACCCCAGTGAGAAAACCAAACTTCCCACCAGAAATCCATCACTACAGATTTCCCACTGAATCTTCAGGTCCCGTGGGAGAGCAAACCCGTGGCACAGTAACACACAGGACAGGTTTGCACCTCGAAGACACCTCTCCTGGAGCACCTGGAGGTGGGAAGATGATCAGTAACACCTTAAAAGTCCTTCAAACCTGATCCTCAGTGAAGCCCCCGACAGAGTTCTCCTTCCCCTGGATTTATGGCACGCTGACTTGGGAATGCCACAGCCTTTTCCTTCCAGTGCACAGCTCAGGCAGGGAAAAACCTCTCCACTAAAGCTTCCACTCAACAGATAACACAATGTGGTTCCGATTTCCTCCCCCCACCTCCCAAGAATTGCTTCTTCTCTTTCTGAAAATGCAGTCCCAGGGAAACGTTTCTAATTTAATCCCCTGCCTGCACCTTCCTCGCTGCCTTTGAATGGGTATTATCTTCCAGGAGTGGAGTGGGGATTTTTCATTTGAAAAATAAAAAAAAAAGGGGGGGAAAAAAGCTTAACAAGCAGCAAACAGGAATGGGAATGCTGGTCTGGGATCCATTATCCCTGACCCAGAGGTTGCAAAGCAAAAGAAATTAATTAAATTGGGGAGAGGGGAGGCCAGCACTGTTTGCTGCCTCTGTCCAGCCCACGGGGGATGCCCAGGGGGTGTCTGTCACCCACCACCCATCACCCATCCAGGGGGGCACCCTCACCACAGAACAGCTTGGAAGGGAAATCAGCCCCAGACAAGAGGGAGCCCTGTGGAAATGTGCCCTTGAATGCACTGAAGAAGGGAATGAACTGTCCTCTCACAGCCCTGGGTCACCAGGACAGGGATCAGACAGTGGGACACGACACCAGATTGTCTCTCAGCCACAAAGAAATGCCCCAGCACCCAGGACTCACCTTATTCCTCACCTGTCACCTCATTCCAATGGCAGCTGGCAGGTCCCTGGTGAGCCACGCCAGGATGGCAGCAGGGGCTGCCCCAGGGAAGGGCTGCCCTCCCAGGGCTCCTTCTTTATTCCCTCTTAACACTTTTAGGAAAAATACCCCCTCCCCCTGAAGCTCCTCTCGTTGTTCAAGAGCCTTTGCTTTAATCCCTTTTCCAGGAACATGCACTCAGTGCTGCCAGTTTGGCACCCGTGGTCAAAAAGGTGGGCAAAACATGGAAAATGCCATTTCTGTGCCCACACTCCCAGCCCCCAGCGCCCTGTGCTGGTGCCACACTCACCCTCTGGTTTGCTTTTCCCAGTTTAGACCTGTTTTTCTTTCAAAACCACATTCAGCTGTTTCTGGCAGTGGGAGGGGATGGGGGAAGAGATGTGGCCACCACCTCTGCCTCCCACAGTGGCCCCAGGGAGGGTGGCTCTGCCCCAGACACACCTTCCCCTTCCACTGGGCTGGACTGGCCCTGGCAGGGTGAAATCCTCCCTGCAGCTTTCTGCGCGCCAGGATTCCTTCCTGGAGGGGACAAGGTGACTGTCACTGCACAAATTCAGAGGGAAAAGCTTGGAAAGCCCGTTCTGGGCTTGTCCCTGCCCTTTCCCAGGGATGAGAGAGGCTGTGCCCATGGGATGCCCAGCCCTTCCCGGAGCAAACACCTCTGGCACAGCCCCCAGCAGGTCCCCAGCCAGGCAGATCCCAGCCCTGGGGACACTGACAAAAGCCCTCAGTGACAAACGCCAGGTCTAAGCAAAGAGGAGGTGCAGCCCAGGTGACAAGGGGCTCTTTGATGCCAGAGGGGCTGGCACAGACCTGGTGACTCTGGCAGTGATGGGACACGGGATGGAGCAGCCACACAGGGCCGTGCTTGTCCTGGGGGTGTCACAGAGCCCACACAGCAGCTCCAGCACGGAGCTCTTGGGGGTTCCTCAGCAAACCTGTGGTTTCCGTGGCTGGCCCAGGACACGCCGTGTTGCTTTGATCTTATTTTGACCCGTGAGAAGATCCTCGTGGAGCAGAAGGGGCTAAAAAGCTGTGGGTCATGATGAACTGCCTGGCCAGATGTGCTTCACATGTGTCCACGTTCCTCTTCTCACTCCCATCACAGATTTGGGCTCACCCAGCAAAACCCATGTGGGGGGATAATTTGGGGTGATTTTAAGCCCAAAGAGAGAAGAGTGGAGACTCCAACACAAGGAGACACTCAGGAGGGAGGTTGCAGGGTGTTTCCCCCAGCCTGGGGGCACTGCCCAGCCTGGCTTTCCACTCTGCTCCAGGGAGGGACCAAGGAACAGCCAGCCCATGCCAGGCAGGACACACGGCCAGGAACCTGCGGTGAGAAGGTGACCAAACCCTTCCCAGGTGACAGTGAGGGCAGTGTGGGGACAGTGCATTGGGAATGAAGAACCTCTGATGGCTTAGTGCTGGTGGCATGCATGGGATGGGATGGGATGGGATGGGATGGGATGGGATGGGATGGGATGGGATGGAGCAGCAGTGCCCTGTGCCAGGCATCACTTGTGCCCAATGCCCAACCCTGCTGAGGCAGGAGACCACCCCAAGATCCCCCCTTGCACCTCTACAACCATCACACAATGAGGAAAGCGAGCCCAACACCTGCCCAAAACCAAGAGTGGTATTTGTTCATCTTTTTCCCAGATTCTGGAGCTGACAATTTCCAAGTGCCTGGCAAAAGAAATCAACCACTGAGAAGAGAAAAAACAGATCAGAACAGCAAGTGGACAGGTTGGCTGGGAATCTTCCATAATATATGGTAAACAAGGATATGGATAAAAAATACAGAGAGGCAAGCCATGTTTGGAGGGGAGCTGCCTCCTCTCCCTCTTCCCCAGCTGGTCCCTCATGCCCCTCCGTCCTCCTCCGTCAGTCTCTCCTGGGCAATGGCCAATTCCTGTCTTCAAAGAACTTCTTCAGGCCCTGGAGGTTGACAGGGGGGAAGTAGGGCCCGATCCTCTTCCGAATCCACCACCTGCCCTGGCTGGCGTGCTTCCCCCCCGGCTGGCTGAACTTGTACTTGAAGTGTTCCCCACGGATCCACCTGCAGGGAACAAAGCACAGGAGCTCAGGGTTTGGCACTGCTGTGGGAAGAGGCAGAAAGACCTCAGGTCCTGTTTTTGGTCTCCTGGGATTGGAGTTTTTGAGCCTTTCTGTAGCTGGAGGGAGAAATCAGCTGGAGGGTGCTCAGTCTGACTGGCTCTGCATCCTGGTGCTCCATCCATCCCTTCATCCCTCTATCCCAGCTCCATCCATCCTAGGGATGCCCACAGCCAGTGGCAGAGGCACAGCCACCCCTGCTGGACCAAGACGCTGGGGAGCTTCCAGGCTCCTTTTGATGCCACTTAGGAATGTTGGCATCAACATGGGAACAATGTGGGAGGCAGAGGAGCTTTAACCCCTCCACTCCACAAAACTTTCCATAACCAAGTCTGAAAGAATCATGACAAAAATAGGAAAAACATCACTTTTTCTTTCCTGAGGCAACTCTGGAGTGTTTCTGCCTGGGATATTTCCAGGCAGAGTGTCTGACTGCCACCCCTGCTCCCCAGCACCCCCCGGCCCAGCCCGCAGCCGCTCGGTGCCTCAGGAGCACACCTGCTCGTGGCTGCCCTGGAAGGTGCTGTGGACACCAGAGGCATTCCTGGGGCTCGGGCAGCACCCACCCCAAGCTGCCCACGCCAGGCTCAGGGCCCTGGTGCCCACCCTGACACAGGGATGCTGACAGGGGACACGCTAACACCGCGCTCCTCCTGGCCGCGTCACTGCCGGCACGGGGAGAGTCCATAAAACAGCCCATGGTATAAAAATGTCAAAGTCGTGTCAGTGCTCATTTAGGGCTGCTTTGCTCCACTCCTCAAACACCAACCCTGCTCCTGAGCAGCTGTGCGAGCCCTGAGCAGCTCCTCGGGCAGCTGGGAGGTTCCTGCCCACTGCTGAAATAATTAGGGACAGCTCCGAGGGATCTGCCTTTAGTGCTCCCCGTGGGAAGGCCGAGGGGAGCGGGGCAGAGTGCAGGGCAGGGGGAAAGCTGGACCCCATTAAAGGTTTGCTGCCAGCACCCCCCAACAGCTCAGTTTCCATCCTGCTGGTACCCAGGTGGGCACGACAGGAAGGATTCTCCTGCCAAACCATGGGAACATGGACTGCCCAGGGAGGGTTGGAGTGCCCAGCCCTGGAGGTGCCCAAGGCAGGACTGGCCGTGGCACTCAGAGCTCTGGGCTGAGGGACAAGGTGGGCATCGGTGCCCTTGGAGAGCTTTTCCAGCCTCAGTGACCCCGTGAATTCCAAGAGTGACTGTGTAAAGAGAAGTGGAGGGCACTGGTCTGTGTGGCTGAGCCCTGCAGTACTCACCCCTCCCGGGGCCGTGCGGGTCTGTGCCGAGGCCTGGAAGACCTTGGGGGGCTCGTCACCCACCTTGGAGTAGGTCATCATGGAGGAGGAGCTGAACGTGTGTCCTTCGGGGTGCATGGACAGGTCATCCTGCACAGCAACACAGACTCACTGACACAGTTACAACTGGGGGGAACAGGGATTTCTTACTGGTTTATTTTTTAAATTAACCCTCTTGGCACCACTGTTGGTGGGCAACACTCTCAGTTATATCTTCAAAGACTGAAGAAAAAATGATAACCACAATACAGTCTGGGCAAAAAATATAGATTCTGTCACCTTGAGATCAGGAACATTTTCCTTAGTGCTGTTTTCTGAGTAATATCTTAACTAACTGTCATTCTTCAGTACAGTTAATTTTAGGACCAATTTTAGAAGAACTTACAAATTTCCTGTGCATTTCCAGCATGCTGTTCCTCATGTTTGACATCATCCTGTCCATTGCAGAAAATGGATCCCCAAAATCTGCATCCTGATAAAAAAACAGCCATGGCAATCAGAACACACTTCTGAAGCTTCCAGTCCTGAAGCTGTTTTTTACATGCATGTTTAATGCAACTCAGACCACCAGGAAGGGTTCCAGGCTGCAATTCACTCACAGACAGGCCAGAATGCATCTTTTGCCATGGGGACTGGGGGGAGCAGGGAAGCTTGGCTGTTACACTGGAGGCACTGGGAAGATGAAGGTGGAAAACTTGACACTCAGATGTCAAACTGCCCACACTGTGAGTTTATTTTACAATGTGTTCACACACCTTCTAACCTCCCCAGCTGCTGCTGTGATAAAAGTACTGTGTGACCCTTCGTGCTTTAAATTTAAATAAATTCATTTCAAAGTTAAAAAATTAAACCTGCAGTTGAAGCCCAAAATTAAGAAAAAATCAGGTATAGAAAATTTTCCACTCATTTCTTGAGTACAAGAAATGGGAATCCTTAAGGGCTCTCTGGGCAAGAATTACAGACAGATCATAGATATTCTGCAGGATATTCCAGAGTTTCCAACTACCACTCCAAGCCCAATTCCAGAGGAATTGCCACCTCCAAGAGCTGCTTTGCTTTCCTGTGGCCAGGGCTCCTGGTTCTGTTGGGATCATCCCCCAAACACACTCATGCTGTCCATCCCCAGGCAGCACTCCCAGTCTGGAGTCTCTCCAAGGATTATTCCACCATATCCAGGGATGAAAGCCTAGCATTTTTATTTAGTAAGGGCAAACCCAATCTTTCCCGAAGGATATTATTGCCTGTCTCTGAACACCACCAAAAGCAGGTTGCAAGCAGAGAGCCCATGCTTTGGTTACACACACAGCATACACCTACGAGTAGGAGCTGCTCCTGGGATACTAACCCCTCTCCCAAAGCCTGCAAAGGGCATGAGGGAGTAGCTTGTTGCCTGGAAGAAAAAGGATCAGCATCTTTAATTATTTTACCTGTTATCAGAAATAACTTTTATATACAGCAGGTGACATTAAATACTTCCAGTCAAATAAAACCAGCCACTCAGGAGAACTTGGTAGTTAATAATATCAAGTAGTCTCTGGGTATACAGAAATAATATATTTATACTAATGATATTAGAAGGGAATAGCTGCCACCACATTTAATAAATATTAATAATATGTACTGAAAGCACTTAGAGCTGGAGCAACATTTGTACACCACAAAAACCTTTGTACTGAAGTGATTTAAAGCATGGCACAGACACCACCTGGAAGGCCCCACTCCAGTTATGCAACCACTGAAAGCTGATTAAAATCAACAAATCAACATCTTGAGCCACTGATATGGAGCATCCCTGTGTGACAGGGCCCTGAGATCCTGGGAATCACAGGGAAGCTTCCAGGAAACTGAGATTGCACAGTTAGATAAAGGCCTGCCCAGAGCCAGGCTGGTCAGACAGAAGGACCAAGCCCTTCACAGGACTTAAGGAGAAAAGGAAGGAATTATCCAGTTCTGGAAGACCTTTAGGAACTCTTCAAATTGCATTTCTGCCTGGCTCCTGCCAGAAAGGAATCCAGTGTATCTTCTACATATGTATCTCAAGTGCAAAAGGAGATTCTCACAAACAGGTTGTTAGGCATAAAAAGTTTCTAAACTTTGCTTTGTAATACACTCTGGGAGCTGTGGAACAGCTGCCCAGCACACAGGACAGCCAGGCAGCCCAGCAAACCCAAGTAACAGTAGCTCCTAGGATATTTTACCCCATTCCTCCTTCTTCCCTAAAACTGACACTGGAAATCTGCTGGTTTCAAATTTGAATGCTATAGTGACACACAGGGAGGTTTTGCAACTCGTTTTATTTCTTTTAAAGCAGTTTTAGACCCCCTACAGTTTAAATAAAAAATTACAACATTGGTAATCAGTGTGGGTAATTCAAAGTGTACTTTACATAGTAGTAAAGATCCACCTTTTCCTACATTGAAAAAATCTAATTTTAAGTGTTTAAATCATATGTGGGGAGCACTTGGAGACTACAAGGCAAAGTAGTCAGTGCTGAGTCTCGTGTGACATCTGCCCAACCCTCAGTGAAAGTGAGAGACATCAAAAGATCCTGGAAAGATTTTGGCAGGTGTGGAATTCCTTTGTGCTTCTCAAAGCATCACAGCTCTCCTGGACCTTCAAGTTCTTGCTGCAACCACAGGGGAAGGTTTGCTGGGCCTCACACTTACCCCTCACTGCAGGGGCAGGGACACCACCCCCTCAGCTTTTAAAGGTCAGGTTTGCCATTTCCCTTTCCAAAGGCAGACTCTGGGTTTAGGCACCTCCTGATCCAAAGCCTAAGGATCAGCAAAGCTCGTGCCCTAATTAGATGCAGCAGCTTCTCTCTCTGCAGGGAGCTGGCAGTGGGTGGGCAGGAGGAATCTCCCAGCTCCCCTCTGGAGGTGCAGGTGCCAGCCTGGGGCTGAGCTCTGCCTCTCTGGGCCTGCCCCAGCACCCAAACCTGGCCCAGAGCCACAAGCAGAGCCCTTGGCACGGGCCTTTGTCTTCCAACAGCTTCTAAAATCCAGGGGCTTCATTAACTAAGAGATATGCAGCTGCTGACCATGGGGAGGGAGAGAAACCACCTCCCAACACAGCCCCTCTCTAAATACAGCAGCTGCAGAAGGCTGTGCTGCAGCACTGCAAGATAACATTGTCCTGCCTGCCCAAAGAGCTGCAAAGATACTTTATGTAAAACAGATCACTGCCAAGTTCTCAGTTTCAGTGGCTAACACACAGAAATAAGAAATGTTGTATCCATTTCCTTCATCATTAATTCTGACTGGCTTGTATTTAGAGGAAAAACCCCAGCCCAAATACACAGTGTGAAGCCTTTATTTACTGTTACAAAGATGAACCAGGGCTTACAGTATGTGTGTAGGTACCACTTAAGGGGTGAAACACAGGGCTGGGTTAGACATAAATAACTACATACAGGATAGTAAAGTGCACAGTGAAGGCATAAAGAGATCATGGAATGGTTTGGGTTGGAAGGGATCTTAAAAGAGCAGTTCCACCCCCTGCCACGGGCAGGGACACCTTCCATTAGACCAGGTGGCTCCAGCCTGGCCTTGGACACCTCCAGGGATGGAAAGGGCCATATCCAGGTACCTTTTTAAGTGAAGTTACCATAAAAAGGAAACAAGTGTTCAGAGAAGTCTCTGACCTTGAACATTTGTAATGCCTTTATGTTACAGAAACATTCAATACGTAACCTTTATTAAAGCAGGCATTAGATAAATGTTGATTTGCTCGTGAAATAGTGTGTGACTGAACAGGAGTCCACAGAGCTGTGACAGACTCCTGTCAGTGATGAGCACTGGGGCACTGCGGACCCAAGAGAGGAATTCGTCACAGTTCGGTGGGTGATGAGATAACCCGCCCCGCTTCCCCCCGAGCCCTGGCGTGTGTGCCAGGAGCCGCCCGCTGCCCGGAGCGGGGCACACCTACCCTGCGGCTGCTCCTGGGGAGCAGGCGGGACTCGGGCCGTGCCCTGCGCTCTGCCGGCCGCGCTGCTCTGTCGGCTCTGTCCCTGCCGTCCGGGAGGCTCAGGAAGGGATCTCTGCCCAAGGGCTCCGAGAAGCTCCGCATCATCTGCCGCACGTGCTCGTGGTGGGCGGCGAAGGGGTCCCTGCAACACACACGGCACACGCAGCTCAGCTCCCAGCTCTGCACAGCGGCTCACAAACCTGCCAACTCCACCCTTCACCGTCCCACATCATGCAAAGGCTTTATTTGAGCGGGACCCAGCTGGGCCGCCTCCTGGTCCCAAAGAACTCGCACTTTCTTTTGTCTCACTCTCAGTGTCTGCATTCCTCTCCCTCATCTTTTCCAGAAATACTCCATCCTTCACAGCCATGTTCCACTCCAGCCTAGGTTTATTATCTGCCAGGGACTATAAACTCTCCTATGTTTTATTTATCTCTATTTCCACCTCCAACACCTGGTATTAAAAGAATCTATTTTTTACTCCCCTCAACTCTTTTTCATCTTCCAAAGCTTGGTGCAGTGCTACCCACTGAACTCCTCACGTCCCACTGGATTCCCCCTCCTCACCCCTCAGATTTATTTTGCTGGCAGCTCTAATTGCATTCTCTAATTTTGACAAGAATTAAATATTTCTAATTGAGGCCAAAAGAGGAGCAAACCAGGATTTTTTCAGGAGCACAATGTAGGAGCAGCTGCTGCCCGAGGTCCAAGGCTCCAAATTAATACTTCTCATACCAAAACATGGATTATTTCCTCCCTCCATCTAATTTGCCTCTCTGTTATTCCACTGAAAGCCACTTTATTAACATAACAGTCACTACCCCGGTATGCTTGCTTAGACTTAATGGCACCTCATCCTTGTTCCTCAGCCCCTGGCACTCATCTCTCCAGGACACCAGACCTTTCCCGGGATGTCTCATGAGGAAAAGCCTCAGGTTGTTGCTACACCACCTTGCATACCCATTATCTCCTCCACAGCTTTCCTGCTCCCCCCTTATCTCCTGCCCCAACCAAACCCGGTTCCACATCACGTGCCCAATTTGATCCTGTGCCAAAGTTGCATGTCATTACTTTTTCAAGTAAAAAAACCCCAAACCCCAAATCCATGATGCAGGATTAATTTTCCAACAAGATTTTTACCACAAAAATACCCCTCTAAGCTACACCCAGACTTAACCTCACCCCAGGGCAAAAAGACCCTTCGAGTTTAGTGTTTGAGTGTTGTCCTGGAGCAGCCCCTGCCCCGACTCCCAGCTTTGGCTCCAGCCCTGCCACGATAGGGAGCTGTTCCCACACTTCAGGATGAAGAACAGATGGAAAAAGTTGTGGCACGAGCCCAGAGGAGAGAAAAACACAAACATCACCACAGAACGTGCACAATTCCATCAGATCTCCAACTTCACATGGGTTTGGTTATCAAACAAAAATAAATAGGAACTCTATTCCAGCAGGGACTCATCCACACCAGAATTCTCCCCAGTCCCTTCCAGTTCAAAAGCAGGACACTCACAAACCACCTACAACAGCTGGGCAGAACAAGATTCCAGAGATTTAATGTAAATAGGGCAAACTGGTTGAATTGAGCATATATAACCTGTTGTAACACACCCCACCTGCAGCTGGATCCCTGGGGGTTCCTCGTTTGTTTGTTTTAATGGGAAATCCAGCTCCTTACTACCCGAGACAGGGAAGCAGGATACAGACTGTGGAGTGCCAGGACTGGAACACAAGTGAAGTCTCCCAGTTCCCTTGGGACATTTTAGGCAGCCAATCATAAAAAGTTACAGTGCTGTCAAGCTTTGAAAGAAACACAAGTTTGATATGACCTGGAGTAGGGCAAAACCAATGGAAAGGGATCAGAGACTCCATCTGGAAAACAAGGCTTCCAGGGAATTAAATCTTGATGGCTCTGATGACTGAAACTCAAACCACAGTGACAAAAGGAGCAGGTCACCCTTAAAAATAGAGGTGCATTGAACAAGTCCAAGTCCCTGCAGTGGAGGAGGCAGGACTTGAAGATCCTTGTTCCAGTCACAGATTGTATGGGATGGCAGCAGGTGCAGAACACTGACTTTCCTTGATTATCTCTGACTTCAAATCTGACCTTTTTTGGGGGGAGAAGGCACTTTTGATGAGAAAGACACGATTTCTGTTCTAGCACAAAAGTGACAAAGAAAAAGAAAGGGGGGTTCCATAAGGGTTTTGCACATCAAATTTGTGCCCTTCACATGTTAAAGTTATTTCCAAAATTAAATTCTGGATAGAAACAATTTATACATTTGTTGTTCCATTACTCTGCAGTAACAGAATTTTGTCTACTCCATATTAACCTGACCTTGAGGTGTTTGTAGGGATTAATAAAGGGGACAGCTCCAAAGTTTAAGGATCTATATTGCAGCTAAAACCTTCCACGGTGTTAAAGTACAACGTTACTCCTTACTGCAGGGTGTGAAAAATCTGTGTCCTAGAACAAAACCCTGCATTTATTCTTTCTGAGAAGTGTACTCTGTGTTAGATCTATTGCTTGTTATTGGCTATATCGATGAGATACTAGAGCTGCTCTTGCCCACTGAGGAAGTTATGTAAGGCTGCAGTTGCAGCTCCCCTCTGAGACCAGCTGGCCCAATAAAACCAAAGCTGAGCTTTGGTGCAGCAGAAGCAGAGCCAAGCCCTGCACCTGCACAGGGCTGGGGCCAGCTGGACACCTTGGGTGAGTGACTGCTGCTTCCCTGGGACAGCTGCTCACACGGCGGCACTTCTAACCCGGGCACTATTTCCAGTTCAGCACCAAAATCTCTCCTTATGAGGCAACACAAGCCTATTATTACACTATTTTGGAAGCTAATCTTATCTGACTAATAAGCTCCTTTCCTTAATGATATGCAAAACAGATTTAGAAGGATAGGGCCAAGAAAATGAATCTCAATATCCATCTCATCTCTGTCACACACACTCCACTCTCTTCCTTTACCTCCTGCACTTTTTTTTCCCCACAGCAGTGGCTACAATAACAATAAATAAAATTAGAAAACAGGAAGAAAGCAAATGATATTTCAAACAAGACCTAATTTCCATTATTACTTTAATTTGCATAGGGAAGTTTCCTGCAGGGAACTCAAGAGTAGTTACAACAGCAGGAATACTCCTGGAAACCAAGTGTACCAACCCCTGCAGCACAGCTTTGGGAACTATCCCAGTGCTTGGAATGTGCTGGAGCTCAGCAGAGACTGTCCTCTGAGCAGCCTCAGCCACAACACCCTGTAACCAGGAGATCCAGACAACAAACCCCCGCACAGGGCCTGATGTTCCTCCTCCTCCTCCACCCCCAGCCTTACCCCTTATCTTAGCTGTAATTAAACCCCCCCGAGTTTTTGTGAAAATTTACAACAATTAGTGAGGCTCCTCAGAGCCCTCCGATCTCATTTGCACCCACTACAGATTAGTTTCTGGCCAAATACATAAAATGGGGCCAGAGCTGGTAACTCAGAAATTCTGACTGAGGGGAGAAGCATTTGCACCGCTCGCTACTCAGGTTTAGATTCCAGTGGCAGAGGAAGATTCCCACCGGGAATAAACTGATCTCAGACTTGCACACACAGACATGACCCACCACTGTGCTCATCATATAGAAATAGAATCACAAGTTTGGGCTGGAAGGGACCTCAAAGCCCATCCAGTGCCACCCCTGCCATGGGCAGGGACACCTCCCACCAGCACAGGTTGCTCCAAGCCCTGTCCAACCTGGCCTTGGACACTTCCAGGGATGGGGCAGCCACAGCTCCTCTGGGCACTCTGTGCCAGGGCCTGCCCTCGCAGGGAATAAGAATAAAAACCTGATCTGCCGAGCTAAAGCACCAGCATCCCCCCAGGAAAAGCACCAGGAGAGTTTGCCTTCAGTGCACTCGCACACCTTTACAAAGTTTTAATACAAGAACTCCGAGTATTGTAGTGTTGGCACTGACAGGAGCTTAGAGACAGCCTGTGGCTAAATAAATAAATAGATAAATGTAGAAAAGCTACAACACTTGGCCTTTGTATTTAGCTAACAGAAGACAAAACATAATCAAGGGACTCCAGCCAGGAGAGATGACGGTCCCCTCTCGGTAGATGCCACCACGAGATGGGGTTAAGCTGCCGGCTGCAGAGGGGAGGCAGAGACAGCTCTGCGCTGTCCGACAGCTCCGAGACCCCTAACCCTGCCCGGCCCCGAGAGCCTCTGACCCTGCCCGGCTCCGGGGTCCGGCGGGGCCGGGGTCGAACAGGGGCGGTTCAACGGGCCGGACACCGCCCGCAACCGGCACCGACCCCGTCCCTTAACCACCGACACCCTGCACCGACCCCTTTAACCTGCACCCACCCCGTCCTGAACCCTGAACCGACACCGCTCCCGCTTCAGTCAACACCCGGCCCCTCAGAGTACCCCCTGTCCCTCAGACCCCTCAGAACCCCTCCCAGCCCCTCAGATCCACGCCCGGCCCCTCAGACACCCCCCTCAGATCCATCCGGTCCCTCAGACCCCTCTCCGGTCCCTCAGACCCCTCAGGCCCTCCCCCGTCCCCTCAGACACAGCTCCGGCCCCTCAGAACCCCCTCAGCCCCGCCCGGCCCCTCAGACCCCCCGGCCGCCCCTTTTACAGCCCCGGCCCGTCCCCTCACAGCGTCCCACCACCCCTGTCGCTCCCCGCAGCCCCGTGTCGCCTCGCAGCCGTCGGGCCGCACCTGAAGAAGGGATCCTCCTCGAAGCACCTTGCGAGCCCCCCGAACATGGCTGTGGCTGTATTTGTAGCTGTTATCTGTAGCTGTGTCTGTAGCGGTACGCGGAGCTCCGTCTGTGTCCGCGGCCAGAGCGCTCTGCGCGCCCCGCGCCGCGCGCCGCCCCACCCCACCGCGCCGCGCGCTACGTCACCGCGCGCCGCGCTCCCATTGGCTGTCGCGCCCCCGGGGGGCGGGGCCTCCCCGCGCGCC
>JAWWMP010000011.1:1600236-1611993 GCA_035047865.1 Dendrocincla tyrannina | reverse complement strand
GGCTCTCAGGTCTCCCTGGATCCTTCTCTTCTCCAGTTGACCTGGAGTCTGGCGCTGGAGCAGAGGGGCTCCAGCCCTGGAGCATCTCCTGGGCTGAAGAGCTGGGCTGAAGAGGAGCCCAGCCCTGCTGAGCACCCTCCTCCCCTCCAGGGCTGAGACACTCGGTGTCCCCTCTCAGCAGAGTGACAATTCCAGAGTGACTCAGTGGAACTCTGGCTCCCTGTGTCACATAATCCAGCCCAGCCACTCTCCTTTCCAAAGGAGGAGAGAACAGCCAGGAAAACACAAACCAGGAAGGGCTGCCCTAAGCCTGACTTCCAAACGGGACCTGTTCCAAGTCCTGGTTAGGGTATTTTTAGCATTTTTATCACCCTTCCCAGTCGCTGCAGCCCCCTCAGACCCGGGTTCAGTCACAGGCTCAAGCCCATCTCTCCTCAGCCAGGTTTCTGGAGTTCAAGGAGCTCCACTAAAAATAACTTCCTTCTTGTAAGCTGACAAATGGAAACCTGTGATCATGAGAGGGCTGGTTTTGGGTTACTCGTGGACTTTGGGATCATGCAGTCCTGCTCCATCAGAGTGACTGAAGCAGAAGGAGCAACACTTGATCTGGCTGGGAGTGTTTCCTTCGATACCATTACTTTAGCAGTTGTACCAATAATAATAATAATAACAATAAATAATTTAAAACTAAGCACAGCTCCTTTTCAGACAACTGTCCTATTAAAAACAGCTGGGGAGGTGCTGGGTGAGCCAAGGAACCAGGAAGGGCCAGTGACCATTTCACCTGAGTGTTCCCAGCCCCAGCCCAGGCTGATGTTAACCCAGGGTGGCAGCTCCCAGGCTCTGGGAAATGAGTTTCCTAATGGAATTCCTGGGGGGAGAGGCCTTTGCTGCCTGCCAGGACTCAGAAGGGCTCCAGTTCCAGCATTATCCTTCCCTTCCCTGAGCCACAGTTAAGGTAGTTTGGCATTAACAGGAATTCTGAGGATCAGAGACACCCCAGAGTCCTGGATGCCAAACCCATGTCACTGCTCTGTGCAGGCAGCAAAACATGGCTCAAATCCCATGTTTTACTTGGAAAACTAACAAACAGCTGTTTCTTGCCCTTTTAAAAACAGGGATCTATTCCCTTTTCACCAGGAGCACAGAGAAACGTGGAAAACACAACAAAAACCTCCCGACTTTCTGTAGGGAAGAGCCCTAAATGTGAGAACATCAGAAGAACTTAAAAGCACAGAAACTGAAAAGCAGGATCATTGTCCAAGACTGAGATTTAGACGAAGACAAGCAGGATCCCTGGGAGAAGTGCAGGGGAGGGGTCAGCAGTGCCCTTGTCCAGGCAGGTGGTGATTCAGTGCCCACACTGACAGGAGTTTCATGTGCATGTTCTAACATATTCATTAATTCATTTATCCCTGCCTGACGAGGTGACACATCCCCTCTTTCCCTCAAGCCAACAGGCTCCTCACATGGAATGGTGGAGGGCACACACATTTGGATACAATCCCTTTAAAAAGGGTCCAGGTGTCATAAACCAATTTAAGCACCAACTGCAGACTCTCCTCAGTCTCCTAGTGGTGCCAGAGCCAGGTTTATTCCTCCTGCTGCTGCCTCTGCCCATCTCCCACTGCCCATACTCCAATCCTTTGGCAGGAGAACGAGTCAGTGAGCAGAGGAAAAGCAAATCTGTGCCACTGGACCCCAGTGCTGCAGCCTAAACCTCTGCACTTGAAGCCCAAGCCTGGCTTACACAACCTGTGGGCCACTGCCAGGAGCAGCAGAGGGATCCACGGGAAGAGGGAAACTCACCTGGAAGCCCCACCTGGAATTGCTCTTCAGCCTGAAAGCCTCTTCAATCCGAGGCAATAGCCAAGTTCTTTATTCCAAGAAAAAGGCAGAGTCCTGAGGAATTCATTACTGTGATCACTGAGCCCAGACTGGAACCATAAAACCCAACCTTCTCACGAGTTGCTCCGTGTTCCCAGGGACGTTTGGGATGTTCCAGTACCTGTTTCTGTTCACTTGGGATTATCTAAATGCTATTTCCAGTTTTTTCCCAGCTCTTCATCCCAATTCCCCTCCAGCGTGGGCTTGCTGGGCAAATTTAGATGTTGACTGATAAGCAATAAATAGTATTTACTACTATTAAATGATTATATCTAAACATATAAAATATTATAAAAATATATAAAACAGTATATCATATATTAATAAAATATTGCTCCTATTATAGTCTTATTTACTGACTGGTCTGTAGTATTTTCTAATATTCCATAAGGCTGCAAATAAAAGGAATCATTTCACATCCAATAAAAACACCCAAATGATCCAACATGATGTGTGAAAAAGAGGAATTTACACCTGTACCTTCCACGGAGACCAAGTCGTTTTTATTTACTATGAAGGAGGCATAAAAGGTGATTAGGAAACAGAACAGTCACAAATATTTACCATTTGAAAATGCTGAAAGGAAACAAGGGAAACAATGTTTCTCCCACATTTTCCTGCAAAAGCTTTGGAGCGTTTTAATGGAGGAAAAAAGTAAAACCAACACTTCAAAAAGAAAATGAAAATGTGTTAAAATGCAAATTTAATCCATATTCCTTTTACATCAGGGATCTAAAATAAAACACAAGACAACCAAAGTACATTTCCAGACTCATCCTCCATTTTTTTATCACCACAGGGCTGAGAACCAGGAAAAATAATCCTAAAATAAAGCCTCACTCCCCCAGGAATGCTGAGCTCCATCACTGGGGGGCTCAGGTCACTCCTCCCAGTGGAACAGTTTTCTCACAGCTTTGCTAGAAGAAATAATTCCTTATTTTTATCGTATTTGCTTGGTGTGCTGTTTTTAGCTGGGTGATGGACAGATCTTTCTGGAAGTTTCTGAAGGTTAAACTCAGATAGGACTAATCTCCCATTATTTGAAACCACACCTGGCCAAAGGAGACCTGGGAACAGCCCTGTCTGGGGAGGGCACGGCCCAGCAATTCCAGGAATTTGGGCATTTAGGGCATTTCCCACTCGGAGCTGCAGCAGTGGGCAGGTGCTCAGGGACATGGAGCACATTCCTTCCCACCCACCCAGAGGGAGGAACCAGAAGCAGGAACATCCATGGAGAAGATTCCCCCACCCAGGATCCAAGAGGAGGAAGGGAGGAGGGGTAACAGTGACCCCCCCTGCTCTGGATCTCCATCCTGCCCTGGATCCTTCTCCTGGCCTGGCATGGTCCTGCTTGCCCCCCAATGTCCCAGGCTGGTAAATCTGAGCCCATCTTGTCATTTATCTCCCCACTGCTCCTGGATATATATATGTTTTTGATTGAGAGGTATAAAATTCCATCTCCTTGGGCTGCCAGGTGTTTTGCACCGTGAGGAATTCCACATGAAAAAGGGAATGACCCTGGTGTGCTGTCACCTCCAGGAGGTCAGCAGAGAACCAGGACACAACACCCCCGCTCATTCAGATGAGATACTTACTGTCTGCACAGCACACTCTGAGTGTCCAAATCCCTCCAAAGAGGAAAACACAACAATTGACTGTAGGAATTCTTGGCATTGGTGGAGAACTTAGGCTGGTCCCGGGAGCTGCTCAGGCCACGGGGCTGCCCATGAGCCTCTCCTGCCGCAGGGCCACCAGCCTCTGGAACCACTTCTCCTCAGCTTCTGCCTTCTCAATGAAGAGCTGGGGACAGGGCACAGGAGAGGGGGTTGGCACAGGAGGGAACTGCCCATTTCTCAGAGCCTGCTGAAATACCTGGGGACTGTTTCAGTGCCCAAAGGAGAAGCTCAGCTGAGTACGGGCGTTAACACAGAGGTGAGACCAAAATGTAGGTGAGGCTTCTCACAGAATCATGGAATGGGTTGGAAGGGACATTAAGGACCATAAGAACTGGAAAGCAAAGACTTCAATTTCCAGTTTCAAAAGGGACATTAAAGACTGTAAGAACTGAAAAGCCAAGACTCCAATTTCAGTCTCCTGAAAGAGCAAGTTCATCCTTGTCTGTGTCTTGCTCTCTGTTAATTATGCTCATTATATACAGAACTCACAGTCATTTATTTACTGCAGGTCATTTTTAACTTGCTAATTCTTAAAAAAGCTCTGTGTAAGTCCTTTTATTTCCAATTGAAGTGCTCACAAAGGAACTTGCTTAAGTTCAGGCACATGATTTAAAATTATCTGAAATTTGTCCTGCATTTAAAGCTTTACAAGGTGACAAACTGGGCAAGTTCCAAGTCTTCCATCAGATTTCCAGCTGCACAAACCAAAAGCAATTTATCCTGAATGTTAATGAACAGGATCTTGAATTCCCCTGTGTTACAATAGTTTGATTTTGTTAGAAAATTCATTTGTACCTCTGCTACCTTGCAATGACTCTGCTGGCTGATGGAAGGAGTGGCATCCTCTTTGTCCCAGTGCCTTCAGAGCAGGGATGATTTGGTGACTGCTGGGACAGTGACCCTGCCCTCCTTCAGCTACAGGTAGCTTGGGGATAAAGATGAGCACACTTACGTTTGGATGTGCCAAGGAGTTGTCATCCTGGTATTTGATGGCAGTGGGAATGCTGGCAGGAGGAGGCTCTTTCTCAGGAGCAGGAGCCTCAGCGGTTCCTGCTCCGACAGCTACGGGTTCATGTTGCAGCTCAGGAGGTTCTGTCACCTAAAAAGAAACAAACACACAAAATTAGAGTATTTTATGCTCAAATTCCCAAATATGGCAGGATCTGAACTGAGCATCCAGTTGTTTTCCCATTGAACATGTGCCCACGAAATGGAAATACTTCTCCATGTGCTGGGTGGAACACACAGAACACGGACAAAGGTCCAGGATAAGCACATGAGGTGCAGGGAATGGTATTGCCCAAGGCAAGGGGAGAGCCTGGAGAACAGGAATGCTGGTTTGGGATCACTTTCTGAAGGAGCTGCATCAACTTCTCAGAGACTTCTGGAAGAGTAGGAAAATGAACATTCCTGGGGAAACAAACTGGGATAATTCCAAACACCTCAGTGCCAGGTGGGAAAACTGAACAAAGCCCTGCCTTTCCCACTTCCACAGACAGCAGCATCTGAGATCCCTAGAAGATCTGGTGGCCAAAATCCAGGTAAAACTGTGAAACCTGGGAAAGCTGTCTGAAAACCAAGCTGGTTCTTGTCAGGGAGGAAATGTGGTCTTCAAGTCTGCCTTCAGTTCAGCAGAATGAAAATCTCTCTACTTTAATCACAGTGTCAATGTCTGATTACTTTGGGATTTTAGTTCTTCTGCTTCACCCCAAAAAACTCTTCAAACCAGATGATTTCACCTTGAAATGTGTTCTCTGGCCCCACCCAAGACATGGGAGACACTGGTGGGGTGTAGGCTGTCACCACTGATGTTCCTTAGTGGCTCTGAGGGGACAGTGCAGCAGGAGGGGCACTGGAATACTGGAAAGGTACCTTTTTGACCTCTTTGCTCGACCTGAAGCTCTGGGGGACGAAGGCGTCGCTCTCGATGGCTTCGATTTCTTTGACTCGCTTCACCTGGTCCACGAGGGTGGCTTGGTCTGCAAGGGCAGGGGGATGTCAGGGGGCCCTGGTGCAGCCCTGGCACCAAGGCCCTGCCCACAAGGAGCCTGGAGTGGGGGCTGGAAGATGCCAGGACAAACCCAGCGTGGGAGGCAGCACAAAATCCTCTGTTAAGGGGAAAACTCTCGAGTGGAAAAACAACAGGAATCTGCCAGAGCTGTCCTGGTGGGATAACTGGAGAGGAGAAGGCTCTGGGAAGACCTGAGAGCTCCCTGCAGTGCCTAAAGGGGCTCCAGGAGAGCTGGAGAGGGACTGGGGACAAGGGATGGAGGGACAGGACACAGGGAATGGGTTCACACTGCCAGAGGGCAGGGATGGCTGGGAGATTGGGGAGGAATTGGTGTCTGGGAGGGTGGACAGGCCCTGGCACAGGGTGCCCAGAGAAGCTGTGGCTGCCCCTGGATCCCTGGGAGTGTCCAAGGCCAGGCTGGGCAGAGCTTGGAGCCACCTGGGCTAAGTGGAAGGTGTCCCTGCCTATGGCAGGGGTGGCACTGGGTGGGCTTTAAGGTCCCTTCCCACCCAAACCATTCCAGGATTCTAGGATGCCAAGAGCTGCACTGCAGCAAAGCCCAGAAGTACAACTTTAATCCTGGGGTTTTTCTTTTAATTTAGAAGGAAAAAAATCCCCTGCTTATAATGAAGCTCGAGTTTAAAAGTTCTGCTGCCCTGCTGCTGAGGTCTGCTCCTTTAAAACACATTCCTAAATTGGCACAACCCAAATATACCAATGCCCTGCTGGGGAGAGGGAATCATAATCCATGGAGTTCCTGAGTACCCCTGGTCTGAGGAGACCCTGGTTAAAGCCAGGGATCAGAAAAGCAGGGAAAGGAGATTTAAAATCAGCTGCTCAACTCCTGATTCACAAAATCCCAGCCAGTTCCAGGATCTCACAAGGAACCCACAGAAACTGATGGGAATGACAAATTAGGGGTAAAAATCCCTGAATGCTCCCAGTGACATCAGGGACATTAAGGGGGCAAATGGAGTGAGGAGGCAGAGCCCATTAGAGCAGGACCTGTTTGACAAACACATTATTGGGAGATAAAACGGCCCCCAGATGTTGTTTGTCAGCTGTCAGTAGGAGGGATATGTATTCCATAGGAAAATCAAAAATAATGGAGTCAGAGAGCTAAGAGGCCTCAGACAAAAAAAAATCAATACTAACTCACTGCACAGAGTCTTTTCACCCTGTTAGAGGGGAAAAGGAATTAAATCTTGGGTTAGGCCTTGTTGGGGCTATTTTTTATAACAAGGTGGACATTTCCATCCCTGTCACCAGCTCCTTCTTCCCAGAGCTCCGGGGCTGGGGGAGCCTTCCCAGTTCTCCCAGTCACAGGTTTAACTGGGAACTCCATCCTTCACAGAGAATTCACTATTTTGCACTTCTATATTTCTATCTATTTGTATCTTCCAATACATAGAAATAAACACATCTTCTCCAGCTGCTAATTCCATATTGAGTTAGGCTGTGTCAGCAATAACCTGAAACACTTTAAACCAAGAAATGTGTATGAATTCTTTAGATGTCACCCAAAAACACCACCCACCCAATAATCAGAAACACCAGAGAATCAGATGAAAAATAATCAGAGAATTCTATGGTTCTGTAAATCACATGAAAGAAAAAGTAACTTCCCTGCAAGCTCTGCCTAAAATATTCCCATTTTTTTCCTGATTTTTAAAGACAAAATTCAGCCCACTCAGAGTTTTCAAAGCATTGAAACACAAGAAGCAAATGACCAATAGTATCTGGTGACTGATCCATTAAATAAAAATACCTGGTAAATATTTCTTGGGAAATCTGTAGGTGTAAATTGTTATGGATTCATTGCTCAGCCTCAATCCTGACCATGAACATGAACAGGTTTCTTTCAAGCAGGTTTTTCACTCCAGAATCAAAGCAACAACTTAATAAACCTCCAATATCCCTCAGAATCCATTTCTTCCTGTTTCACTAATTAGATTTACAGGGGTTAATTTAACTGAGCAAATTAAAATACAACCCACTTTAGGTGCAATGTTTTGAAAGACAGAAAATAAGTTGCATTTTTGTCCTGCTCTTTCGTTTATGAGTTTGAAGGAAGCACCAACAGGTTCCAGACTGAACCAGCAACTAAAACAGGAGATCTTTTCCCTTTGATCCCGTTTTCTTTAGGATTATTGGAAGGGTATCTTTACACCAGTGCCTTCCAGGAGTGCGTGGGAAAACCCAGCAGGATGGTGGGATTTGGGGGGAGGAGGGAAAATCCAGCAGGATGGTGGGATTAGGGGAGAGGAGGGAAAATCCAGCAGGATGGTGGGATTTGGAGGTAGGAGGGAAAATCCAGCAGGATGGTGGGATTTGGTGGGAGGAGGGAAAATCCAGCAGGATGGTGCAATTCAGAAAATCCAGCAGGATGGTGGGATTTGGGGGCAGGAGGGAAAATGCAGCAGGATGGTGGGATTCCCTGTGGTTGTGCCATCCCTACACTTTGCCAGACTCGGAGCTCTGTTTTCCAGGGATTTTTTGCCCCTCCAGTCTCTTCCCTGAGCAGGAGGACACCAGGGACAGCTGAGGGGAGCTGCAGGAATTTCAGATTCCCTTTCCCAGGGGGTGTCCGTGTGCCTAAGGGGTTCCTGGAGGAGCCTCCGCAGCCACCCAGCGGTGACCCCTCCGGCAGAGCGGGCACAAAGCGGGAGCCAACACCATCCTGCCCTGCCCGCAGCATCCCCGTGTGCCACCTCCCTCCCTCCCTGCCTGCCCCGGCATTCCCTCCCCATCGCTGCCATCCCGCCCAGCCCTGTCCCAGCCCGGCTTGCCGCTGGAGGGAGGCACCGCCACGCTCAACCCGAGGATCCCGCGGATGCTCCAGGCTCCGCATCCCGGGCAGGAGCCCGGGGGTGCTCCAGGCTCCGCATCCCGGGCAGGAGCCCCCCAAACCCCCCTCCTCCCTCCCCTCCAAGCCATGCTGGGACTCGGAGCTGCTGCCCCATCCCGACACGTGGCCCCCCCATTTCCCAATTCCCAGTTGTCGCGACTTCCAGGGAATGAACTTTTCCCAGCCCAACCACGCTCCAAAATGGGCAGGGAAAGCGGTGCCGGTTCCTTCGTGTTCTCCCAAATGAAAGGTAAGCGCTTTAAAAACACGGCTGTCAGACCTCAAAGCAGCAGGCTGTGAGGACTCCAGCCCTTACCACGGGGAGGACACAGGATGTACAATAAAGCTGGAAAAATACAAATGGACAAGGGAAAAGTCTGTCCAGGCTGGGTTTAGAATCCTGTCAAAGCGAAGTTCTCATTAAAATGTATTAAAATGGCACTTTGTGAGTACTTAGTACTTCCTAGAGAGGTTCTACAGAGAGGAGTAGAATACTGTAAAGCTACTATTTTAATACATTACAGTGATAATAACCATTTTAATAATAATCATTTTCACAGGATTTTTGAACAATTCTGGACACTCATGGCTACTCCTTTAAAAAAAAAAACCATGGAAGGACTGGGTATAAAATCCAGCAGAAAATGGGATGGGGAAAGTTCAGCAACGGGGCTCTGACTTCGCATTGAATTCAAGCCCTTTGAATTCAAGCCCGTGGCATTTCTGCCACCTTCTCCCCTGCACCCACATCCTGGGGGGGTTTGGGGCTATTCCTGCCAACACGCTGGGATGAGCCAAGCCCGGGATGTTTTGCATCCCTGAGCCCAGGAGGGGCAGGGCAGGGCTGGGCTGTGGCCACACCGACACCGGAGCTCCCGGCCCCGCCGTGCTCCGGGACACAAAAGCAGGAGCTGTAATTCGATGCTCAATTTACCCTTGTCTCGTAGGAGATTTTTGCCCGCTAATTGATAGAAATTAAGCCATTAATCAAGGCCCCAACCATCACTCAAGCCGGGGAAGATGAATCCCAACTTTCATCATAACCACCTTCCCCATTTTAGTGTTCATTAGCATTAATTTTTAATGCAATTATGCTCTTCTTTTACGCTGAGCTCATAAATTACGGCTCTTTTGTTGCTCGCTGGCCTTGTAAAATCCAAGGTAATGCTTTGTGCTCTGATCTTAAAGGCAATTACTGGCTGCTTCCATCTTTCCCATCTCCCTATCCCAAATAACCTCTGTTTTGTAGGTACAAACTCCCACGGCCGTGGCTGATGGAACGATTTGTCTCCATTAAACCCACACCCAGATCTTTTACATAGGCAGGGAAAGAATTCCTGCTCCTGGGCACACCCCACTGCATCCAGGCATCCCCCAGCACAGGAACAACAGGAAAACGGGATTGTACACGGGATACAGGGAAAGAACTGGTGGACTGGGGTGGGAATCAGCTGTTTGGATGAGCACACTGAGGCCCTGCAGGACAGCAGGGCTGGAGCTTGGAGGCTCTCCAGCTTTTCCATGGATCACTCCGTGTTTACAGTCCAGAAGTGCTGCTGGCACGTGCCCAGGGCTTATTTCTTCCCTAGTGCCTGTTCCAGGGTGTGGTGAACCCACAGAGCCCTTCCAAGGGATCCCACACTGGCACACGGGGTCAGGAACTTCCAGGCTTGTATTGCCAGTCCATATATTGATGCCCAGGAGCACGAAAGGGCAAAAGCACAGTAGCTGCAACCACCTCTGGCTGCTCTCAAACGCTGGGAGTGGCTCCAGGGCAAATGGAATGGGCGTTAGGAAAGTGTTGGGTGGTTTTCATTCTTTTTCTGCTTTTTTCCTGGGCTGGTCCTTTAGGTGGGATATGAAAGACCACCACTGACAGCTGTGAGCACCTGCCTGGCACCAATAAAACATGATACAGCCTTCAATTCCCATTTATCCAGCCCTTAGCCAGCATAAATAAGGCAATTCCCAGCTAAGTGCCCTGCTCATCCCCTAGGTTCATTCCGAGTTCTTGGATAAACTCCCCTCTGTAACTCCACCTGTGATGTTGGCACGGCCACCCAGACCCAAACTCCCATTTTTTATCAGAAAATAAAAGACTCCACCCCAGGAATTGTGGTTTAAGCAAATGACTCTGGATTCCTGTCAAAGCCCACCAAAGGCACAGCTCCCCCAGCTTCCCAGGCTCCCTAATCCATCCCTTTTGGTGGAGAACACGGACAGGGGCCCCACACCCAGGGGCTCCAGGTGGGTGCCCAGCAAGGCAAGGAGCAGGCTTGGAGCTGGCACAGACCCTGCCAGGAGCAGCCTGGGCAGGGAATTAATGCCCATCCTGCAGTCAGACCTTGCCCACAGAGCTCTGTGCACCTGGTCCCTCTCTCTGAGGCAGGGGGAGCAGAGGGGCAGGAAGATGATCCAGGGCTGGATCCCTCTGCTCTGGGACAGGCTGGGAGAGATGGGAATATTCACCTGGAGAGGAGAAGGCTCTGGGGAGACCTGAGAGCCCCTTGCAGTGCCTAAAGGAGAGCTGGAGAGGGACTTGGGACAAGGCATGGAGGGACAGGACAAGGGGAATGGCTTCCCATTGCCAGAGGGCAGGGATAGGTGGGATATTGGGAAGGAATTCTTGGCTGGGAGGGTGGGCAGGCCCTGGCACAGGGTGCCCAGAGAAGCTGTTATTTCCCCCATACCCCCCTGGTCATTTCCCCCACACATCCCTGGTTATTTTCCCCATACATCCCTGAATATTTCCCCCACACATCCCTGGTTATTTTCTCCATACCTCCCTGGTTATTTACCCACACACCCCTGTTTGTTTTCCCTTCAGAAATAGCTTTCCAATACAGAGCTATAAATTGCTGTTTGAAATGACTGAGGTCAGATAACTAATTACCTGATGGCTTTACAATCCCATTACCTGACCTATCCTTTAGCACAAATAAATGCCACGAGATGACAGTAAAACACACAGCACTAATGAAGTACAGAAGCCATTTTTGTTTCCCATCTGTCTTAAATTTTGAAGACAATTTCAAGACTTCTAATTTGTAAAAAAATCATAAATTATAAATTTCCCTGTTAGAGGGACCATAAATTTATCTGTTACACTTGTAGAATGGTAAACCTTTAGAACAGCAAACCTGTTGTAATTCCTGAACTAACATGACTCAAATAGCAGCCATAAAAGTATTTTTGTATTTGTCAAAGATTCATGGAATGGTTTGGGTTGGAAGGGACCTCAAAGCCCATCCAGTGCCACCCCTGCCATGGGCAGGGACACCTTCCACTGTCCCAGGTTGCTCCAAGCCCCATCCAACCTGGCCTTGGACACTTCC
>JAWWMP010000011.1:1580306-1591833 GCA_035047865.1 Dendrocincla tyrannina | reverse complement strand
TCTGGCTCTGCAAGTCCCTAACAGGAGGGGGGAGCCGGGGAGGATTGGGCTCTGCTCCAGGGAACAGGGACAGGGGGAGAGGGAACGGGCTCAGGCTGGGACAGGGCAGGGGCAGGTTGGAGAGTGGGGAAATTCCTTCCTGGAAAGGGCTGTCCATCCCTGGCACAGCTGCCCAGGGCAGGGGTGGATCCCCATCCCTGGAAGGATCTAAAAGCCCTGTGGATGTGGCACTTGGGGACATGGGTTAGTGGTGGCCTTGGCAGTGCTGGGGAATGGCTGGATTCAATGATCTTGGAGGGCTTTTCCAGCCTAAACAATCCCACGATTCTGTGATTCTGCTGAACTTCTGGGGTGGTGGAAGG
Source organism: Dendrocincla tyrannina (assembly GCA_035047865.1). NCBI lineage: Eukaryota > Metazoa > Chordata > Aves > Passeriformes > Dendrocolaptidae > Dendrocincla > Dendrocincla tyrannina. Next base: position 1,591,471 of record JAWWMP010000011.1, on the reverse strand, counting down.
TCTGGAAGCAGAGCCACTCCCTGATGGATGGACAGCGGAGCGATGCTTCAATCCTGACCTGCCTCCCAGTGTGAGGAGGTAAAACAGTCCCAGGAGAAGCTGCTAATTCAAAGAAACCAGAAGAATATGAATTATTCCAAGGTACAAATGGGGCAGGGGCTGCTTTGGGGGTGGAAAGGGCATTTTGGAAAGCACAGCAAAGCTCACGGAAGAGCCCCTGCAGCAGAGCCCTGTCCCAGCACCACGGGAGAAGCAGGGAAGGTGCAGGGAAAAGGCTCAGCCCCACTCTAAGAACTCATTTTACTGTCAGAATTGAAAAGAGAGGAGTGTCAGAACACCCACCAGCTGCAAACCACAAGGCACTCGGCAAAATAAATTAATTCAACATAATTGTGGACTTTCCAGCTCTACAAAGTTGAAAACACAAGATGCATTTGGGAAAAAGAAAGCCTTGGAACTCAAAAAACACACACAGACATCCCATCTAAAATGCAGCCAAACCATCCACGACACTCATCAGAAAGACTTCACCCTTTCTTTTAAACACAAACATATTTGCACTTATAAAATATTCAGTCAACTCACATAGAAAAATACAAGTAGAATCCATTATTAATTTACAAGGCCCTGTTTCATTTACATGCTGTTTTTCTCTGGTATATTAAATTTATCAGGGCTGGTGGAAAACCTCTCTGCTGAATATTCAGAGGCTGACGTGGAACATTATCTATTCTACACCTGACAAATTCCAGCACAAACTCAAAACAACCACTTGCTCTGAGATTTCCTTCCACAGGAGCAGAGTCCAGTCCCTGTCAGTCCCAAAGGAGCAGTGACACCACCCCCCACATTTTTATTGTCCCAGATTCCTACAGTTTTGTCTTTTTAGTTGGTGTTATAAGAACATTTCCCCCCCGATTTAAACAGCACATTCTGAGAGGCCTTCCCATCCTAAAAGAGTGTATGATTCCATGAATCCTTGATTCCACGACTCCATAAATCCATCATTCAGGTGGCCACTTGCCCCCTCCACCCACGCACATGGAACCTCTCTCTGCCACGATGGCTCCACTCAGCCCTGCCCTCCCTAATTATGTTGTGATCCCAAACAGAAGAAGTTCCTGCCATTGCTGTTCCAGCTGGGACACATAATTTAATTCCACCACACTCTAATTATTGGGGATCCCCACTATCCAAATAATTCCCAATAAATGCAGATATTGGAGAGGCTTGAGCACGAGGGTGGGTCCAGAGCTCCCTGCCCCGTCCCCAGCCCTGCCAGTCACACCTAAAAATACCCTGTAAGCCCAAAAGTTTATGTGAAGCCTTTCCCCCTTCCCAGGCAGGGAGATGTTATCCCACCAAGTCCTCCTGGGGGAGGGATGTTACATCTCACCCCTCACAGCCAGAATACTAAATGCATTTTGGTAGAAGACACATCCAGTACTGTGGGACTCAAAAAAACAAGTGAAACAGAAGTTTTCCTAGTCTTGTCCTATTTCATAACCAAGATATTTGATATATTGGGTGTAACCAAGATATCTGCCTATATTTGGTGCAACCAAGACATTTGATATATCTGGTATAATCAAGATATCTGTTTAGATTTTTCAGGCCAACCAGGCTATTTTTCACTAGTTTCTTTAATTGCTGCCATTTCCAGGATGCAGCTTGTGGAAAACCTGCTGGGTTGGAGTGGCCCAGGGCCAGGAGAAAGCAGAGCACGAAGGAGACCCCATAAACCTGCCTAGCACAAAACAGCTCGAGCTATTCTCCAGCTTAAACGGGTTAAATATTAAACAAAACTTCTCTAGAGAGAGGGAAGCAGGTCCATCCCTGGCCAGAATATTAACATGCTGGTCAGAAACCCGTGAGGGAAAGCAGGCTGGGCAGGGACAGGGGTGTTGGGAAGGGAAGGGAGGAGCTGCCAGACACAGCCCTCCCCACAGACCGCCCGCGTCCCGGTGCCTGCCTGCTGTATTAAGACTGCCTTTCTCATCACTTAATGCTTATTTTCATCACTTTGCTTAAAATATTGATAATCAATTAGGGCTACGTCTGTTTTGCCACAGAATCTGTGTCACAGTCTATCAGACTGTCAGGGCCAATTCAATCCTCATTCAAAGTTAATTTTTGCTTCATAAATCTGCCTTTGGAGGAGTCATTAGGCGCCGAAGATCGCCCGAGGTGCAATCACCTATTCTCTTTCATTAGAGGCAGGCAGGGAAGGTGAGGGAGATTATTAGAACTTTGGAATGATCACAAAGCAGCGTGCTGCCTGTCACATCCCCCCAGCACTTCATTCATCTCGCCAGCTCGCCCGCGCGCTGCCAGCGCTTCAAATGGACATTATTCATGACCATCTGTGACACGCTCAATATTCCGGAGCGGGAGGCGCCCACAGGCCGTGCCCGCTCGGACGGCGAAATTAATGCCACGGTCACGACAATTAGGAACAGAACAAACTTGGTCGGGGGCGTTGCTGTTAGTCCTCCAAGGTGCAGCACTACCTTGGGTTTTAAATGTAAATCGGTGAGGGAAAAACAGGCTGAAAGGGGATATGGGTTGTTGGGAAGGGAAAGGGAGGAAGGGACAGGTTAACATCCCGTTCCGACGTCCCCTAAGACTTCCCTGACCACAGCAGAAGGTCAAACCCTGTGTTTCAGGGCACTGAAGAACAAAGGGCACTTTCTTTGCTATGGACACGAGTTGTTGGGTTGGGTTTTTAAGCAATGCCCAAACGAGCAGCCTCGAGATGGGGTCAGTGGAGATGTCACTAAAACGTGGCCAAAGGAGACCCCAGGTTGGATTCCCATGAGCTGCCCCACTGAACTGCAGCACCTCACTCCTGGTGGATAAGGAGCTGCAGCATGAGGATCACATTTCCAAAAGCAGAGGTATTTACTGCTGCTTCTCTGGCTCCAAGGAGCTCCAAGTGATGGCCATTGTGGCACTTTGAAGGGAAGAATGGCAGAAATGCTGGTGCAAAACACCACCATCCACAAAACTAATTAAACCCCAACATCTCCCATGCCGTGTCCCTCAATCCATCCAAGTGCTTAAGATGTACTTTAAGTACAAGTCATTTATATCTGTTGAAAATAACACCAAGTCGTTCCTTGAAGTTCATTACAAAAGTCAAATTTACCTTTTTGTCCTGCTATAACCAGCAAAACAGTGTCATCCTCAGCACCCTCATAGAGCCCCCACCAGTCTCCTCCCCAAATATCCTCATTGCCCAGGATGAGGGGTCAGATCCCCAGGCTGGCACAATTCCCCTGGCTTCTCTGGAGCCAAGCACATTTACCCCAGCTGAGGGGCTGGCACTCCACATTTACAACAATAACCCTAAGGAAGACTTAATCAGCAGATCTTGGCAAGGAACGTTCATCTATTATTTAGGGCACTCCTAATTCCCTTCTTTCTCCCACTGTTTTCCCCACACACACACACACATTGGATAAAAAAAAACCCAACCAAAATATGTTTTAACACTAAGGATTAATTGGCTCCAATTGCTTCCAAAGGTTTGTTTCCATGCCACAAAAGGCTGTGCATCACCCACCTGCACACCTTCTCATCAGCTAATGCTTCACCTCAGACCTGCCCCCCAACCTGCAGCTCTCTCTTCCTCAAGGGAAGAGGAAGGCAGAGCTTGGCAAAGCAGAAGGATGGCCCAGAGTTAAACGTTCCCTAAATTGCTGAGCTAAAAGAGCAGCACTGAGGAGCAAAAAAAATTCCAGATATAAAATCCGCAGGAGTAAAGGATTATTTTTTGTTATACCCTTCCGGAATAATTTTCAGCTCAACTGGAGAACTGAGAAATTATCCATATGAAACGCTCCAACATTGATTCAGCTTATTTAAATTGGTTTTATCCAGAGCTGTTTCTTGCCCCCTGGCACACCATGGATGCAGAAAGGAGAGCACAGTGGAGGGTCTCCTACGGACACGGATGTCCCAGAGCTGAAAGGAGGGAGGCCAAGCTGGACAAGGCTTGGAGCACCCAAGGAAGGTCCCCCTGCCCATGGCCTACAGTGTTGATGAACAGATGCTTTTAAGCTCATCACACAAGTTCTGAAAGACAAATTTGGGTTGGCTTTTCCCCTCTCAATGACCCCAGTGCCCCCCCCCAAACCCATCCCTTCCTGTGAGGATATCGGGCCAAGCCGTGGCCTCGGCAGGAGCAGCAGGTTCCATGTCCTGGTGAAACCTGTCCTACAGCAGGTCTCACCAAGCCCTCCATCTCTGTGGACTGTGTCCCATCCCACCTCCCAGGAAACACTCAGTCCATCCTTCTGGAATGGGCCAGCTCCAATTCCCCACTGCAGCTGCATGAGACATCAGCTCGATGACAGACCAACCACGGATCTTTACAAGGAAATTAACAGCTCCTCCATATAACTCAACAAATAAATTATATTACTTCAAAAAATACCTACTTGCTTAAAGTATAACCACTATTCAAATTATTCCAATGATTTCTGGGACCAAACCTGGCAATGTGTCTCAAATCCAACTGTCCTTCCAGCCCGTGGACTGGGAATGACAGTCAGCTTTTCTTCCCAAGGTTAAGGGCAGAATTCAGCCTGACAGCCTGTCAGCAAACCTGAAAAATTCCCTCCCAAAACTTCCAAACGAGCCCTTCTTTCATCTGCCAATTTCCCAACGTCAGGAATCACCACACTAAGTGAAAGCCGAGGAGATGACAACCCAGCTGGCCATGGAGAGGAAGCCATAAAGCATGGAGACTTCCAGCTGATTACAGGGAACACGGCTCCTCTGAGCCAAACCGGCCCCAGCACCTTGTCAGGACTCTGGGAATTCCCAGCTCGTGACTCCCAACCAAATAAAACCAGAAGGAATAAGCCCAGAAGGAATAAAGTGGCTCTGACTAACGATGCTGCCAGCACAGACCCACCAGACCACGGGGCTAAATGTCCTTCTGCCTGGGCAGGGCCACCTCAGGTTCCCGGTGGGTTTTGAAGCTCAGCCTTCCCAATGTGTGAGTTTAATTCCCACCAGCCCAGGGACACCACCCATGGCCAACAGGCCTTCCCATGAACAACAACTGGAAAGCACCAGACCCTGTGAGATTTGATGACCCCCGTGGTCCAGATAACGACAAATCACCCAGATAATCATCCCGACTCACTTCCCTGCCCTTCCCGGGGCAAGAGCTGTGGCCAAACGGGACAGGGCAGGGATAAAACACTCCTGATCAGCCCCAGGTAGGGCAGCCAGGGAGGACTCCATGGCAAATAAAAGTATTCCAGGTGACCCCAACCAGGTGATGGAAACACCCACTCCTTAGAAAATCCTTTGGGATATTTCCTAGATAAAAAATGGACAAGTTTTATGCTTTCTCCAGGACTTTCTGAACAGAACCACATGCTAAGAGAATAGGAGAAATCTAGGATTTCAACAATGCTTGAAATTCGGGCATATCTTTGAATGCCTTGAGCAATGGGAAGGGGGCTGGAGAACACCATCTGTGGCCAAAAAGAGGGAGCACAAGTCCCGTGGGGTGGAAGTTCTGCAGGAAAAAGGGATAAGGTGCATCTGGAGCTTGGAACAAATGGGTTGTACCAAACGTGGCCACATCAAATTGCATTAATGTCTAAGCACAAACTTAGAATTAGTTACCAAAGTACAACACAAACTCAATCAAGAATGGAGCATAATTAATATACAAATAATGGGGTGAGGATCAGGAGCATTTTAGAGGCTTTTCTCCAGAAGGAAGGAATTTTGGTCACCCTTCTCATGATCACCTCCCACTTCCACCACGATGCTAATGAACAAAATCTTCGTGAAGCAACAGAAGATTTTCTGTTCAGGAAAGGATCAAAAAGTACTTTTCCAAGTGATTTTTTGGAACCTTTAAGTCCATAAACACCAAGGCTCTGTTAAAGAAAAAGCTGTTCTTGAGTATCAGCCCCAAAGGGTGTTAACTCACAGAGACATTGGATGGGGCACTGGAAAATCAGGAACCACGGGGGAAAACTTAGGGGTGCAGGCAGGGGGAACTTGTGGGATTTACTGCACCCTAACTGCGGAATCGTAAGACAGAAATCCAAAAGAACTTGACATCTGGCACCAAAAGGGGGAGTGTGTGTCAAGGAAAGATTTGTGGGAAAGACTTACAGCCCATGCCACCACACACTCAATTACACCGGGATAGCCTTGGGAGCGGGAACACGGAGAGCACGGAACTCATCCCGGCGGCAAAAGTGATGGGAAACTCTCCGTTCTCAGCTTGTACCCTTAACTACTGCAATCATTTACTGTGCTCAGCATTATTAAATACTCCCCCAGGATAAAAGAGGTAAATATATTGCTTAAATATTCAGTGGCTGCTGTAAAATCTCATTCGCGATTAAGCGATGAAGATGAAGAAATGCTGCTGAAAACAAACAATTTATCTTCCCGGGAACGGCAGCTCGTCCTGGAATGCTGCCAGGGGCTCTCCGGGCTGGAATTCAGCGCTGCATTAAGAGGAGACAACACCCTCCCACCCAGCAGGCCGAGCATCCCCGAGCAAAGAGGGCACTGCAGCGATGCTTCAGTAACTCACACATGAATTTGGGCTCTCAGACTCTTTTCTGGAGTGTTGTATTTCCCCGTGGGTTTCAAAGAAAGGCCTGCTTTTCAAAGTTCCAGTAGAGCCCATCAGAGTAATGGCAACCAGACAAGCACAAGACTGAAAGACACCAAAGGAGTGATTTCTAGGAGAGGAGCAGAGACAGATTTGTCATCCCTGGGCAAGGCACCTCCAAGGGCACACCTGATAAAATACACCTGCATTTGCACTGCTCGTTGCAGCCTTGAGGGATCCCACACGGCTCTCGGGAGCCTGGGCAGGGTGATTTTACTGCCTCTATATATTTGGATAAAGCTGCACAGAGTAATAAATAAACAGCCTCAGCACCAGAAATTCCATAAACTTCCTCCCTATTAGGTTTCATTTCCAGCTGGCTTGAACATAGGGTGGGAGTGCTCGGCAAGGTCTGCTGCTGCACTTGACTTTGAGAGCGTGTTTCTGTCATCCTTAGAAAATAGAAATAATCAGAAATACTAAAACTCACTGAAGTTTTATGGAGAGGTTTATGGAGAGGGGGCACACCAAACCTTGCAGAAGTGGCAGCAGAGCTGCTATGTTGAGGCCCCTCATCCAGCAAGAAGGATTTGGTTCTGAACTCAGACATGCACCCAAGGGATGTCTGTGTGGAATCTGCGCCTTCAGATGGACATCTGATATGTGTGTTAATCACACTGCTCAATTCCACTGCTTTGGGCTGGGAGGGACCTTGAAGCTCATCCAGTTCCAGCTGTGGCTGCCCCTGGATCCCTGGATGGGTGTAAATCCAGCTTGGAGCAGACCTGGAGCAACCCGGGCTAGTGGGAAGTGTCCCTGCCCATGGCAGGGGGTGGCACTGGGTGGGCTTTAATCTACACCAGCTTTACTTTGTATGTCCTAAAAGTACCATTGATTTCCTCCAACTGCAAGAGGGATTTTAGTAGCACCCTTCATTAAGTACTTTGTTACCAGTAAAAAAAAAAATAAAACAATAATACAAAATAATAAAAATAAATAAAAGCAGATTTTGAAATAATAAATAAAAATAATATATAAAAGTAATGAAAAATAATGAACAGACACATCAACTATTTTAATAAATATCAGTAATAAATAATTTAATATCAATACACAAAAAATATTATGTTTAAATTAATAACAAAGCTGAGTTTTGATCTTAAAACAAATTTAATAGAAATAAACTTGAATAATTAAGGTTGGAAAAGGCTTTCAGGACCGTTGAGTCCAACTTCCAAGAATGATTTGATTTAAGGTAAAACGTTTCTTTGCATAATCTAAAGATTAAAACATTGAAATACAAACAATTGCATATACAATGTACAGACACACATACATTTCATGTATATAATAAAGAAAAAAGACATAATACCCCTGAAATGATAATAAAAACTCTATTTTAAATTTTTGATTTCTCCCCCAAGTTCACAGTGCACCAGGGATGTTCCTTATTACCAGGATCAATTCCACAGGACTCCCCAATCCCCCGACTTTGTCCTTCCAAACTCCTTTAGGCTCATTCCCTGCCCCTGGGGAGGGGGCAGCACTCAAGGGCACCCTCTGCCCCTTCATTCCCTGTTCCCTCAGGTGTTTCTCCCTGGAAGTGCCCAAATGGACCCACCTGTTGTCCAGCACATCCCTGCAAAGCTGAGCCTGCTGCATAATTCCCCCAGGGATTAAACCCTGCAACACCATCGCTCTTTGCAGCTCTAACACTGTCAATATTTGGGATTATCGTCCACTTCTAAGATGATAAAAATATGGGATGTGCATGGAAAGCTTGGCTTAAGCTTTCCAATGAAAACAGTGAATGTGGCAGTGCTGGGTTAAGGTGGACTTGATGAGCTTGGAGGTTTTTTCCAACATTGATGATTCCATGATATAATTTCTACTCGGAAAAAGAATCAACTTGTACTTTTACACCAAAAAAAGAGAACCATTAAAGTGCTGCTTCAACAAACAGCTCTTACACGTCTCAGCAGTCCATTAAAGCCACTAACTCAATCAGTTTGTATTTTCTCAGGAAAATCTCATTCAGAGAAATTTTATTGCCAGCGATCTAAATAGTAAACACTTATTATCCCCTGCAAATGAGGCTCTGCTTGCCAAGGGCAAACCCGGGGCTCTTATTGCAGGGCTCTGTCAGGGCACCAGGACTTAAAGAGGTTATAAAGAGCCCATTAGTGTCAGGCACTGGGGGTGGCACCGCAGGGCTCACTAATTGGGGCTGCTACTCAGGGTATTAGCAGGGCCCAGGGCTGCCCATGGGCTGGGCTTGCTCCAGCCCAGCCCCAGCTCCAAGGAGCTGAGCCCTGCACATGGATCTGCTGCAGAGCTTGGGGAGGCTCAGCCACTGGGGCCACAGGCAGGTGATCATGGGGACTAACTGGGGACAGCCAGTGCTAAGGGCACAGGGAAGTGTGAGTTTCACCACAAAAACGCTGGGAATAACGCTGGTTGATACAGTTTTAAAAGTCAGCCTGTACTGCAGAGAAACATAGAAATGGTACAGCCCAAAAGATAACATTAGGATAGTTTAAAAATAATATATTTCTCACTATGAGGATGGGCAGGCCCTGGCACAGGGTGCCCAGAGGGGCTGTGGCTGCCCCTGGATCCCTGGAAGTGTCCAAGGCCAGGTTGGAGCCACCTGGGCTAGTGGAAGGTGTCCCTGCCCATGGTAGCATTGGCAGTGGATGGGCTTTAAGGTCCCTCCCAACCCAAACCAGTCTGGGATTCTGGGATTCCATGTACCCTTCTACAACTTCTCTCCTTTCCCCCTGAGCCTCACCCACACTCCAGACCGGGAAACGCAGAAACAAAGTGTTCCTGCAGGCCAGGAAGACACAGGAGCCAAACCCTGAGCTGCAGGTGGGCACATCAACCTGAGTGAGGATCGCAGACTCTTTTGGGCTGGGAGGACCTCAAAGCCCACCAAATGCCACCCCTGCCATGGGCAGGGACACCTCCCACCAGCCCAGGTTGCTCCAAGCCCTGTCCAACCTGGCCTTGGACACTCCCAGGGATCCAGGGGCAGCCCCAGCTTCAATTTCCAAGATGAAATTCTGCTCTTATTTCCACAAACCAACTGCTCCTACTGCCCCTTTCCATGCTGACCCAGCCTGCACAGAACACCAGGTCACTTCAGTGACAGGAGCTCTGGGCTCAGTTTCACTCAGTACCAGTTTCAGGGCCAGTTATTTCTGCTAAAATCCAAAGCCAATACAGACAGTGCTGCCCCTGCCCCTCGGGTGCCCTGCAAACACAACAACACCAATTCCCCCAGTTTGATCCTCACTGGTCCCGTGGGGGAGCCTGAGCCTGGACACAGCTCCAGCCCCACAGAGCTCCCTGCTTGGCTCTCTGAGGACCAGCTCAGGGTTCCAAGCACTTGCTCTTTTCCAACATTAATATGAGCAACCCATTTTCCATAAAGAACTGAGGAATCCAGGATGGCCCCTTCCCTTCCTGCTTTCTTGCCTTGAGTTAATACCAATGGAACCACGATTTCCTCTGGCTCAAAGAGCCTCATCACTATAAAATCATTCACACTTTTCAGAGGAAACTCTCCAAGGGCTTAAGATCAACAGCATAAAATGCTCAAAAGCTTTAAGAAAATACTCTGATTAAATAGTTTTTTATTAGGTATTTTAAGAACATAAAGAGATACTCGATGGCTTAAACAAAGCAGCCTGTCCAGAAATCTCCAATAATAAATTACACTGTACCCAGAGAGAGGAGCAACAAAATGGGAATTAAAGGGAGGATCTGACATTAAAGCACCTAATTTGATTTTTCACATAAGCTGTGTTTTGAAATACCTCTTTTTTCCTTGCTGGGGTAATCAATACAAGGGATATGGCAAAGGACAGAAGTTTTCATTGCTGCTGCCTCTTATTAAAGACCCCGTTTTGCCCTTTCCAATGGATCAAGTGCAATCCTTCCAAGGGCTCGTGGCCTCCTGGCTGCACATTCAATTCCATGGGAACCTTCCTGGCTTCACATTTGGGAGAGTGCTAAAAGCAAGCCCAGCTTTCCATTTTAAAAGAAGGCAGCTAAAAGCTCCAAGTCTATCTGTGTGTGTACACAAATATGGCTCATATCTGCCAGTGGAGTGTTCAAATACAGAACAGACACTGCCTTTACCCCTTATCATGGTCTGAAAAAGCTCCCAGGGCATGTTTTAACTCCCAGTGGGGCTCTCTCTCTCCCACTCCCACTCTCTGGTTTAGGATCAGAGAAAGGTTGCTCAGGTCTCTCCTCCCAGCCAAACACCAGACAAGGAGTTAGGAGTTTGAAATCCACAGGCAAAAACACAGCCCTGGGCAGTCAGGGAAGGTCTGCTCACCACATTTTGAGAAGCTCTGTGTGAAGCTCCCAGAGGGGATCCAGAGAGGATTTGAGCTGGCAGGGAAGTTCCTCAAATGGAAGATACTCATTTGTCTTTAGATAAAATTATTAACACATATAATACACAACTAGAACACCTCCCACCAGCCCAGGTTGCTCCAAGCCCCATCCAGCCTGGCCTTGGACACTCCCAGGGATCCAGGGGCAGCCACAGCTT
>JAWWMP010000011.1:1561431-1576280 GCA_035047865.1 Dendrocincla tyrannina | reverse complement strand
CTGCCCCTGGATCCCTGGGAGTGTCCAAGGCCAGGTTGGAGCACCCTGGGCTGGTGGAAGGTGTCCCTGCCCATGGCTGGGGGTTGGACTGGGTGGGCTTTAAGGTCCCCTCCAATCTTAGCCAATTCTAAAATCTTCCATCTCCAAAGATGAGAAAAGGAATAGTAAGAAAATTCCCAATCAATACTACTCAAAACAACTCCCTGAAATGGAGAGAAATGAGAATTCTAAAATAAAACGAACCGAGCACACCCACACAGCAACTAAGTTAACCTCCTTCTCAATATTCAGCATATTTTAAGCCTGTTATGAGTACAAATTCTTACCGTTTCTGGGGCAAAAAGTATTTGAAAAACGAGTTTTTAAGTGCCCTGAAACAAGTGCAGTATTTCCAGTGTTATTCCATCCTTTGTGCCTATGCAGCGACACATGTGACCCACCCTCCCAAAATTCATTGCGGAATTCCAAATTCAAATGAAGGCCACAGAATTTTCAGTGGCAAGAACACAAATAGCAAAACTGAAAGAACAGCACAATCCAAATGAGAAATCCACGACCATTTCATAAATTTGGCAGCTGAAAAGAAACCCCAATAAAAGGGAATTTTCCCTCCTCGTTGCCACCTGCCCCCCTTCCTGCTCGGCACGGCCAGAAAAGAGCCAAACAGAGGCCAACCTATTTAACTAAACAGTTTTTATTAAAGCAAAAGAAAAGCAAGAATCTATAAAGTACCAAGTGATCCTATTAGTTCCACCAGACTAAAATCATACACTCGACGTATGTGGTCCTTTCAGCCACATCTGTTATGAGCCATTTTGATGCCCAAAAGCAGAGAATATTCAACTATATTTATCAGGCAATGAGTGCAAATTAGGATTTTTCTCCTCAGTAATAAAAGAGAATTATAAAACATTTGCATTTGCAACAGTTAAGACCCAAGGACTTGCTGTATTCCCTGCTTTTCCCTTTAAGGAATATGTAGAATGCAATAAAGACACGGAACTAAAGGCAGCAATTTGCTGGTGCAATTTGGAGATAATGAGTTAAATATCCAATATCCAGAACTGCAGCCCAACAGATAAATGTGAAATGCCTGTGATTTGTATTCCCCCAGTTTTGCTGTCCATTGTCAATGTGCCATTAGTGCCTCCAACCTGAAGCTTCCTTTAAATAAACTCCGGGATGAATTCTTTGCACAAACCCACCCCATTCTTGACTGCTCTTTCAGCCAGAGATTGAAATGCAGATTCCAAAAATACATCAGTCACTTATTTCAACTCTGGACCTTTGAAAATCCAGATCAATTGCCTTTTGTCAGCGTCTTTATATGGAGAGCAAGAAATTTCTGCTTAGCCCCGTGGAAAAGCTTTGGGAGCCCTTTGGAAGAGGCAGGAATATTGATAGTCTGAAACGTCCACGTGCTGTTTCAGAGGAATTTATTGATATTTTTGGAATATTCATCCATGTTTTAATCTCCATGAGGAAACACTGGTGCCCTAGGCCAAATGAAGGTGTGAATGAAGCAGTTCTGAGCTGGGCTATTCTGAGTTTAGGATGTGAAGCGGGACAAACTTCTCCCTAAAATTAACGACCGGAGCAGCGTTGAACACAAAACCGCCCTGGGTAATGAAGGCTGGGAAAGGAATCACAGACACCCAAGTGGTTTGGCAAGTGTAAGTGACAGAAGCTGAGCTAAATCCTCTGTTGACACTGGGGATTAGGGGGGGATTGTGCCGGGATGGTCAAGGGAAGCTGCTCCCGGCAGCCCGTGGGGCAGCGCCACAAAGCCCCGGCGTGGTAGGAAGTGACCCATGAACGGCTCCCGAGCCAGGATTTGCACAAAGCCAGTCTGCCCATAGAAACTCCATATGACCATTAACTGGCCGGCAGGGCCTGCCAGGAGGCCTAATTACAGCCCTACAGAGCCCAGCAACAAAAGCTGAAGAGCTTTAGCCCAGGGATGATCTGCTTTATACTGACTTGAGAGAGTCCATATAGAGCGGCACAGAGAAAGGGCTCTCGCTTGGAAATTCCCCCGAGGGCCGAGGCATTGTGGCTGGCTCTGGAAGGCCCACATGCAACACTTCAGATGGGCTTAAACATCCCACCCTCTCCAAATTAACATTCAACTACTGCCTGCTTAACATCTGCTCGAGCGTGGCGACCTGGGGGAGCCCGTCAGAGCTGCTCCAAGGGCTCCTGCCTCCTCCCTCTTCCCAAACCTAAGCCAACAGTCACCCAAATACAAACTCAGGGCTGAGAGCAGCAACTCCTGCTCTGATAAACCAAAATCAGCTGCCCAGTGGGGTTCAAGTGGAGGGTTTCCCTCAATGAGAGCAAAGGTACTGACATGAACCCAAACCTTCAAAGAACAAATTCATTTCACAAAGTCAGTGTGAATGCAGGACGTGGAGACAAAACCTCTCGTCAGCGCTGTGTTACCTGGACAGCACAATGGCCACCTTCCCCCCTCCCTCCCAAGCTCTTCTTCTACCAGCTCTCCCACCAGGAGAGCCCAGAAGCCACAATTCTCCCCTCCAAAATGCACCAGAAAAACAAATTAAACCAAAAGCACCTGTTTTGCTCCTTGCTGACTCCTGTCTCTTAGAGAAAGCAGCTGTTATTTCCTAAGGTAACATTTAAGTTAAATCCCAAAGGCAGATTTTTCCAAGATCCGAAATATCTGCCACAGGGAAATTCAGAGAGGAAAATACAGAAACCCAAGAAATTGCCCAAAGAAGCTGTGGCTGCCCCTGGATCCCTGGAAGTGCCCAAGGCCAGGTTAGAGCAACCTGGGTTAGTGGAAGGTGCCCCTGCCCATGGCAGGGAGTGGCACTGGAGGGGCTTTGAGGCACCTCCAACTCAAACCATTCCAGGATTCCATGATGTCAGTAGGGATGAACCAAAAGGGGACCATCCCAAATGTCTCTCCAACACCTGTTGGTAACTTTGAGCCCCAAAAGGGTTTTTGTTTGTCCCAACCAGTGTCACCAATAACCAAATCCAGGCAGATAATCCACTGGGAATATGGCACAGCTTTTTATCCTGTTTAGTGGGATTGGAGCAATTCCTGGAAGGGGCAGAGCCAGACACTCTCTGGGTTATTCCCAGGTTTGGGATGGAGTCCATCTCCAGCCCTACACACACAAACAGCCTCACTCATCATTGCCAAGCACAGGTTTAAATTCGATTCTGTTCAAGGGAATCCAACAGCATCACCAGAACAGCACCAACAAAGAACCTCTTGGTCCTGGACTCCTGGGAAAGCTGCTGGGTAATGCTCTGACACAAATTTACTTTTAATTTTTAAGACTAAAAGGTGGAAAAAGTGCTGATTTTGCAATGAGTAAAACAGACAAAGATGCTGAAACAACAGTGTCTCAGCCCAGTTTAATCCAAATGAAATGTAACTGAGACTGCAGGACTTGGGGAGGAAGGTGGGGGTGAGCTCACCAAGGCCTGGGAGCACCAGGACTACAATGAAGCCAGGAAAGAACTTCCTTCTGTATTTTGGGTAGCAAGAAACACAAAGGCATGAAGTGCCTTTGGTTCTCACAGCTCCAATCCAAGAGTCAGAGCTCAGTGGAGAATATTTCAATTTAACAATGACACAGACCTTTGATATGTTTGGGAAATTTTGGAGCCCAGGTGATGATGATGTACAACCCAGAGTTATCTTTGCTACATTAAAATTAAAATATTAAAATATTAAAATGAAAACCTGAGGTGTGAGCGATGGGAGCAGAACACACACATTGTGCTGTTGAGGTCAGGGCTGTCACATCTACTTTATAATTACATGCTTCAAGGATTTATTAAAAGTTCTGGAGAACAAGGAATGAACTGGGAGCCAGACAATGCAAAAGGCTGGATCTCTTTGGAAAACAGAAATGTGAGATTATTCCTTAAAACAGGTTTGCATAAAGGGGAGAATAAATAAAAAAGGGTATTTCTTGGAAAAAGTTAAAAATGCAAATAGGAAAGTAAAGAGAAACATGGATTTATTACAATATATATAAAATACTGAAAGCTTTTCTTCTTTATACAATATAATAGGAAAAGTAAAATAGGAATGTTTCTCCCTGTAGAGAGTTAATTTGTAGGTTTGCCTCTTGATGGAAGCCTTTCAGGAAGCTTTGGAAAGGCCTTTTGAAAAGCTTGTCATCACTCCAAATAAATAAATATAAACATGCACTAATTCACATCAGTGTTAAAAATAAAGTGAAAAAAAACCAAACAGACCCAAATTTTGGAGAGCACAGAATAAAGCCCCAGCAGCAGCAGCAGCCAGAGGAGAAACACGTGAGGCCCAAGTGTAAAATACCACTTATTTCTATTTCCTTGGAGGGATTTACCAAGTGCCAGTCAGGGATGATGCAAAGCAGTTCCACGTGAACCTCAGGCAGGTTACAGAGAAGGGGGCTCAACATTTGCCAAAATCCAGGTAAAATGACAACGTGCTGTTCCAAAAATTGCCTCTAGCTTTGAAGGGTAGAATGTTACTCACCAGCTGCCTCCAGGACCAGCTGCAGCCTGGCCTTGGCCTGTTCAGCAGGAGTCTGCAAAGAGAGCATTTGTCAGCCTTGCAGGGGTTGGGACACCCGACACGAAGGGCTGATGGTCCCCAGGGGCAGCTCCCACCTCCCCCAGCCAAGAGCACTCCTCCAGAAGGGACAAGGGATGCTGTCCCTGTTGTGCTGTGGCACCAGGACCAACCTGAGCAGCAGCACCACGGCCAGGCTGGAGCCCAACCCCAGCTCCTCCCCGAGCCCTCCAGCACCAAACCCTCCTGGTGACCCCATCACCCACAAACACGCTCCAGATCCAGCCCTAACATGATTAATCTGGCAAGTTTTCACACTCCTCCCGTGCCCTGCTTGGATTCCTTCCTCTCCTTTAAGGCATTTCTTGCATCTCTCGGGGTGAGGAACACACTGCTGGCCGAGGCCCCACTATGCAAACGAGCCCAGTGATGTTGCACTGTGTCCAATGGGCTTGCCATCCCTCCACATTGGAAGCCACTCAGACGTTTCCACAGCTCAATTTAGACACAAACCCTGTTTGTCACGGAGTTCAGAAGTTGATTATTTCTGGAAGCGCCTGAAAAGTTCGGGAGGTTTTGGCTCTGCGCTGAAAACACAACGTGACACAAATCTTGGTGCTGTTGTTCAGCTTAGCAGAGTCTCCCAGGCAGACTTTGCTGCTGCAGCATTTTTTCTGATACCCAGTTAAGGTCTGCACCATTCCAGTTTCTCCCCATTTCCTACACAAGGATTAATCCAGGGAGGAAAGGCTGAGGGAGCTGGGATTGTGCAGCCTGGAGAAGAGAAGCTTCAGGGTGACCCAACTGTGGCCTTGCAGGACCTGGAGGGGCTACAGGAAACATGGAGAGACTATTTCCAAGGGATGGAGTGACAGGAGAAAGGGAATGGCTTCCCAGTGCCAGAGGGCAGGGAGAGATGGGATAAAACCTGGAACTGCACCAATCCCGACACAACTGATCCCCCTCTTCCCACTCTGGGATGAACGTGCCTTGTTGGTATAAGGTAGGACAGAGTAAATCCTCCTTTTCCTGGGCAATATCCCACCGGGAGCTGCCCAGGAAGTTGCCTTGGAGGCGCCTTCCCCTTTGCCCCCACACCAAGCACTAATTGCTTCGTGGGCATCATCCACCCGCAGGAGAACTCAACACAGATGCCTTCCTTGTCAATCAATATGCCCTAACAACAAGTGCAGGAAGGGTTTGGAGACAAAGGGGACTCACTCGGCCCCAGAAAACGCTTCTCCAGCTGGTGGATGAGGCCAATAATCAGAGAAAAAAGGGCAGAGATGATTTCAGCTGAAAATCCCAATCAGAGCCTGGGAGAGGCTGGTAGCAATGTGTGATAATGACCAGCTGCTGCAGGTCAGTATTGATTTAGGAGACCATTAAGTGCCAAGACTCAGAAAGACCCTCAGGAAACTTCAAAATGCTGAAATGATGGGTTGAGGAAACACTAGCAGGGTGATGTGGAGCACAAGGTGCAAATCAAGCCTCGGATTCTCCTCCTGGTCCTGAGCACGACACAGAAGGAAAAGAACTCCAAGAGGGCAAACAAATCCTAGAACTGAGTGTTTCCAGTGGCAGGTGCTGGAGGTGCCCACGAGGTGTGGGATTCCCTGAGACTGCCCAACAAGCACATTGTAACGTGGCCTCAGGGGTTGCAAACACCTGGAAAGGTGAGCATGGAATGACCACTGAATGATGGCATCCCACCCAGTTTCCAGGGAATTCACTCTTTGGGAAGCAGGAGACAGACAGGCTTAACTAGAGCGAGTGATGAACACAGGGAATGGGATACAGGGATGCTGACAAACACAGGGAATGCCCATGGGGAGAACTGCCCTGCCCCAGTGCATTCCCAAAGAACAATCAGCACAGGGAAAACCCAGCTCGGCCTCAGTAGGAAGAGCCAAAAGGACACCTCGGTGTGTGAGTGGTGGGGACAGACAGGGCAGAAGTGACAACAATTAACCCAAGGGGGCAAAGATCTGTAACTCCATTGCAACTCATTCTCTAAGCCAGGGCCTGCCTTCCTTCCCTGGAATATTTACAGCCCACTTCCAGCAGATCTGTCTCAACAGGGAAACAGCAACAGAGAAGCTTTAAACAGAGTTTGATCAAATTATGGACAAGATTGCATGACAGGTTTCTTTAGCAGAGAAATGTGGGATTCCTCTCCAATCACCCACTCCTCATCAGGTGATTAAAAAAAATAATTACCAAAGAAACTGAAAATAAAGAGCTTATTTGTATGAGAGGACATAATGAAATATTACAAGAAAAATAAAAACAGAGGAGATGGAGAACTTGTAATCATCATCTTTTCCTTACAGGAGCCTTTGAGGTGGCAAATTCCAAACTGACAGAGGAGCATTTTTCACATTAAATACATCAAAATAAAATCCCAGGGAAGAATTCACAAGATGAATTAATAACACAGAAATATAATAAGCACATCTGGCACTATTTGAATTAAACCTCTACATTTTCAGCCATAAATCAGCTGAAAAGATTGGATGGTAAAATGATATTTATGTCTGAGTGGGAGTTTTTCCTCTGATCCAATTAATCATTAACAACATTCAGGTACAGGCCCAGTGTCCTGGCTGGATACAGATCCACCTGTTCCCAAAAAACCCAGCAGCTGAGGGACTGGAAATGTATAAAAATTGGGAATATATACCCAGTGAGAGATGGCCCTGATGTTGTTCACTTTACAAACAGGATTTTGACCATTTTTCCTCCTTTCCAGGACTGGCAGGAATGTGTTTTCCCCACTGCCCAGCTGCTCTGCTGCAGCTGCAGGAGAGAGTTCAGCCCTAAAATAAAACCTCCAAAAATGACATTTAAACTGCTACAGAGGAGGAAATAGAGGAAATAACAGGGAAGAAAACCTGAGGAATTCACAGCCCCAAGAAGCTCAACAGGCAACTATGGAAATTAATAAGCAGAATTGCATTTTAATTGCAAAACCCCTGGTCTTTCCTTGCATTAAATAGCCTGAAGGGGAACAGAAAACATTTCAAGATCAATAAACAAACTCCATACTCCACTTCCCACGAATTTTATACATTTTATGGACCTCCCCTCAACACGGTCTACCTACAGAGTAACACAAATTCCCAGAATATTCCAGTACAGCTTGAGCGTGGATGGAGCACAATAAAAATGTCCATTTTAAATGTTGTCAGAGTTATAGAAAAACAAAGTATGTCATACCTGAATTATAAGTGGAGAAAAATCCCATAAAATGTGCAATAATGGTAAGATCTGCCCATGAGAGGCACTCACGAGTTTGGTGCTCCCATATAGATAGAGGCAGCATCAGTGATGGACTAATTAGGAAAGGGAAATAATTAGCAAAATAATAGGGAACAGAAAAAGCCCAATTTCTCTTTAATGGATGTGAAGGCCACAGAAAATACAGTTAATGATGGCACAAACTTCAGCAGGAGGAGAAAACCTGTTTATGGAATGTGGCTCTTCCAGGCAGAACCAGGAAAAAACATCTGTACCTTGACAAAAAAGTCTGGAAAACTTGCCTGGAGTCCTTCTCCTCCTCCAAGATTCCTGATTGATAAAAATTGGGAAGCAAAGGGAGATAAAAATGGAATGAGAGGGCCCAAACTTTACAATTCTGAGCCCACTGACAAAATACCTGGCAGAATGCAAAGTCCCAGCTGGGAAAGCTGCTGAACACCTGAATGGAATGCCCAGAATTCCTGCAGAAACACACCAGGGAATTGGGACTAAAGGCTTCTCATCCAGCTGAGCCTCCAGACCAACCTGGCATCAAAGGGCACTGTGTTCAAGCACAGCCAGCACTCTGACACGTGCTGCAGCTCAGCATGCCCAAACTCCTGCCCCTTCTCTCCCCCAGGACACGACTGGCCACTGAACCCTTGGATTTGGGCATGGCAATCATGGGTTGCCACCCCCACCTGAGACCAAAACCAAACCAGCACCTGGGAACGAGCACAAATGGATCTCTGGAACAAAAAACTCCAACACAAGGAGGGATTCGGGGAATCCACGTCAGGTTTTGCAGCAAGGGCTCCTTTAGAAGGACCAGGAAATGGATTCATTTCAGGGAAAACTATTGAGGAAAAGCAAGGGAAAAGGGCTTCCTACTGGGAGTGGATACAGCAAACGGGATTAACCAGTCAGCAGAAATAGAGCTGGAAATAAGATTTAAAAATAAATTAATCTAGGTCTTTTAAAAAGGAAAAAATTACTGGAAATGTGCGACTTCCACGGCCATAAACTGTGTATGAGTTCTTTAATAAAGGGAATGGAGATAATGTTGGATGCAGACACACAATACAGGCTGGAAAATCACCACCCAGCCACTTACTTCCTTGCAGCCTGGAATATCATCTGGGGCCCTGACATTTGCATGGGAATGGAGGAACAGTTCCCAAAAACTCCAGCGTGTCGATAGAACAGAGATTTGCACATCAACATCTTTATCTGGTCATTATTCCACAAATTCAGGTGGGTTTTTTTACTGCATCTTTTGAAAATTATGTGGACTGTGAACCTCTGAGCTGAATCCACAATTCAGGGTAGACAACGATCCCCTCTGCTTAAAAAAAAAGGTTATTAATATTTGGCTTCTAAATGAGAGTGAGGGGGTCATTTCTCTTATCATTTCCCACTTCTGCTGTGTTATGTTACACATAAGTCATATGGGTATATTAGAACAGGGCCAGATAAATCCAGGGTTTGATCCAAATGTTTAATTTAATTAACACCTTCGAAACTGCTCTGCAACACCTGGATGGGCTGGGAATGCACATCCAACAGGTAACAGGGATTCAGCAGGGGCACTTCAACCCTGAATTCCTGCTTTAGTTTCTCCCACAATTTTCTCTAAATATTTAAATACTTAATTTAAATATTTATTTTAAATATTTCAGAAAAAGGGGAATCACATCCCCTTTGGAACCTCTGGATTGGAATGCAGCAATTGAAAAATAAGAGCAAAACACTATTTTGAAAATGAAAAGCATTAGTATCACCATCAGGATCTCTAATTTAGCACCCAGTTATATATATATGTGTATATATAAAAATCTAACATTCTACCCCAAATCAGGCCTAATTACACAACAATTAATTGGAGCTTAATCAAGACCATACCCTATGAATGAAATAGTGCCTCTTCTCTTTGCTCTAACACAGTGATCAACTCACCTCCCCTCCTGACTGTTTTAACTTTTTAAAAAATTACTCGTGTTTTCTGCTTTTGGCTGTTTCTTTCCACAAATAAATACAGCATAAAATGTGGAGGGGAAAACATAATTATTCTGAGGAGAACCTGCATGAAATCAGGGCGAGCAGATTCGTATTTTAGACCCAGACCAGAGAGAGTTGGGTGAATTTATGCCTCATCCCAGCACTGTGCTGTTCTACACCCAAGATGTGCAATAAAATACATTCAGATCGAAGACCTTCATGCAAACTCCCAAAAAGGAGAGGAGAAAGGGCTCCCTAAAAAGATGAATCTGATGGTGGCCTCAATAATTAGATTAATAATTAATGCCACTGATGCCCAAGTGTTTGTTTGCTGGAGAAAAGCCTCCCAGGCAATGCAGTTGAACTCGGGGCTGCTGAAGCAGCCACTGCCCTCCATAAAGTTCCTTTATATATTTTTCCACAATATGCACAAAACCAGAATATGAAATCAGGAACATTTTACACATTCTCATACTTCAGAGAGCACTAACAGCATTTTACTAGTCGAAAGCACTTTATCTTCATGTCTCTATAAGGCAGAGTTGGTGCATAATAATGTAATTTATATTGCCTAAATGTTATTTTGGGAGCATTGCATCATTTCTCAAACTTCATGACCTTTACAATTTTCGAAACTTTTATTTCCCTCATTATTCTGAACAGATTTCATTACATATTTTGAATGTAAACAACCCTGAATAATGATGGCCCCATTACGTATGTACAGCGCTGACAATGGCGCGCGGGGCCGAGATGGAAACCCAGTGCATTAATTTCCCTCTCATCTCCCGCAACTGCGCTCCCATAAAAAGTTTTATACTCAACTCACATAAATCATGGGCAAGAAAAATGAGAAAATCTGGTGGCTAACTCATCTTCCAGCATTCTGCGAAAATGAAATTCACTGAAATACCTATCAAAACTGCAATCATCAAGAGATAATGTCTGCTTAGGTCTATCTGCACTTTCCGATTTAATTTCCTCCGTGCCCTTGACATCCACAGATACCATTAAGATTAAGCGCCGCCAGTAACTGAGCAGTTCCCCCTTTTTGATATATGGGGCGCCGCCGCTAAATGGAATATCATCATTTGAAAATTAATGCAATATTTCTTTTGTTAGTTTGCTGGCTCGGGGAGGGGGACGCAGCCGGCGCTTCCTCGCCCATAATTTGCCCCTCGGTGCGCCCGGGCGGGGGCACCCCAATTAGGGCACTGCTTAACGAGCACCACGAGGGAGGCGGGCACAGCTCGGGGTGATGGGATCATTAGAGCAGCAGGCATGGGGAGCTGGTGGCACGTTCACCTCTGCCTTCTCATCCAACAGGGCATGGCACAGAGCTCACCAGCTGCTCCTCGGCCCCCATGGCATTCCCATGGGGCTGGCAGAGGAGATGCCCGCTCTGGGAGGGGGGGCAATGCAAATCCCAAGGGAAATAACACCCGGGATACTTCATGGAGTTCTTCACTCCCTCCCATCACCTGCCTGCAACGCCACAACAGCTCGTGAAACAACCTCTGGAAACTTAGAGTGGAAAAGGGGAGTCAAATTCACGGAGTGGAATTAAAGATAGAGGCCCAAAGGCCGCGGGGATGGAAGGTCAGCACTGCCCACACCTGGTGGAGGAGCCACCTCTGGTGTGTTATTAAAAGAGGACCATCAAAGTTGGCTTTTCAAGGCAGGCACACAGACATGAAAGCCCCGGTGCTGTTTCATGTGGAGCTGCTCTGGTCTCAGAGAGCGCCACTAATGCAAAGTGACAGGACAAAACTCAGGGCTTTTACAAAGTTTAGACCAAATTTGTCGCCGTTGTAACAACAGACTGTTCCAAGCCTTTGAATGTCCTCCATTAACATACTCTGCCTATGATAGTTTGCTCCCGCAGTTGTTTGATTAATATCTGGGGCTGAAAGCACAAAACCCTCAGAACAACTCGAAGTGGTGTGTGCACATTAATGTAATACATATTCAGGACAGTGGGTTCTCCACAAATCCTTCGGCTCTCCAGAGCCCCTCTGGGGGAGGAGCCCATATTTCATCCCCGTAGGCAAATAGAGCCAAACAGAATGGCTTTTTCCATGGATATTCATAAGCCATTGATCTTCTGCTGCGTGATTGCCTAATATGAACCTGATCCAAAGCCTCTGAAGTGGCTGGAAACATTTCCAAGAGACTGCTGAGAAGAGGGGGAGTGTTTAAATGCTGACCCCGGCACCCCGTGCAGTGCTGAGGGGCTGATCCCAGCAGCCACTAACACCTGATGAGGTTGGGGACACCATGGGGACCATCTCAGCAGGGACACAGCCAGCCCTGGCCCTGCTCCTCCAAAAGCACATTCTATGCCGCCACTATTCCTGATTTTGGGAGACTTGGTGGCACTTCAGGCAACCCAAGAGCAAGTCCCCAGACACCAATAACACCTCAGCCACAGGTGGAGGAGACCTCCAAACCCCTGCCCTCAATCTCTTGCTCTCACACTGGGACAACGTTCTCGACTGGACATCCCAACTGTGACTGTTATTAACAAGGGGTTCCCACTGAGAAGAATCCTTTGAGAGTAACGTGCATCAACCTTAAAGTGAAACAACCTCTCATAATTAATAAGTGATGGAAATAAAGGGCTGTTTTCAATGAATTCATAGAATGGCTTGGGTTGGAAGGGACCTTAAAGGTCATCCAGTTCCAACCCCTGGTTCAGGTTACTGTAATACAACCATCAATTTATAGTAAAAAACATTATTTATCACGGAATTGTTTGGGTTGGAAAAGCCCTCCAAGCCCATCAAGTCCAACCATCAACCCACCACTAACCCATGCCCCAAGTGCCACATCCACCCATCTTTTAAACCCCTCCTGGATGGTGAATCCACCACTGCCCTGGGCAGCCCCTTCCAATGCTTGATCACCCTTTCCATGAAGGAATTCTCCCTGATATGGAACTTAAACCTCTCCTGGTGCAACCTGAGGCTGTTTCTTGTGCTGAGCACGTTCCTCAGTGGGGTGGGTGGAACATGATGACAACCATCATCTCTATTCCATATGGTAGATAAAACTCACATCTGAGATACTGAAATCCTTTTTAATGCACGTAAAATCTTCTTCCCTTCTCAACCAAGGTTTCCTTTCCAGGAACACACCCCTGCTGCCTGGAGGTCCCCCGTGCCCATGTGCACCTCTGGAAATTGCCATGGGTTGGGGTTGTAACCTCAGACTGCTCAACAACATCTTGGGCTCAGTGCAACAACAACTACATAAAACCCAACAGCAGAATTCAGGGTATGTCTACAAAAATACAAGAGTTGATATTGAAATAGTGTTGACTCAAATGCTAATTAGTTGCACATCATTTGTGTGCATAATTAATATTTAACACTATTTTATGAGAGGGCCCCAACCTGCTTATTTCCACAATTCTTTAATTTTTTTTCATCTTAAAACTTCCAAAAGATTACTTATTATTATAATCATAATTATCGTATCAGGAAGACCCAAGCAGTGGGTGTGCTCTCACACTCCCCCCTCAAAGAGGAATCTCCCGTGTATCCATCACCTTTTCTGAGGTATCAAGAAGACTCAAGGTGAAGATTCAAGCTGAATGTCCCCCTCAGCAAGCACCAAACTAAGAGAGTTCAGCTAAGCACAGCAGCTCCTGTGTGAGAGGCCTTAACTCTCTCGTTGTGCAAGAAGTGAGCTGTGCATGACTGGAATTAGGAGGGACACAAACGCATCAGCATTTCTCCTGACATCACAAGCTGCTACAGACCACATTCTCCACAGGTTCTGGTACCACCAGCCCCTCCCAGCACTGTTTCCCTGCCATTAATCCCATGAAAGAAAAGGATTTCCCTGGCACATTTCTATTTCAGGATCATTTCCCCTTGAGAAGACTTTCTGCACAACTCCTTCCTGAAGGAGCTCCAGGAGAAACATTCTGGCCCCATCACAGGGGGTTGGACCACATTGGAGCAACCTGGGCAAGTGAAAGGTGTCCCTGCCCAGGGCAGGGGATGGAATGAGATGAGCTTTAAGGTCCCTTCCAAGCCAGACCAGTCTGGGATCTGTGACATTTCAATCCCACTGCCCAAATGAGAAGAAAAGAAAGTTGTGAACTTCAGACAACCCGTTCTATCCATCCATGCCTGCTCTGGCCACGTGGCTCTTCCCATACCAGAGCAGGGAGGCTTCCCAGAATGCCCTGTTTTTCATGGAAAATCCCCCAAATTCCATGCTAAGGTGCCATAACTGCAGCCCTCAGCACTCCTGCTCCCCTCCAAGGCTGCCTCACCCCCCTGGAGCAAAGGCAGAGCTGCCTCCTCAGGGACCTCACCCAGAATTTGGTCAGAAACCAAGGGCCATGAAAACTGCAAGTCCCAAAGACCACCACAGTGGTTTTCCTAAGGGAATTTTTTCAGGTTTAATGATCAGGATACAGGACAAAGAATGTCTTTTATCAAAAAAAATATTGTAGAAAAGCTTCTTTTCAAGTAATACAATTCCAACAGGGAAAACTCCAACCACCCTTTCCCCCAGCACTGCTACAACGAGACACAATTCAGGCCTGCAGAATATAATTGACCAGCATGGAATTTTGCCAGGATAGCAAGATAAACATAATTATTCATATTAAGAGCGTTAATTAATTGTTTGTGAGCACAAATAATTGGCTGTTTGGTTCTACAGCTCATTAAAAGCCACTGAGTCTCTCAGACACCCCTGTCCAGGGGCCATTCATGGACCACCGAGCTGTGACCACCACAAACTGGAACCTGAGACAGAGACAATCAGGGAGAGGTGACACTGAAACCAAACTCCAAGAAGAAAATAGTGAAAGCTGCCAAATAAATATTAACACTTAATAAAGAAGTAATACTTAACAAAACATTGGCCAGAGGAGGCCACTGAGATGCTGCAAGGCTGGAGCCCCTCTGCTCTGGAGCCAGGCTGGGAGAGATGGGGGCATTCACCTGGAGAAGAGAAGGATCCAGGGAGAGCTGAGAGCCCCTTGCAGTGCCTAAAGGGGCTCCAGGAGAGCTGGAGAGGGACTGGGGACAAGGCATGGAGGGACAGG
>JAWWMP010000011.1:1541888-1561331 GCA_035047865.1 Dendrocincla tyrannina | reverse complement strand
TGCCAGAGGGCAGGGTTGGCTGGGATATTGGGAAGGAATTGGTGGCTGGGAGGGTGGGCAGGCCCTGGCACAGGGTGAATCCCAGAGAAGCTGGAGCTGCTCCTGGATCCCTGGGAGTGTCCAAGGCCAGGTTGGAGCAACCTGGGCTGGTGGGAGGTGTCCCTGCCCATGGCTGGGGTGGGACTGGATGGGCTTTGAGGCCCCTTAAATTAAATTTAATGAAGACATAATTTTACTCAAACGCAGAGTGAGCTCGCTGTAGAGCCATCCAGGCACCAGCACTCTGCGGAGGGTATTTCCAGCCCATTTTACCCCAATCCCAAAGAAACCCTGAACACCAGTGAACTCTACTCCTGATCCCGACCTCCCCAGGCTCCTCCAAACCCCCAGAGCCTCTTCCTTCCCACCTCCAGGTCCAAGGTGCTGTCACAAACCAGCACCACAGCTCTGGCTGTCACAGAAGTCCCCGCTGGGAACCAGGCCCAGCCATGGTCACCTGTCAAGGCACGGCACTCAAGAATGCATGGGAAGAATCCTGGGAACCTGTTGGATTCCAACCCCCTGACACCAGCAGAGCAACAAAACATTCCCAAAATTTATTTGAG
The DNA here is from genome assembly GCA_035047865.1 of Dendrocincla tyrannina. Taxonomy (NCBI): domain Eukaryota; kingdom Metazoa; phylum Chordata; class Aves; order Passeriformes; family Dendrocolaptidae; genus Dendrocincla; species Dendrocincla tyrannina. Next base: position 1,560,726 of record JAWWMP010000011.1, on the reverse strand, counting down.
AGCTTCCAGTGGCAGGTGAGACACCCCTGGAAGCAGCAAACAAGATGGATTTTCCAACTGCTTGGGAAACTCAGCTCTTTATTCCACGCACTGATTCAAACCCCAGTGCCAATGGAACATTTGAGGTACCAGCACTACAGAGGGAACTCTGCCAGGATACACATCCCCTCCATCCCACTGGCACTCCAAGGACATAGAGGCACCCACAAATCCTACAAATCACCTTTCCCAGCTGATTCCCAAATGGGAAGCAACAAGAGAAAAGCAGTTTCCCCAAAACTCACACGACACGCAGTCAGAGTTTGATTTCACTGGCAGGAGGGAACAGCACAGATTTGTTCAGGTATTCCATGACAAAATGAAACAGGAATTTGAACACTTCTCATGATGGACCGAGACAGACGTGCCACTAACAGTGACTATTTTAATTTAGTGGGATTTAATAACCTGCTTAAATGAACCATTTAACATTCCAGGGATTGCTGGTACAGCCACCCGAGGCTCCACCAGCTTCTGACTTGTGACAATATTGTCTTTTCCCTAGTTTTGATCAACTGAGGGGTTTTTAATGCTAAGCCTGCCTTGCCATCACCTGGTTTAATATGTTTACTTAACCCAAAAAATATTTTGCACCTCAATTATTATTTTCTGCTGCAGCTCTGAATGGAATTTAAGTCGATCCATTATTCATAAAGCAAAGACAAGAGAAAACACAAAGCTGTGCACTTCTTTCAAAGCCTCCAAATGCCTAAAACACACCATATTTATGCATGGAATATTTGATTGTGTCTCTGTCTCTCTTTTTTTTATTTTTTTTTAATCACAAGTTTGTTGTTTTCAGATCAGGATATGCCAAAAATCCAACACCAAACAATTTTTGTTTATAATGAAGGCAATCATCAATCCAAGGATTGTAGCCCCGTTTATTTCATCTCTACATCAAAAAAAAGTAATTTAAAAAAAATTAAAATTCCCTTGAAATGGGGAGATAAATGAAAATGTGAGTGCCTTCACATAATAACAGTAGGCTGACCCTCTGGGAAATGGTTGACTTTCTCAATTCAAGGTATTCAAAGCTCATTCAAAAGTGTTCATTTGGAATGCAGATATCAAAGATGATGCAAATGTTCAAGAGAAAATTAAAACTTACCAGATGTTCTAATCCAGCTTTGATGTTTCCAGAGTCCCTGTAACAGAAGAACAAAAGTTCTAAATAGTTGCTAAACCCTTGTCTGCAACGATTTATGTTTAACTGGGGAATGGTAAAGCTGTGCAATTACTCCACTGTGCAACATTTTTACTTCCAAAATATATATATATTTACTTGTAATGCCTAAAAAATATCGATTATCTGAAGTATTTAAGCACTCCAACACTGCTAGCCCTAAAATTGCTACAAACTGGAGCAGGACACATTTAAAATCCACATTTTTAATATCATTATCCCACTATTTACCCTGGAAATAATCCCCCAGGACAGGCCCCAGTGCTGTTTCCCAAGCTCACATTTGGGGGCTCCTGGTTCTGTTTTGCCATTGCTGGAAGAACCAAATTCTGGGCCCATTTACAAGGTGAGGGAGGGAAGGAATTGGGGATTAACTCTGGGGTCGTGGCAGCAATGCTGGAATGTCTCATTTGATTCCTGGCAGCTGGAAAAAGCCCAAATGTACAGGTAGAAAATGAGCAGGAATGTTGCATAAAGGCACCTGCCAAAAGAACGGACCAAATAGCAAAGGAAAACCACTGAAAAGCAACAATTCAGAGGGCAAATTCATCCTTAACACATCCTGCTGTGGGGGAAAACAAATTCACAGTCTGCAAATCTCAAACCACTGACCAAGGACTGGTTCCCCTTTCCATCAGCTCCAGGGTCCACCGACTTCCAAAGCCATGGGAAGATGGAGAAACCACCCAGGGGGACTCCAGGGACCCAGCTACTGAACTATACAGTGCAAAATATATTTAGAGTATTAATTTCACACAATTACACACTCCCCACCTTGCTGGGCTGTATCTGAGACTATTTACTGCAAGATTTTATCTGTGATTTCACAGAGCTTTCCAAGAACGTGCTGAGCAGCTTTTGGCTATTTAAACATCGTCAATGAAGGGAGAGAAAAAGGTGCACTTTCCTTACACTGTTAGTTTGAATTTTGGAAGAATTTATTTTTCTCAGCCATAGAATATTGAAACAGAAATAGTCTCTTCTCCAGGCTGGAAGAATGTGGCAGAAGCTCCAGGGAGACCTTTCCAGAGACAAAAGGGGTTCCAGGAGACCTGGAGAGGGCCTTTGGATAAGGGATGGAGGGGCAGGACGAGGGAATGGCTTTAAAATGAAGAAGGGAAGATTTGGATGGGATATTGGGAAAGAATCCTTCCCTGGGAGGGTGGCGAGGGTGGCACTGGATGAGCTTTAAGGTCCCTTCCAACTCAAACCAGTCTGGAACTCCACAGTGTCTTTTTCAGGTGCTAAAAGGCCTTTAAGGGCTGGATAATTTGGGAGCAGGAGGCAGGACAGGGCTGGGTTACTGGGGAGCAGGGGGCACGACAGGGCTGGGAGGAGCTCCCAGGCCCCATCCTGTGCCAGCCCCACCATCAGTTTGTGTGCAGCTCCCCCTGCCCTGTGCTGAAAACAGACTCAATTCAATTAGAGGCCTCAAAACTGATAACAAAGGTCCTGAAGTGGAAAATGCGACGGGATTATTGGCAAATGAATAAAGATTTGTATCGAACCACCACACACAAGTACAGCAGGTTTGGGGGGTCTTTTTAATCATCCCCTGTCTGAAGTCTTGTGGGAACAGCGAGTTTCCCTTCCCTCCTGCAGCACATCGATTTCTGAATTAGACTGCAATATTAAATAATTAATATACTTGCCATGATTGATGTTTTGCATTAGTTGAATATTAGGTTATCAATCAAAATCCACTTGGTTTAATGTAATAATATTGAAAAAGTGTCACTGGCTGTTCATCCAATTTGTAGTTGAGGCAGCACAGACAGGAATATTGGTGTAACACAAGGCCCTAACACAGGAAATGCACTGGTTGAACATCCATAAGGACAACATTATCAAACGAAGCAGGACAAGGCTGAGCTCGTCCTAAATAAACCTTGGGGCACCTGTCACTTCCAATGAAAACCCTTCCCAGCCTGAGCCTGCCGGGGTCACTGAGCCACCAGCAGGGCCAGGGCAGAACCTGAGCTTTTAGTTAAGCAATAGATCCTATTACAACATCTCAAACAATGAGATTACCTATTACACGATTATGGTATTTATATCATATTGTACAGGGGAGCCTCCCATCCACACCCTGTTCCATGTGCTCTCCCAGGCACAATCAGACCTACAGCGACAGCTCCGTCCCACCTTTCACATCTGCAAAACACCCTACACCATAAATCACCCAAAGAAGAGGCAGGAGCAGCTTTATGCACATCCAACACCCCAAAACTCAGATAAAGGAACCCCACAAAGGTTTACTGCTCTGATATCTCTATCAGGCCATGGTGTTTTACTCCCCTTTACTGTTTCTTCCACAGTCCCCAACAAAGCCCATATTTGCCCTTCACACCATTCCCAGTGCCCCCCATTTCTCTTTTGGTTCATTAGGCAATACAAGTTTGATTTGACTCTGGAGTCTCCCTTTCTGCCATCAAGAAAGCTCTGGAATTGTGTTTCCCCACTACTGCCAAGGTTTTTGCTGTAAAATACCAGTTGATGCGTATTTAAAACCATACGTGAAACCAGCAAACACAACACTCAGGCTAATCCAAACGTTTCTGCAATGCCAGGGGAAAAAAAATCCAGCTCCCTTTGAATCGTGGCCATGAGGGACTTGTAACAAGAAACCAGGAAGTCAATTAAGCAAGTTCCACGGCAGGGGGGAACTGGATGATCCAACCCAAAGCTTTCTGGGATTCTCTAAGTTTAGCCAGGGCTGGGATTACTTAAACTCACTGCAGGTAACTAATGGAGGTGGTGTTAACTTAGAGGTTCTGGGTCCTCTGCCAATAAAGCAAACTCAAAATATTCACTAGCACTTGCTGGAAATCATTTTAATCTGGAATATATTCATGTTCCTAAAAATAGTCCCCAGATCAAAGTACCCATTAATCAAGAGAGCTGAAAAACAGGTATCTTCAAAATATCCCACTTTAGGCACTATTAACAGCTTAAGATATCACATGTAATTTACCTTTAAACAAATTTATAGCAGTTTCACGCAGGAATTGCAGAACTAATACACATTTTCTTTGGCATAGATTTTGGGTTAGGATCCATAAGCCACAGAATAATTCTAGGGATTACCTGTACCTATGGATATTAACAGGATAATTAGGGTTGAAGGGCCTCTGGAGGGTGCTGAGCATTATCCAGACTGGTTTTGGAAGCCCAGTCCATGGGAACGTGTCCTGCTCATCCAGGCTCCTCACTGGGGCATCTCTCCTTCCCTGTGCTCCATATACTTGTTCTTTAGCATCTCTCCTCCCACCACAAACCACTCCAAGGAGCCCAAACCCTCCCCATCAGGCTGGTGGTAGCCATGGGGTGTCCTCAAAGCCTCTTCTCTTCCAGGCTGAACCCCCAGTCCCTCAGATCCCTCCCAGGGAGCTACTCCAGCCCCTGCCCATTCTGGTGGCCTGAGCCCAACCCTGAACACCCCCCCAGGGTCTGATTCAGCCCCTCAGGAGCCAACAGGGCCAGTGAAGCCCCTCATCATTAGCCAGGCCTTTGGCAGGACCCTGCAGGTCCACCCCAGGAATGGGGAGCTGCAAGGAGAAGGGTCCCACTGCTTTGGGGCCAGGGGACCAACCCCTCCAGCAGGGCCAGGTCACACCACTGCTCCCAGTGCCCCCGTGTGAGAGAAGTGACCAGGCAGCACCACCCCAGGGGGACACAGACAATCCCCACAGAGCCCTCTCACCCTTGAAGCGTTGCTGGATCACCCAACCAGCACATCACAGAGTCCTGTCAATAACCTGGCAAGCATCATTTGAAACAACCCCTTTTTGGTCCCACTGTTCCTCTTGGATGAAGAGCCTCACAGCAGATGTTCTTGGACCAACCTCATGTTCTCCTGGTCTTTATCCTCACCTCAACCTTCAGCCCTCCCAACAGACCTTCCTCTGAGCAGCCCTCACACCTCCTATTTTCCTTTGGCACGTTATCGATCCCTACGTTTATCTGCCCTTTTAGATCAATTATTTAGATGTTTATCTACTCTTCTAAACAACCTCAACACAAACAGCTGAATCTCTTCAGGAGCGAACGGTTGGGCAAACCCACACCCTGCCAGGGGCAGCATCCACCACTTCCAGAAGACAGTGGAATGTTCTGCTCTTACTCCATGGCAGGAACTGATCCTGGACAAACTCCCCAGCTGGGCTCAGGGGATCCCTCCCCCACTCAGGGAGTTTTGCTCAGGAGAAAACAGTAAGAGAATTGGCCAGTTACTAATAAATTTAAATGCTATAAAGACTCAAGGAGATCACCTGAAGGTCACTAAGAAAAAGCAGGAAGGAAAGCAGAAGTCACCCCGTGCACAAACACACTGGAATAACTTGGAAGTGCTGAGGAACTCAGTGGAATAGAATAAAAGGTAAATTGAATCATGCTAAAACCAGGGACTTCAAACAGGACACAAGGTGAAACAATTTCCATAATATGTTATCCCAGAGAGAAGGAAAATCACTGCCCAAGAGACCTTATCAAATATTCAAGAGGGGGAAATATATATTTATATATAACCCTGGCTGACAGAGTGAAATCCAAGATTTTATGCAACTGAAATAAATACTGAAACTAAACAGAGAGGGGACCAAAATACAGCATTGACAGAACCAGGATTTCCAAACACACCCTGTATTTCTCATTTCTCAGATAAAAAAAGAGCCAGAATAACGACTCCAAATCTCCCCATTTTCTTTTATTGAGATTTCAGGCCAGGCATGGAAATCCCAGCAATGACCAAAGCAGATTTCTCTGTCCTGCTCACCAGTTCAGGCCACTCCTCACTAACCCTGGCAATTCCAAGGGCCTCGGAACATGCAAGTCCTTGGAGTTCTCAGACATGGAGAGGGGCTGGGTTGGTCTTTCCCCTGGGTTTTGGTGGGGTGGGGTTTGCCCTCCTGTTCCCTGCTCAGGGTTCCCTTCCCAAGGAGCTAAACCTGGTTATCCCCGTTTGCATTCCCAGCAAACACAACTAATTAGGCTCAGGCTTTGGAATGTCACCGTCTCTGTTAACCAGCCCTAAATAAATTAGATGACTTTGGCCTGGTTTGCCTTTTCTGTAATATTATTTGGTAGATATTCAATGAAAACACCTCCTGTAGGTGAAAGTGGAGGAAAACATTTCCATGAGGGCTGTGAGCGGCGGTCGGAAGTGTTGCTAATTAGCCTCAAAGTACAACACAGATTAGAAAAGTAGCAAAAAGCCCAGCTTTGTAAATGCCCAGAACGCTGGGCTGAATATTAAACAAAGCCCAGCAAGTTTGAATGTTGGGAAGCACAACTACAGGAAAAACTCCCCGGACTAGTAGCGAGTGTTCCAGGTTAATGAGGAACACAGAGAGAGTGCACAGTCATTATCATAGGCAGCACCTTCCCATCTGGGTTTGGATGGCTCTGGAATACAAACACAGCACTGAGCCTGCCACTAATTACACATGGATTGCCATTTGCATACGGGAGGATAAATATTGGAGCCGGGAGAGTTCGCCCCGCTCGTGGTGCCGAGGAATATTCCCTGCAAGTGGAAGGCAGGCAGGAAATTCAAACGTTCTAAGCACTAAAACAATTTGACTACAATCAATTTTCCATTTTCTGAAAGCTTCTAAATCCCCCTCATTCACCCAATTACTACTGTACTTAACCTAATGAAATGTTATTCTGCGGGAACAATACTATTCTTCAGGAGAAAAAAATCTGAGCTTAAAAACTTCCACACAAAGAATAAACTCCCAGAGAAAAGATGCAAATAAAATGACTATCGTAATCTTTTGTTTTTGGTTTGCAAGTAGGAAAGTGAGGAGAAACAAAAGGCTGGAACATAGCATCTGTCATATCAGAATATAAAAAGATGATCCTGGCAGCAAATGAAAAAGCTCTAATTCATTTGCAAATCAAGCCTGCCAGTTCTATTTCAAGCTGGCGGGAACTGTCAAGAGTTAACAAGATAATCACTTTCAATCCTGCCTTCAATGGTACATTACACTGTTATTCCATTCAATAAGGCCCTTCTTTGGGGCACTGGATGAATGGTTTTCATTTCTAACTCACACAAAAAGTTGCAAAAAAAGAAAAAAAAAATCCATGGGGCTTAAGGAAGAAATCCCTTTATGGGCATTTATCTGCCGGCACTTGCTCGGAGGCAAAATGAGATATTTGGATACATTGGTGGCCATTCACTTCCCCTCTTCCTTCAGGCCCTCAGTCTGGTGATAAAAAAAAAAATCCCACAAGGAAACCTCAAGCCTGTTCAGTTTGTGGTTTTTTGAACGATCTGTGCACATTAACCAAGTTCTGGAACAATCTTTGGTAAATCCTTTCCACCACACTGAGACGAGCCTGCGTTTGAGCCGCTCCATCTCTGGCCAAATTCATTAGAAACTGGTCAAAAAATAGAAATGCTCAAGAAAACTGTTCTTAGGGAAACATCAACCAGTTCCTCATTAAATATTCCATAAAGTTACCAATTAAAGGCACTCTATCTTGGAAATAAGGCAATCTCCAGTTGATCTGATTACCTGTAATTCCTTTTTAAGGCCCTGTGCTGTGAATTCTTCCCAAAAGGGGAGAAAAATCTTAGAGAACTTGATTAAATTTTATTTAAAATGTATCTGCTGGCACCCAACTTTCTGCTAATCTCTGAGAACAAACCCCTTCCTGCTCTGGCTCATTGCTCGGAATTCCTACTGGGAGACACAACCTTTGGTTCCATTGTACAGATGCTCATTCTGTTATTGAATATTCATATTTAGAGGTTGGACCTGATGATCTTGGAGGTCTTTTCCAACCTTAATGATTCTACAGTGGCAATTGAAAGCTTCTGTATTAACTTTGGAAACAAACCACTGGATCTTTTTAATTTCTTTCCTTCTTTCACCCCCCCAGAGCTCCCAGAGCAAAGCTAATATCTGTATTTCACACTGAACTGAGCTCAGCTAGTCCAGGCTCTGTTACCCACGACCAGAGGCAAATCCAGCTGTACATCCTTTTAATTCATTTTTGGAATCAGCCAAACCCCCCTTGCTCGAGCTCAGGGTCCCACCTCACCCAGCCCTTCTATTTGCATAACTGAGCTCTTGGGCTCTCTTTATAACCCATCCCCACAAGTCTAACAAACTCCTTCCATCTGCCCGTCAGCCAAATGTTCCTTTAAATTAAGGATTTCTTTTATGGGAAATCTAAACATGAGAATTTATCAGCTTTGGTTTTGTTCTTTGCACTTCACAAGTTTCTTCAAAGGTTCTAAAGACAGAGATGTTCTTATAATTAAAACCCCCCACAGTAACAAACCCAAACCTGCTCTGCCTTTACCTACATAGCACTGAAACACAGTTGTCTTTGCTGCCCCACTGTCCCTGCTGCCTGAAAACAAAGAATGTAAAATAAAAACTGATTCCAAGTTCACACACTTTAGAAGGACCTGGAAAGACCTTGGAACATCCTTGAAGGACCTGCAGATGCTTCTCCACTGCCCCTCTGTGTCCCTGCAGTTGGATTGGTCACTGTGGTCCCATTCCTCAACTGGCCTGAATTCCTCTCCCCGAGGGACACTTGGAAGAGGATCTAAATGCTTAAAAGATGCTGAAATCTCAGACAGGTTTTCATTCCTGTATAAAAAATTCTGCTTCTGCTGAAAAGATCTACTTGATCTCACGATATTTACTTTCTGTCTCCTCAACTACCCCAGTAACAGAGCTCATAGAATTTCTGGTCATAAGAGATTTGAGTTTCAGGCTCTATTTCAAAATTAAACTCTTATTTTTGCATCACAACTCAATGGAGCTCTAAGGAAAACCTCTGGAAGTGTCTTGGTTTCTGTAAAACACTCATTCCAAGAAGTCCAGGCTAACCTGCAGTAAGGAAGGAAGTTGTGTCTCCTCCTAAGAACTTCCACCTTGGGCTCTGTTGCAGGAGAAATCTATAAAATCTCCAAAGCTGGAGCTCAAGTTGTTTGGGCTCAAGAGGAAATCACTTCCTTGGCTACAAATAAAGGGAAAGAAATATCATTTCATCAAGATTAAATAAAAATAAAAATTCACTGCGAGTCTCAAACTTAGCTGACCAAACCCAAGCCTAACAGACACGGACAAAAAATCACCTGAAAGTGCTATGAAAGTAGTGAAAATGTGAGGAAAAACCCCAAATCCAACAAATTCCAGCAAACTGGAGCTGAGGAAGAGGAGACCTGTAGGGATCACTGGAGGGGTCCCAGGCCCAGCAGCTGCACCTTTGTGTTTCCAGCCCTCAGCCCAAAGCAAGGCTGGTCACACGTGGGCACCAAACACCAAAGGCTGGGAAAGCACTTGGGAACACCCAGGACATTAAGGACCAGAAGCTGAGGTGCATCTCCATCACAACATTTCAATATTCAACAGCAAGGACCTTCAGGTCTGCCAAAAAAATCTGCCCCACTTGGACTAAAATCCCAGTGGATTTGGCCCTAAACCAGCCACATGGACACTGCAGGAAGAGGCTCATACCTGAAATGATCTCCCAAGGCCCTGAGTTCTCTGGATTCCAAGAACAATTCACTCTCCACTAATGGCACAGCAGCTCGAAACAACCAGCACCAACCCTTGTTTATTGGTTCTTTCCTTCTGCAGCACTTCTAATGGCCTCTGACTACATAAAAGACAAGTCTGTTGTAATTCAAGAGCAATTGATCAATCAGTGCTAAAATTGCCCTTGGTCCTGTGTTTGTGACACATCTTCTGCAGGAGAACCTTCAGGGGCAAGAGAGGAACTCAGGATGTGGCTGTGCCTGGGCTGAAAACACCAGAATTTGGTGTCCAGCACATCGTGGTGAGAGGGGAACAAGGAAAGATCTGCAAGTGGCACTAAATCACAATTTATACTTCTTGTAGAAAAAGTTACAGCCTAAAAAACACCCCAAACCATCAAACTCTGAACTCTTTGTGTTCCTTGAATTGCACCAAAACCTCCTGTAGGCTCCACATTTCTTTAATCCTTACATCCTTACCACATCCCATTGGTCTTACTCATCTCACTCTCTTGCTTTGAATAACATTCTTTCAAGCTTTTACTACCACGAAAACCCAACATCATCTATTTTATTTGGCACTTCTCATTCCCAGCACTTCCCAGAGGAAGTGTCTGGTGAAACCAGAGCTCAGACCTGGCTTTGGAAGAGCAGCCAGTCAATGTCTAGACCAGAAATCACACAATCCCACCACGGTTTGGGTTGGAAGGGACCTTAAAGACCAGCTCCTTGCAACCCCCACCACAGGCAGGGACACCTTCCACCAGAATCTCACGAAGCATTTTGGATTCTGGCATTTCTTCAATGAAGTTAAACTAATTAGTATTGCACATTACTGGTTTACCACCAATTGGAGAAAAATTAGATTTTAAAAAAAGACAAAAATATAAAACATGTCTTGTTCTACAGCCAAGATGTCCCTCCAGGGTTATTTTTTTAATATAAAGCCAAGAGATTCCTGAAGAAATGAAGTCCCAGGAACGTGGCAGGCTCCAAGGAAACCTGGATCTCCAGCACTTGGGAGGGTGAGGATGAACCCAGCCCTTCCTTTGCAGTCACAAGTGCTGCTGAGGACTCACAGCACGCTTCGAGGGGCACAGTTTGGTGGCCTGGTTTGTAACTCCAGGTGGGGTGCTTGGATATTTGCTGGGATTTTTGCAGAGTAGGAATTCTTTTCTGCATCACCCACGTTCCCAGGGCCTCCTGCCTGGCCTGTGAATCCTCAGAAGTCGCTGCTGAGGAAGGATTTGGCCACTCATTTGTTCAGGGGATTTTTGCAGAAAGTTTCACTTCACCTCTGAGATTTGCAGGTACAACAGGAGGTGCTGGTTTAATCCTCAAGTTCCCAAGTGCTGAAGATCCAAGTTTCCTTGGAGCCTGTCATGCTCCTGGCACTTCATTTCCTCAGGAATCTCCCAGAGCCTGTCCCAGTTCTGTGTGACTCAGGCTTGTACAATTTCTCCAAGAGGAGCAGCACCCCCTGCACCAAGAGACCCTTTCACCTCTCTGTGGTGTTCCCAGAATTAAGGATTTTTCCCTATTTTACCACCACACTGCTCAGATTTCTCTTCTTCCCCTCTTCTGAAGAAATGCATCCCAGACAGCCTCGCTGATGTTAATCACAACAAGATTAATCGTTTGCTAACTATGATTAGAAGGTGCTGCAGAACACTGAGTGCCCGTGCTCTGAAACAGATTAGAGTCAGGCTTAACCAAAAATAATAGAATCAATTCATAATGCAGAATGACTGTGCAAAATCAGGGACTGATCTACAGAAACAGCACATTGATATTGCTGGGGGAAAAGCCTCAGACATTGGCTTTTCCCAGGTTTTCAGTTGTGCCTGAAAGTTACAATTTCAACACGCAAAATGATGGTGCCTTGCAAAGGAGTGGCAGCAACTGGAACCATTCCAGGAAATCAGGCACATCCAGGGTCCCCACAATGCCCAGGACCGAGTGGCCTCTCACACAAAGGCATGACAGGATAAGCCACTGCTTAACTTTCTGTTCCAGCAAGATACTGGGAAGTTCCCGGAGCGGTTGCGCATAACCAATGAGCAGGCCTTTAAAACAGGGCAGGATGTTCCAACAATGCAAGGAAATAATATAGAACATCAGTAGAGATACATATACCCTTCCTCTGGTCATCGGGGCTTCCACTCAACCAGGTGTTGGGATGGGTGACTGTTACACCAGCACCAGCAGCAGAGGATGGAAGGAACTGCAAGAATCAACTCAAACACGCCAAAAATGAAGTTAAAACCTTGTACTTGGGTGCAACAGAGGGAGGAGAGTTTAGTTACCTCTTCATGTACTCTTTTTCTGCCCAGCAGCAGAAAGAAATAGAGCACAGCCAACGGTTGGGGTGAGCAATGTTCAAACATGAGGAAATCATTTCAACCCTAGAGAAGTCTGCCACCTCTGCCTGATGTCTGGGATGCACAAAGCAAGGGAAAAACATCACTAAAATGTCCAATCTTGGTACATCTGACACAGCCCAGCACATGTTTATTGGTGCAATACAAAAGCACCAAGAAAATTAAAAGTTAAGTCATTTTAAAGGCTTTTCTTCTACCCATTCCATGCATGGCACTCACATCACCCCTTGTGACTCCAGCAGTGAGGAAGGCTGGAATTAGCAGTGTCCGGAGCATCCTGTCCACCTGCAGGATTCTCAGCAGGTGGGACTGCTGAAGGACAAAAAGCCAAGGGCTGAGAAATACTTGAGAAACTACAACAGCCCAGCACCAGGTAGATGGGTTTTTTAACAATTAAAATATAGACCCCAAAGTCAGAGCCAGGGGAATTCTCCATCTCTTGCATGTGGAATTGATCTGAATGCAATTAATTCACTCTTTTTAGCTCTGTTTGACTTTGAACTAAACATCAATTAATGCCCAAACAAGATCTGTTCGCTCCAATACTGATTTCTCCATAAAAGATGTGAAGCCAATTTATTGGCCCTCGTTTACCAGCTTTGAGCAGTCGCCCTCACGGCCCAGGGAAGCCCAACTTAAACCCTTCCTTCTCAGGATGCAAGTCCCTGAGCCCCAGTTGGAGAGGCCCTGAATTAGCAAACAGGACAGCACATAAGATATGCTCGGAGCGTGGGTCTCCCCTCACAAGCTGGGACCTTCCAGAGCTTCAGCTGCGGCGCAGCCGCTGAGCCATGGCCAACATAAGCTCATTTGAATAATCAATATGACAACCTTATTTTTCTAATGCAAACAGGATTGCTACAGTAAGGTGTCTCACTGCCACATCACAGTCATGGCCTCTTTTAACCCCTAATTAGATTTAGGCGATTATCCCTGCTCTTCCTTACAAGTGTACAGCCCGGATAAGGGATGACAAAAGCTATCTGCCACTTCCTCAGCCTTTGCAGGCTGCAGGTTATGCGGGGAGATACAGGAGAAGATCAGCAAACAATTGTTATTCATATCATCTCCAGTTGGAGGATAGTCCCAGTTTTCCATACATGCTCAGGGAAAATAGCCCAGAGCATTAGGTAAATGCAAAACGCTTAAGAACATCAGGGTTACACAGATGGAAATTCAAGGTGATGTTGGGGAATTATGTTTAATTCAAATTGGTTATCACAAAGAAAACTCGGGAGCGATGGTTTGCTGTCTCTGACAGGAGAACCCTGGGTTTGCAACAGCTTTCTGCTCGTTGTGTGCTGTGGAACACTTCTGAGAAAAGACCAAAATCAAACTTAGATCCAGCAATCCCCAAAGAATTACATCGCTCAACAAAGTCCGAGCAGACAGAGAAGATCTATTACAGAAATGTAATCACATTTCATTTACAACAACTCTTATCTCAAGCACTTAAACATAACATTTAAACAGTTTTCCATTTTATTGTGCTCAGTATTGGAGCTAATAAGATAGAAAAGTCTAATCATGTTAGCAACATTTCTATTGCATTACAGAATCACAGCAAGGGATTAAAGGCACACCAGGAAAAGGCAGGATGAGGCTGCACGGAAAGCTCAGCTCCTCATTTCTCCTGGCACCAGGAAATATCACTGGGATCAGGGGCAGAACTGCCACGCTCCAATTAGGCCCTGTGTTCCCAGAATGTCTCTTCCCACACCGACCAAAAGGAGCATTTCCCTGCAAATTATCCACGTGGGAAGGTGTTGTGGAAGGAAGAGGGAAGTGCTCCCCTATAGCAGGGGCTTACTGGGAGCATCATTCAGCCAAGGCAAGGCAAATTTTCAGAATTGCTTCCAAGGCATTTGGGCAGAGCTGTGAAGGGGGATATATTTTTGAAAACATTGCCTATCCTCGTGGCCCCAGTTCCCAACACCTTCCCTGCTGGACACACAAGTCACAGCTGAGTCACAGAGTTCCATTTCTATTCACTTACAACTTGGAGTCCCGGTGCCCTGAGCTCAGCCCACAGCAGGGGCAGCAGGGAGGGGGGATCCTACCCCTCTGCCCCTCAGGTGAGCCCTTAAAAATGCTTAAAAAAAACCCAAAACACCAGAGTAGCACGTTTATTAAAACAAAAAAAGCAAATAGTTACATATGGGCCCCCAAGGAGGGAAGCAGGAGGGGGCACAGAGTTCCCTGGTACCTGCATTCTCTGCTTTCCTCCCACCCCTGAGAAGGACTGAAAGCTCAACTGCAGTGCCAGGAAAAGCTGCCAGAAGCCAGAACTCAAATGCAGCAACGAGAGCTAAAATATGCCAGTATTTTATAATTATATATTACACCCCTGTACATGATGGAAAACAACAGAGAAGGGTCAGAGGGAGCAGGAAAACATTTTTAAGTGACCATGGTGCAATATGGAACATTCAACACTGTGCTCCTGTGGTTATTTTTCATTTCTAAGTTGTGTTTTAATCTGTACCTTATTAAAAATAAGCAAGTGAAACCTCCAATGTTACCAATTAATGTCAGGACAGATTTTTCTCAAGAGCAGAGATCTATTTCCTACCCTCTGAAGCTCATGGAAAGAGCTTCCAGCAAGCTCTGGGGCTAAAGCTGGGGTTTTAAACAAATTATTGGTGGATTTTAATCTTTTGTCCTCCCCAATGCAAAACACATTGTGACCTTTGAAATAAGATTTAGTGGCTCCCACTACACATAAAGCCCTTCCTTCTCTTCCATCCTCATGCTCCTGACTCTGAGAGGACCTGCCATAAATTAACTCCCAGCAGAAACTCACGTGCCAACGTTAACCAAGATTTCATCCAGGTTTTTTTAAACTCTGCTTCAAGTGGTCAGGAAATAAAGTGGTTTACTTCCCCAAGGTGAAAAAAAGGAGGAAATAAAACAGGAAAAGGGAATGGCAGAGACAGACATCTCCCACATTTCCCATTGCTCTGCTAAACCCTCTCCCAAAAATCCATTGTCTGTATTTCCTTAATATTTGTCAAGGCACAGAGCAGTGTCCACCTGAAAGAATCAATGGCAAACCCCCTGCTCCCTCTCTGACACAGCATGATCCCATTAAGCAGCCCCAGAAGGTTCTGATCTGGGCAGCCAAGGCAGACCTTGCTGATCAATTCCTTAATCCATCCGGAGAGAATGGACTGATCTCGCTCTTTCCATTTCAGGCCAGGAAAAAATCATTCCCAACATAATTCACCATTAAATGGGCCTTGTCTGACAAGAACTTCAGCTGCTGGAGCAGATGAGCGAGTCAGGATCCAGGAGAATCCCCAGCACAGCTAAAATGCTTCCCCTGGAGCTTCCCATTCCTACCAGGAGAGGCCCAGGATGAAACCAGAGCCTGGAAGTAAATCACAGAATCTCAGACTGGTTTGGGTTTGAAGTGACCTCAAAGCCCATCCAGTCCTGCCCCTGCCATGGGCAGGGACACTTTCCACTGTCCTAGGTTGCTCCAAGCCCCATCCAGCCCGGCCTTGGACACTTCCAGGGATCCAGGGGCAGCCCCAGCTTCTCTGGGCACCTTGTGGCCTGCCCACCCTCCCAGGGAAGGGTTTCTCCCTAATATCTAATCTAAATCTCTCCTCCCTCATTTAAAACCATTCCCTCTTGTCCTGTCACTAGTCAACAATTTAGAAAACCTCATTTAACCTTTCCATATTATTTTCTAATTCCAAGTAACAGAAAGGTCCAAAATCAGACCAGCATTAGAAATACTTTCTTCCAAGATGCTCCTCCTTCTCTTCCTGATCAAAGCAGCTGCTTTCTAATGCCCAGAGCAGGTGAATCCCATTCCAGAGAGAGCATTCTTTGCCCAAAACACAGGAGTTCAACATTTTAATGGGAAATTAAACTTTACCTTGGAATAGCATGTCTTTTGGATGGTTTTTATGACTTGAGTCCCAGTGGCTTGCTCTGAGGAGACAGTTCTGTTGGGGTGGGGCTGGTTTTTCCTGGGCACTCTGGGCTTTTTGCTGGGACTCCAGTGCTGAGGTGCAGGATGGGAAGAGCCCGTGCCCAGGGTGAGGTGATTACTGTATCTCTGCTGCTCAGTATCTGCAGGGTGTCTCAGTGTCACTCCAACTCCCTAAACCCAGTAAAGAGATTACAGCTCCCACTAACTGGATTTGCACAGCTCTGGATCATTCCCTTTGGATTCCTCATGCACAGATTAAGAGAGGCCATTAAAACAATAGTCAGCTGCTCTCACAGTGCAGGGGGAAAAACCCCCCAGAACCCCCCAAAACTCCAAGTTTACATTCAGAGCCAGAGTGGGTTTGTACATGTGGGCAACCAACACGCTCTTCCAGCAGGAATACTCTGTGTTTAAGGAATCTTTCCATTAAAAACCCAAGCTAATGCAAATTATATCCTTATAAAAGGCCAATCATGGTGGCTGGCAGTTTTAAGGAGCGCAGAGTTTGGAAAATTTTAACCAGCTTAAAAAGAATGTGTGTCTTTGAAGATACTGCCTTCACATGCATTCCAAAACCTATTTCTGGAGAGATGGAGCAATGTAATTCCCTCCACATAGTACATGAATTTAGCAGGGAGGCTCATCCAACAACCAGCACTAACTGGCAGCCTGAGCCAGGGAATTGGAACACAAAACTTAGATCCTTGTATTAGCACAGAAAGTACTTGCTGAATAAAAAGGAAATGGTTACTGGGGGCTAAAATCCATCTCTTTTCCACGCTCAGGGGTTCTCTGACACCTCCTGGCCACTTTACACACATGTACCATCCACACGGGTTTTCCAGCTGTCTGATATGAAAGGAAATCATCCCATATGCTGCTGCCTCGCAGCCCATTAAATAACTGGCCAGGCTTTAGAGTTGTAAAAGGGGATTTTTAGCAAACAAAAACAAGGCCAACACAGCCCAGACAACAATAGCAACAAATCTCAGGCAAAGGCAAGCAACCCTCGAGCTGCTCTGGGCATGTGGAGGTCTCAGTCCTTCCAGGGAAAACCCTGACTCTGCTTCCCATTAGCCTTTGGCTGACTCACTGGAGAGGAGTGCCCTCCTTTGGCCCCTCAGCTGCCTCCTCCTGGCCTCCAGCACCTCCTCTTCTCTGCCAGCAAAGCTCACCCACTCCTCTTGTGTCACCCCCAGAGTGCCCACCAGTGCCCTCAGTCCTGGGTGCTGCCAGGAACCTTCCTCAGAGCACCTGCATGGGAACAGCCCAAACTACTCAGCTCCTTTGCCACCAGAAAATAAGAATTTCAAAGGCAAAGTTATCCAATCTGTCTGCATAGACCTCACCTCAAAGACTCACCATGAGTTCCAGGTGACTTCTTTAGTTACCCTCATATTTGGATATGCAGGTTAGAGATTGAGGAAGGTAAAAGCAGTAAGAATGAATAAATAGATAGATAGAAGAGGCATTTTGCTTTTATTCTGGATAAGTAACATCCCTGGCATGACAATACATCTTAAGGATCCTCCAAGTGGCTGGAGTCAACAAGACCCCAGGCTGGACAAAGGGACTGAACTTGTCATAAAGTTTTAGAAGCTTATCTGCTGCTCTTCAAGAAGCTCCCAAAATAAGTTACTGGAAATAGTAAATCCTACCAGGCATCTGAAGACCTGCCTAGAACCACCTTCCAACAGTGAGGCTGCAGCTCTTGTAAAGTCCCTGTACTTAGTCCAGACAGTGAGAATAAACCCACTGGCATTAAGGAAAGACTTTTCCCCCCTGACAACAGAAAGAAAATCCTACTGTAAGTGTTCAGAGGGTTTTCCAACACAGGACTGAAGTAGTTTGCTTTCAGCATTTAAAATGCAGTCACTAATTTTAAACAGATTTTTAACTTCTACCACTTTTCTATGAATTCCCATGTTTGAGGTGGACATTTGGCCACAGACTCCACAACATTCCCCAGTGACACTGCCCATCCCACTGCCAGCATTTCAGTGGAGACACCTCCCTAGGGTGCTTGCAACTCAACAAGAAGAATCTGATCAGGTTGAAACGTGGCATGCAAGTTCCAGTCCAGAAGCAATCCTTATTTATTAGATTTTGGATCAAAACTTCCAAAATAAGTATGTTAGTCTCCAAAAGCAGTAACACACAGGGCAGGTGGAACAGCAACCACCAATATCATGGAACCCTGGAAGGGTTTGGGTTGGAAGGACCTCATAGCTCATCCAGTTCCACCCCCTGCCATGGGCAGGGCCACCTTCCCCTAAATATGAATAATCAATCATGCCTTACTCCAAGCAGCATGGTACCAATTCCTCATAGTATCTGTGGTTTATACTGCAAAGATAACTTTATATATTTATATATTCTAGTAATAATTCCTAACTTGCTCAGCAAATAGTCTTAAATACAGCAGTTTACATTCATGGAACTACCAAGGAATTCAGTGTGTTAAATTCATTGCATTTACAAATATCAACCTCTAACTAGCCCCAACTGTTGTTAAACCCCAGCAGAATGGAAACAAAACAAACACCAATGTGACCTGCCAAAGCAGTCCCTCACAATAACCCATTTGAAGATGTTTCCCCTGGTCCTTTGAAGGCAAACCCTTCCCAGCTCCATGTGACACCAGACCCTTCCCCAGCCAAACAAGCAATGAATGGGGATGGCTTCCCACTGCCAGAGGGTAGGAACAGATGGGATATTGGGAAGGAATTGGTGGCTGGGAGGGTGGGCAGGCCCTGGCACAGGGTGCCCAGAGAAGCTGGGGC
>JAWWMP010000011.1:1516848-1541847 GCA_035047865.1 Dendrocincla tyrannina | reverse complement strand
CCCAGAGAAGCTGGGGCTGCCCCTGGATCCCTGGGAGTGTCCAAGGCCAGGTTGGACGGGGCTTGGAGCACCCTGGGACAGAGGGAGGTGTCCCTGCCCAAGGCAGGGGTGGCACTGGATAACCTTTAAATCCCCTTCCATCCAAAGCCTTCAGGGATCCTGTGATCTGCCAGGGCCTTTAAGAAGCTGGGAACCAGTTAATGCCCAAATGTATCAATAACCTCACCAAGTATCACAAATTAAACCGGTGGTCGGGTTTGATTAATGGGTCACCACTTCTGTTCTTGTAACAACTCAGAAGCTGCTCTTAATTTATTCCATTAAAAATTGTCAAAATCACTTGAAAAAGTAATCCAAAATTCTGCTGCTACGAAAGAGATGATGAAACCCATAAATCCAGTACAAGTTATTTAAACCCACCAGGCTTTCAGTAGCTTTTCCCCCAAGCCAACAATGAACAAGGAGCCTTATGAAAAACACGTCTCAGAATGCCAGAACTTGCCTTTTTTTAAGCTAATCGAGCCTTTGAACATGAAAACTCAACAGCTCATGCAACCAGCACATTCAGATTTACCAACCAATAACAAGTTTTAGTGGGGTTTTTAAGTCAGATTGATAGAACTAGGTACATAAAGAGTCCAGGAGGTCTATCACTGCTTTTCCCATAATCAATCAAAACCCCATAGCAAACGTCTAATGTGAGAATTGCAGTTCCCTTCTGGATAAGCCATTGGAAACTGAGCCCAACCAGGTCTGTTGCCCAAATCCTGTCAGGTGCTGTCAAGGAGCTTCCCAAGCACCTCCCTCCATAAGGGCTGGACAACCAGCACATCCCTTACACCATTCCAGACTGGAGGCAGGGGAGAGCAGCACAGCCTCTCTCCACAGAGCTGCTCGAACATCTCCACCAGCCATGAAGTTCAGTGCTCACCATTAAAGAATCACCACTGAAATGCAGAACATCAAAGGACCAGATCAGTAATTTTTATTTTTACTCTCCCAATCTGTCTCAAGAGGTTTTCTATGATGACAAGGTCTACCCTAAAAGGACCTGAATTCCCCCTGAATTAAAACCCAACACAAGCCTTCCCCCCTCACATCCACAAACACACAAGCCAAGCACAGAAAAGACAACCATTAGTTTATATGAGCCACAAACAAATAAAACCATTTTGCCCTTAATTAAAAAAGTGCATTTTTGATTCTCCACTTTAGAGGAACAGTAAAGTCCCAGATATACAACCCTCAGACAGCCTGCAGTGCTGCCAAACTGAAATACCTCCTTTTATGCAAAGTTAAACTATAAAGTCAAGCAGCACCTGAGGATTTATGTTCCATCTTCTCACAATCTGGCTTCAGGATGATCTTCATTATAGCTTTAAAGTGGCTATTTTGAATAAATACATTCCAAACAGCCATGAATTTAAACTGAAACGAGACCTGGTCCTTGCTGTGCCTTTGAGGAAGGACCTACTCCATGCAGAGGTCAGAGGATTGTTTCCTCCACAGATCCCAGAGCTGGAGGCTCTGGAAAGGCTCTGCAGGACAGTGATACTTTCAGTGCTGACTTAAACACTGGATCTAGGAATTCATTCACTTGGACAGTCACCTACAACAGATTCCTCTCAATAGTCCACATCCAAACCTCCACCAGGCAAGAATTATCTTTAGACTTTCTTCCTCACACTTCAGAGTGGAAAAAAGGTGTGAATGAGCAGATGGAAAAGCTGCACCATCCTTGTGTTGGTTAAAGCAGAAGAGGCCAGAAAGAAAATTAAAATGCTTGGTTTTTCCTGTCCAAACTGATCCAATTTACCCCTGGAATCTCCCTGCTGCTGCAGGGGACAAGGGGAAAATTCCAGAAGTCAAGAGACTTACACAGCAGAGAGTTGCCTCCAATTGTGTTCCCCCACCCTCCTTCCTCTGCATCCAGAGGCCAAGGATGGGGGAGTTCACCTGGCCAAGGAGATATCTCCTTTCCCACAGCTTTCCCCCAAAAAGAAAACAAGTACATGAATAAATGATGCAGAGGAAGAACAGGGAGAGCTTGGAAGGCCTGAGGAAGCCTCTGCCAGAAACACAACTGGAAAATATCTTACCTGGCCTCATTTTCCTGGAGCACAAATAAGGCAAAGGCAGACTCTCCCTGTTCCTACAGGCAAGGAAAGCCACAAGCTCCTAATTCACTCTCCCTGGGGTCAATACCAGAATATTCCATAGCCAAATACTTGTGCAGCAATTGCAAATAACTCCAAAGGGATTTGTCCCCTCCGTACTCAAACCTGTGGCTCTGCAAAGCCTCTCCCAAACACTACAGTGATGCTGAGAAAGCCTCAATCCTCCAAATGACAAATACCTGTAAGGGGAAAAGCTGCTCCGATCCATATTCTTGGATGGCTCTGATTAAACTGGAAAACATCTTGTGCCCCCTCAGAAAAGCTCATGGAACACGGATTGTATCACCACCAGCTCACTCTGCAGCCTGGTCAGGCTCCAAGTCAGCAATCCTTGCCCCCAGTCAGCCCCTGAGCTCGGAGGGAATGCACTGAGGGCACAAAGGGTTCCTCTTCCCAGTGAGGCTGGAGCAGGTTCTGAAGGGCAAGTTCTTCTGCTGAAACTGGATTCTGAGCCTTCAACAAAGCCCAGGAGGAACTTGTGCCACTGGGAGGAGTGTATGTGTGTGAACAGTGACATCCACCTGCCCACAGGAAACAGGCCTCACACTTCCCAATATCCCTCATTATTCCCCTAAATCATGGCTATTATACATGGGGAAAATATTCATACCAACCAACTGAAGACAGCTCTTTAGCACACCTGAAATCAAGGGGGGAAAGAACTGTGAAATGTTCCTCACAATCCCACCATCCAAACACTTGGAAGAATTCCCACTCAGCCCATAAAGAACACCATGCAAGTAAAAATTGTTCCCGGAGCAAAAGGACACTCAATGGGGTGTCACTCCACTTACCCAGCCTTGGGGCCAGAGGGCTCCTTGTCCCTGCCCTTGGCCTTGTCCTTGCCCCTGTCCTTGGCCCTGCGGCGCTCCCTGTCGTGGGATCTCTCGCTGCTGTGGCTGTGGGATCTGTGCCGGGCGCGGGAGCGGGACCTGCAGCGGGCACAGGGGACAGCTCAGCACCCGCCCTGCCCACCAGGCACACCCTGTGCTGGGCCACGGAACAGCATGGCAGAAATACAGCACACCGATAATGCACATACACAATCACTTCAGACTTCAAAACCACATGTTTATCTAAAGAAGTGAAAGAGAAAACGTCACATCTACTCTGAAGAATATAAAATATATATAACAAGTTATTAAGCCATATATATATAAAATAACAAACCACGCTACGTAGGATTCATCCGTTACCAAATTAATCTTGGAGTCATTCAGGATGGAAATTTCAGCTTGAACATTCAACTCAGAATCGTGTTCTGATCAATTCAGCTGGCAAATAATCAAGGACTTGACAGCTGCTAAGTGTGTATTGACATGTTAAATCCATCAGCACTGATAATGATGCTCAGGAATCCCAGGAACACCAGAAGGGCCATGTCCAAAGGCAGGTCTCAGTGGCTGGGCTTGCTCAGCTCAGAAGGTACAAACATTCCAGCTCTGGAGGCCCCAGCACAGCACCAACTGCACTCAGGGCACCTGCCTGGGCTTTGGTTACTCCTCCTTGTAACTCTGCATACTGAGGTGACTTCCTACATGGACACAGGACACTCCATTCTCAATCAGCTGTCCATTCCTCTGGGATAAATTTGTGTTGTTCCTGATAAACTTGGTTGAAAAAGAGATCAAGAAGTATTTCCGTTGTTTCTAGATGTATCCAAAAACCCCTTTTCACTGTTCCTGAATTTCTTTTGGAAGACACTCAATTTTATTTATTTATTACACCATGAGTAGACAGGGAATATTCAGGAAAACAGCAAGTCAGGTTCGTGTTAGTTTTTATTCCTATGACAACCTGGGCTATGAAAGGTGTCCCTGCCCATGGCAGGGCTGGAACTGGATGGGCTTTAAGGTCCTTCCAACCCAAACCAGCCTGAGATTCCACAACTCTATAATAAAGTTCTGGTGGAAAAATGAGAGAACTGGGGGAAAGAATTTTTAAAACAATAAAAAATGGCTTTAGCACCTCCTGGAGCACAAAACTCCCAAGGCCTTTAAAACCCAAATCACATATAAAAATCACTCAGGTTCAAAAGCAACAACTGGTTAATAAAACCCCACAACAGGCTGAGCAAAAGCAAACCCTCCACCCAGATGAGGCCATAAATTACACGGGGGCAGAGGGCTGTTGTGAGCCTGGAAGTTGTCCAGCACATGGGGGTTAATGTCCCTGCTCCTGCCCAGAGGTCACAGCAGGGACAGGTTTCCTTGGCAGCTGCCACCCTGCAGCCCCAGGTCTCCAGGCACTGGTGCCACTACTAACACTCCTCCAGCAGATCAAATTACCCCTGAGGGGGTGTGTTATTAACCACTGAACGTTTTCTGGCCCAAAATGGGGGTTTGGGATGTCATCACAAATTTATCCACCCGTTCTTAGTCCTCAGGTAGAGGAATTTTTGACCCAAGAGAGTATTCTTGATATTAAGCCTAATTTTGGGTTGGCACAAAGATAGTGGTTTTACAAACATCATGTTGAGGCAGCACAGATTTAAATTCACCATTAAATTCATCATTCCCAGGTCACTCTGATTCCTCAGAGCTCTGCAGGTGAGGTGCAAAGTCCAAAATGGCAAAAAAAAACCAAAACAAACAACCAACCCAAAAAAAGGAGATCTGTGGAAACACAAATCACCTTTAATTGATGTGAGGTCTCTCCTCACTTAAGGGTGCAGTCCCTGAAACAGGAAGAACTGAGGGATCCCAAGTATTATTGTTAGAAAACAATTTTCTCAGCTCAGATCTGTTCTTGAATTCACATCTACCTTTTGCAGGTGCAAACAACAACAAATCGAGCTCAGACCAGCTGGATGCTCCAATCCCAGATTTCTGTTCATTCCCAAGACTAAGCAGAACTAGTGGCAGGCATTATTCATACCAGAAAACAGCTTTTAAAATCTCAAAGTCGAGTTATTGCATCAAATTTGTGACAATGGCCTTAGGAGAGCACTGACAAACTGATAAATAACCTTCCCAGAAGCTGCCACTGTGGTTTCATTTGCAATCCTCCCCACCATAAAATTCCTAATCCCAGATCCAAACTGTTGCTTATCCTTTGGGAGTTACAGGTATGGGAAAGCCTGATGCAGTGTGTGTTCCCTGTCACACAGGTGAGGAAGGCAGGTGACTCTCACTGGGACACCAGTGAGGACCTCCACAGCAGTGGGAAGTTCTGCTGCACAGACTCCTCGAAAGAGGAGCTTTCCTGGATTTTCCATCACTGTACAAAGTTCTTTGCCCCTGGATCCCTGGGAGTGTCCAAGGCCAGGTTGGATGGGGCTCGGAGCCACCTGGGCTAGGGGAAGGTGTCCCTGCCCATGGCAGGGATGGGACTGCATGGGCTTTGAGTTCCTTTCCAACCCAACCTGGCCTTGGACACTCCCAGGGATCCAGGGGCAGCCACAGCTTCTCTGGGCACCCTGTGCCAGGGCCTGCCCACCCTCCCAGGGGAGGATTCCTTCCCAATGTCCCTAAAGCTCCCCTCCTTCAGCTCCAGGCCATTCCCCCTCGTGCTATCCCTCCATGCCCTTGTGAAATCCCTCTCCACCCTTCCCTAAGCCCCCTTCAATTCCTATTAAAGTATCTTGCAAGATCTACAGAACAGGAAATAGAGATAAAACTCGATCAAATGGAGCTACAAAGAGTCCTCTGTGTCACTAATTCATCACTAAACAAGAACAGAAACCACAGATCTGGCAGAGAAGAAAGATCTCCTATTTTATTACTGTTGAAAAATAACAAGAATCATCATTAGTCCTATTACAGCAAATCCCAAAATGTTCAAATTATAGGACTACTGGAGAAAAAGAAAAAAAAAAAAATGAGGCTGGAGAGCAAATTTGCAGCAGGGCCCCCCTTCCCCCAGAGTGACACCCACCAGCACCCACCCACCAAGCCAAAGGTTAAGTCATTTAGTCAAGTTCAAAGATCTTCAAAGAGTTCTTAGATCCAGATAAGCCCATATGTTCCCAAAATTCTGTGAAAAGCCATTACTTTCCAATCTGCTTTTCATGTCCAAGTTGCAGAACACACAGATGCTTGGCATCACTCAGCATCCCCAAATTCTCACCCCAGACAATGAAGGCTCACCAAGACCTTGCCCACCTCAGCCCTCGGAGAGGGCTCCGCTCCGTCAGCGCTTGGGCCGCCTGTAAAATCCCAAAGTCTCCATAAAAGCCCATTCAGTTACTGCACAATAAGTGTTAATTTGCTAATTTCTTCACAGGTAATCAATTAAAATGTAAAATATTGGATAAAATTAGTTGCACTAAATTTCCCAGCTGCTCCATAAGCATAATTAGTTTCACAAGGGCCATATGTATTCTGAGCAGAGCCCGAGTTGAAACAAATAAGCGGATTTTAAAACAAGTTTGAGGAAATCTGCATTTAATTAGCAGGTGGGCACTACAACTGCATAATGTTTTTATACATTTATATTTATGAAGTGCCAGAAGATCTAAAGGCTTTCTAAAATGGCGTTTATTGTTTGAATGGGAACTGTTTTGCTGCATGCTAAAGTGATTTAAATCCGCCGAGCGCCGCTTTGAAAAAAATCATAAACGGTGAAAGAAAACATGTGGAAAACTGTAAAACTAGAAAGAATTTGCGACAAAAAGCAGAGACACATACCATAAGCAAAAGGAAACTACACTTAATTAAATGTACACTACATCTGGAATATCAGCCTAATAAAACGTGGAACTATTAATTCTCATTGTTCTAAAGGAAATGAGGTCAGTGGCGTTTAGTATTTCCCCAATTACGGAGCACTAAAGCTCTGAACTGTATCCGAGAGGGCCAACCCAATCTGTGCAAAACCCACAACTGGGAAAGAGCCATTGAGAGGCTTTTTGAAATGGAAAGAGGAGTCAGAGCCCAAAAACACGACAGTGCTTGCTTTCTTCTCTTTGAGCTCTCCCACTGAAGGTCAGTTTGTGAAAAAAAATCATCTACTTTGCTGGCAAACACCAACCCCCATTCCGAGGAACGTTCCTGACATGTCAAGTCCTCCCCTGGATTTCTTCTAAGTGTCTCTCACCTGCCACAACTCTAATTAGATTATTATTGGCTCAATAGGCACAAACAAACCCAACAAATTCAGGGCTCTTTAATGCTTCAGCCATAAATCCAAAGTCTGGGCCAGAACAAGGAGACAACTGCTCTGCATCAAACCTGGGTATTCACACTGGTAATAAAGAGAGTGCAAAGGCACAAGGACCTGCAGCAAAATGCCATGTTCTCTTTCAGAGCACATTAAGAGAAAGTTTCTTGTTTAACTCAACGTCACCACCAGGAAAAAAAAGTCATGTGCAAGTTATTGGAAAGGTAAAATCATTTCAAGTATCAATTGCAGTAGTTCAGAGTAGATAAATTATTAATATTATATATATATTTAATGTGAAAATGGTACATCCATAAAACATGTCAGGTCATCATTAGTCTGCAATTTTAAAATGCATGTAGTTGAGGGAGTTAAATATAGATGATATGGGGGGGTTTATTTATTGTTAAATATTAGGTGAGTGAAAACAAAACGAGGCAGCAGCAGAGTCAGAGTTGAAGCCTGAAATGAGACCAGTGCTATGAGAAAAAGAAGCTGTTTCAATCCAGCAGTTCTGCCAGCTGGTAAGTGGGAAAACATAGCTCAGAACAAGGGGATATTTAAGATTTAAAAAAACATCATCCCCAGTGCCAGGGCAAAGCAGGATGAAACAAAACCAACACCTGGGACAACCAAGAGCCCTGTTTGCAGAGCCTTCCAGGACACAACCCCACCCTGGGGGAGAAAACCCCAGGAAGCTGCCCCTGGAACCAGAAGTTACCCCAAAGGTGGCACGAAGAGCACTGAGAGCAGGACCCAGGGGGCACTGCTGGAACCTCTGCCTGTTGTCCAGCAGCTGGGTTGGCACCCAGGGAGCTCTCCAGGCTGGAACCTTCTGGTCTGCCCCACCAGACTGCCAAGGATGGTGCCAGTGCCTCCTCTCCAAAGGACTATCTCACAAAGGGCCTTTGGAAAGACTCTACAGCCAGAGCTGACAACACACCTAACTCCAGCTCAGCAAAGAGCTGGAAAGCCTACAGGAGATCAGCAACTAGTGGAAAAGAATTGCCAGAACTTTCCAGAAATATATAAAGTTAAGTTAAATTGAGCTTTTGGGTCAGTTCCTTGCTTGGAGATTTGCTCCTCATGGAGCTCAGGCAGAACTCCTTGTCCAAGGAACCCTTCAGCCCTGGTGATGAATTTATACACACACATAGTTATTCCATTCTTCATACAGCTGGAAGCTGTTTTTAAAGAACAAAGGTCCAGCTGACTTTGAGGACTCTGAAGAAGCACACCAAACATTCCTTGCCAGTGACTCTGCACCTGCCACAACAGGAGGACCTGGATGTACCTCAGAGCCATGGAAGAGGGTCAGATCCCTTTCAGAGATGGAACCACCACCCAGGTATTTATTTGTTGTAAGTTTGACAGGATGGTGAAATGTTAAGGAGAAAAGGAGAGATTTCAGGGCTGAAAAGCCCCACTCCCTTGTGCCCCAGTGAGGTCAGTGCCAGGCAAACACTGCTCCATATGTCCTGGCCAAGAGTAGGAGTTTTGGGGCTTGGAAAACCCCAAGACTGAGGCCCCAGTGGTGGTGTGAGTTTAAGGACCCTGTGATACCTGTGTATCCTTGTACCCACAAGCAGAGATGAGGCTGAAACAGATGTTTAAAATGTTTGAAAAATGAAAACAAGACCCAAAAACCCAACCTAGAGCACGACAGCACCATCACTGTCTACATGAGCCACTCAAACAGGGAAGAGCCACCAGCACGAGCCCAAAACTGAAACAGCAGGGGACAATCTGAGTATTTCTCACTCTTCAGCACTGCAACAAGTCAGAGCACCACCCAAAGAGCAGAGAAACCTGCTTACAGATGAGACTAAGGCATTTGCTTGGCCTCAGAAATAAATCCCTGGTTTATCTGCTTGTCCTTCCAGATAAACACCTGATTCAGAAGGCTGGGAGCACTGGCACTGCCTCCACCCACAGTGCCCCACAGATGGCACTGCAATGAAAAGCTGGGTGTCTGTTTTTACCTGGCTCAAACCAAGCCATCCTCTGGGCTCACAGTTAAGGAAAGTGGCAACGTTTTCCCCTTTAATTCAGTGATAGCCAAAAGTTAAGTTTACATTTCACGAGATGTGAAGAGTTTGGGGTATTCCACTTAGGATTTTTACCACAATATGTTTATGAAGAATACAAGGAAGACTTTTAGAACCTCACCTTGTTTTCCCAAACTAAAAAAGAAAAACTTAGAATTTTTAATGAAAATTCCTGTAACTTGACTATAGGCTCAAGGCTCTGAAAATGAAGTCATAAAAGGGCTTTTGAAACACACACAAAAAAAGCAAAACTATCATACCATACACTCAAAATGCTTTGAAGACAGAACATAAACAGTTTGGGTATTTTATTCCTACTTTCCAGGCCACAATCTATAAATGCAACAATAATTTTCTAATTTACATGCAAGTTAGATGCATCTTGCTGTAATACTTTGTATTTTCCAAACACAAGGCAGATAGAGGGAAGCCTGGTCTGGTTTTAATATTCTGCTGGATGAATATGGAACAGCTCCACTCCTGGAGGCTGAGGAGGAGTGTGGAGCTGCCAGGTTTATCAGCCCCAAAATCTGCTCTGCTGGCACTTATCACCTCTAACCCTGGGGTGTCTTTCCCAAACCCCAACTCTAATTAAAAACTCCAAGGAAGAAATTCCGAAAATTTCACTTAGTATTCAAAAAAAAAAAGTATTTTCCTTATAGAACCTGGAATTGTTACATAAAACACTGAAAAATAAAACATAAGAAAAACAACATAACTGGGATTGTTTACAACTAAAATTGAAACTATTATCATACTTTAAAACGTGTCATGACTGCTGAGATCAATAGAGGAGCACAAACTAATCGGTGGTAGCCCCAACTTAAATGGGTAATAAGATCAATGACTATGTGAATTTTACATAGCTGTGCCTTTGTTTAACAAAGATTCCCCAAGAATTTTCTTCCAAGCTTTGCATTTTGTTTAAAGCCTAAAAGAACCTCCCAAACCAGATATCTGGCTGTTATTTGAGCTAATACCTCTTACTTGAAGCAATACCTGCTTTGTGATACAATATTTCACAAATAAATGACATTTTATTGGGGTTTTTCATTAATAACTGTTTTCAATCAACCTCAAACTTTCGCCATAACTTTAAAGATTAATTGTCCAGATTAGGTATTAATATTAAATTACTAGAACCACATTTTTTGTGGCAGAAATGGCCAGGCTGCCCTTTATTCCTGGCCCCCAATTTGCTCAGCAGTGCCCCGTGGAGCTGCAGAGTGTCCCGGGTAGTCTGACAGCACCCCCCACATGGTCCTCATTACCCCCCTCCCAGAGACCCTTCCCAGACACCTCCCTAATGGGATGCCACGTGAAATCTGACATTGGCACATAAAGCAACTCCAGCCTAATGAGAACATCTTGCAAAGGGGCACGTTGAAGTGATGGTCTCAATGTTTCTGGGGTAGTTACTGATGGTGGTGGGGCACCAACCCAAGGAGGAGCTTTGAGACAATCGGGGTTCTTACGCAGCTTCCTCGGAGACCCAGAGCTGCCAACACCTCAGGATTAGATGCCCTTCTCTACCAACCTCTGGGAAGCATCACGGATTTGAGTGCTGCCTTCATGCCTGATCCCTCCGAGACACCCCGAAAAGCCCCCAAATGCTGCCCTCGGGTAGAGCCTTTCCCCGGGCACCGAGTCGGGACCAAACACGATGCTCATGTTGAAATGCCGGGCGCTGTGGAAGGGAACAAATGAGCAAAGAAAGGAGTGTCTCTGAACATATGCCACGGCACTGAAGTTGCTAAAAGGGTCTGTGGGAAGAATATTTGCTTTCCAGGGAAGCTAATATGCCACAAGAAGGGCCGGGGATGAAAGAGCCCCGAGTCGGATGGAAATCCAAATATAGCGACAGACACAATTATTTTACTAATTGCTAATGAATGCAGTCAAGTGGCTTCAAAAAGCCAAACTTTGCTTGGACTACTTCAGGTTTTGACCTCTGCATGAGCAAATGCATTTCAAACCCAAGCCCACCAAAATTGATTAACGGCGCCAGCCAAGGCCAGCGCGGAGCAGCAGCTTTTTCTCCATCTATCACATGGCCCCGAGGATAGTTAAATGAACCTTAAAATGGCTACAAACAGCTCAATGACTACACAGAGTCCTGCCAATTAGAAATAATTAGGCAGTGATTTTGGTGGGGAGGCTTTTTAAGTGCATCCATAATGATGCAATGCTGCTGATTAGCGCTCGGAGCCGAGCCCCGCTCAAACGCCCCGCATAATTATGCAACTCTCACAAAGCCTTGCACATCTCTGTACTTCACCTTAATGCATTGAAAAATCCACTTCATTACCTCCAGTAATTAATCCTCCATTAATTGCAGGAAAAGCCCAGTTTACCGTGCTTCGTTTCTAATTATCTTATAAATAGTTATGGTTCTAATTAATGTGTTCATTAGGCTGAATATCTCTCTCAAAGCCACGCTCAGAGCAAAGGTTCTGCTTTTGAGAGAGAAAGCCTAACTAGCCATAAGGTGAGGCCATTTTGGTTGTATTTGCTTTTATTTTAGTATATTCAACCTCCTAATTGGCATTTAAAATCTAATTTGGAAGAACTTCAAGAAGACTAGATAGGAGAAAAATAGGAAAAGGGGTTTCTTATTTTTTTCCCCATTCTCCAATCAAGAAGCTCAGAGCTTTAACAGGCAAACTTTTAGCAGATCTTTTTGATATGGACTAGGAACAGATTTTCAGTGCTCTGCCACAGATTAATTGAAATTCTATCACAATTCAGCTCATCCCTGCATGTTTCCATGGAGGAGATCCAACAACTAGAGAAGAAAAATAGATATCAGAGTATGAAAAATAGATACCTAAGAGTATATGAATAATGTAAAATAGTAAAACCATACTCCTGCCTTTGCCTTCCCTTCCAGGATATAAATCAGAGGTACAGAATTCCAACAAAAATCTCCATCCTGATTTGAGCTGAGCATCATCTAAACCTTTCAATTCATTGAGAGATTTTCACTTTGCATTAGGAGGAGATGAGCTGATCCAATGAAAGCTACAACTGGAGAGTACCTTAAAGGAATATTCAGGGCTGATCAAGTCCACACTGAAAGCCTGTGTGTCACAGGGTGTTGGAGCTTGGCACATAAATATTGGCAGAACACTTAAAAATTCAATAATAAAAAGACCTACATGAATGCAATCAAAATATTTTAGTTATGGGTAAAATTGTGGTATAGATGTTAAATTCCTATCTCTTCCTATATTTTGTTTTAAATATAATATATATTTAAATAAGTCTCCAGATATACAAAGAGAAAACAAAGACAAGTTCTCACAATTTTCCTAATGTGATCACATATTTAACACCACATTTTTTGCTCAGACAGTCCCTCAAACCCTCTTTTAACAGTAAAAGGGCAAAAATTCTACACATGCCTGAAATTATCACCTTTTTTTCATAACCTTTTCTTCCTCTGCCATCACACCTCAGTAAAATCTGGAACCACTGAAGTCAAGTGCAGCTTTGCCACGACTCGGACAGGGCCAAAGCCTGATGCCAATAAACCTGGATTAGGACCAGATGAAGAGTTACCAGCTCTACATGCTCTGGCTCTTGGGAGTTTTGGGAGACTCAGTGCCTCCCCCTGGAAACTGGAGAACTCCAAGTGTCTCAAAGAACAAGTGTGGAAGGAGAACCAGCACCAAGGGAGGAAGGGACAGTCAGGGAAGGGTCACAGTATCCCCAATTTAATCAGCTTAGTCTGGCATGAACTCACTCCCAAAGCACTTTGGTGACAATACCAACAAAAACTGCCCAGCGGGATCTTGAAGAACATTTGATTTTCACGGGATAAAATTTGTTTGAAAGGTACCAAAACCCTGAGTGCAGCAGTGCCTGTCCTGCTCCAGAGCAGGGCCTGAAATCCTGGGCAAAGGGGAGCAAAGAATTGCAGGGCATGTACCCTGTGCAGAGCTGCCTCCAGACCAGGAGATGCATCAAGGAAGAACAGCTGCTGCTCCCTGGCCAGAGCTTTGGCAGCCCAAAACAGAGGACTGAAAAGGGAGTTAAAATACAAACCGGTTTAGAACACAGAGATGTTGAAATCAAAACCAATTCTCCACTAAGGGATCATATTCTTGAGCACCTTTTCCAAGCAGCAAATTGAAGCATTGCAATCAACCAACCTGCAAACACACCTTTCCCAAAGGGACAGATAAAAGGGTTTACAGAAATGAGCAGCTCTACCCCAAACACCTGTGTCCACAACACCTGCACTGCCTGGAAACCAAGCTCACATGGAATTAGGCTCGATGCTGAGCTCAAAATGAAGAGCACTTATGCATTCAGAGCCTTTTTAAGGCTGGATTTTTGTTTTATCTCCATGAAAGGCATCAAAGGCCCTGTCCCTGGCAGCTCTGTGCCCTCACTGGTAACTGGAGGGCCCTTGGCACTGCCTTGGGAAGTTGAATTTCCCAAAGTGGTCAATTAGGGCTGGGAACGTCTCGTGGGAGGGCTGGTGCTCCAGGACATCTCCAGAGCTTCTGCTTCACCTCCGTGGCTTTCCAGGACAGCCATGGACACAAACTGCTCAGTTACTCCTGGAAAAAGTCAATTACTGGAACTAAGCACTGGATTTTTAGAGACTATTGGGGAAACAACCTGGAACAGAAGAAGAGCCCAAATAAAACTGCAGGTTTGGATTTACTGGGGGAAAAATAAACATGATTTGATGTGACCAACCACAGAAAGACTGAAGATCACACCAGCAAACTCAGGAATCTGAGTTTCACTTTATCTTAAGTCTCAGGAAAGAAATGCTATAATATCTTAATTGAACACATATTAATAGCTATGACATATGCATTCTAATGGACCAAAGGCTTCAAACTTTCCCACCAGTAAGAGACAATAATGTAATATTTACAGAGTCCTTGCACAATCACAGGGGTCTGTACAGCTCATTGCACATGAGTGTGTTCATTTGTGCAGCAAGGACAGGAGGAAAAACATCCTAAGGAGAGATCAATACTTTAAAGGAAGAGTAACTCCAGTAACTACAACCAGGCAAAAAATAAGCAATCACAGGGGCATGGAACAGCTTGGGTTGGAATTTCCAAAGCAATATGCTGATTAAAGAGCATTGCTTCATTTCTGACAGGACTCCTGTCTGCTTCTCCTTGGAAAACTCTTGGATCCATTTCCACAGGAGGTATTTTCAAAGTATTTTTATAGATTAAGAGCTTCTCTACACATGCCCAACCTTGTTCTTTGCAGTTGGCTATTTCTTGTTTCCTCCAGGCCATAAAGGGCCACGTTTGTCCCTCTCTCAATCCCATTGCTTCCAGTCAGTTCTGCTGCTGTTCCTGCAATAACCCTCCCACCTCCTCCCCATGAGACAATAAACTCCCACTGCCTGGTGGCTGTGGGATGGTCAGCCCAGAAAACTTTCCCTTTGTTCCCTAAGCTGCCCCTTTTCCCTGGAACATCACCTGTGGGAACACAGTCCCACAGCTACCCCTCTACTCTTCCCTGGAACACCACCAGCTTTAATCCAAACATCTCCATCATGCTGAAACTTAGTCTTTCTTCACAACATTATTAAAGTCAGTTTTCTAAGTCCACACAACTACATTGAACCATTTCATTTTTTCCTTTTTTTTTTCTAATTAATCTCCCCTTCACCTCCTCCTGTTCCTCCCCAAAGTCAATCAAATTTGCCAGGCCCACCATGACTTTGCTCTTTGTTTATCTGCTGACATCAATGTCCACCCAAACTGTCCATCCCTTTCATCTTCCTCTCTCCTTAAAACGTTTATTTTCTTTTTTTAGGCTGATGCTGTTAGAGGAAATTCTTCCTGAAGGTGGGCACAATTAAACCTCTGATCTATCAGAAGCTCTCCTTTACTGTGTGTGAAGCAGGACAGGCAGACACAGCCTGTGAGTAAAACTTGTACTTTGAATACAACTTAGTACAGATTTGCTCCGACAGTTTTTATCAGCTGATAAAAGCCAGGTTTTAATTTGGAAAGACTCTGACACATTAATATCACACTAAAATAATATGATGTATGGAAAAAAGATTAACTGAAGACAGATCCATCCCAAGTACCACAAATACAGAAGCACTCATTGATAACACCTTTAAAAAGTCTGTGCAATATTGACCCTTCACTAAAATATATAATATCATAGCAATAGATAAGAAAACATTAAAAAATTAAATTCCCAAAGACCAAAAGATAAATCAGTGGGGTTTTACTGTCATTTATTTAATGGCCCCTCTCCCATTGCACTTGAGGCCCCTGTTGTTAAATATTACCAATTACAGCTGCTAAAACCCAAAGAATTGTGCCAAGCTGTGAGGGCTGGACCTCAGGTTAGTTCTGGCTGGCACTGCTGGGGCAGTGGGGCAGTGGCAGCTTCACCCAGCAAACCAAGCCTGGCCCAAAGCCCCCCTGGAAAGGGGGTGCTCTGCCCCTGGTCTGCAGTACCTGCACACACTTCAAGAGCAGAGTCATTAGGCTGCAAGGATGGCAAGGGAATAAGATGTAAATGTGCATCCCACAAACACACATGCTGGGGGAAAAGCCCCTGCACAGCCAGTGCTCAGACACCTCCCTCAGCAGCACCCACCAAACCTGCTCTGCCCAAGGGCTGGGGCACTTGGTAAGATGTTCCAAAGCAGCAGCCTGGAGTTCAAAACACAGGGAAAAGCCAGAAAGCCCTGGCAGACAATAAAGCAAATGTGCATATTTAAAGGCAATTACAGTGGAATACTCTGTAATCACAGGATTGTAGGAAACCAAGGAATAAAGGGTAACATTTAGGGGTTAATTCTATGTAAAGCTCTGTGAATTAGAAGATGTGAGTTCTGCTGCACAGTATTTTGTATATGATTAGTGTGTGTGTATATATATATATATATGATTAACTTGCAGAACAATCACAGTGAAAACTCTAAAAATATTAACACGGCTCCATCCACCTGGGAATTGCACGAGGGCTGAGCTCCTCCAGCCCAGAGAAGCACAATATTCTAATAAGAACCCTCCTAATCTTCAGCCAGCAATAATTTCCAGCTGATATTATTATTCTCATTTCCTTGAATAATATCCATACTCCAGGGCCATTTTCCTCCTCATATTCAATATCGTGCATGCTCGGATCGAGCCTCCTTTCCTCATATCCTGTCACAGTATCAATCACTGCCTCCTGTCCACTCAATCCCCGTTTGATTTATCAGCCACCAGCTTTCTGGACTCCATAACTCGACCCAAACCATTTTAGCAAGACAGTGACAAATCACACCCGGGATCACATCAACCTGTTCCACTTAGGAAAGTCAGGAAGGGGAACTGTGACATCCCTCCACGAGCGCTCCTGCTCTTCCCCAGCCTGATGTATATTAATGAGGAGCTGGGATTCGAAATGCTCCTTCCACATCAGCATCTAATATGATCGAATTAGGAAATGGGATGATTTATTAAATTCCGTGGAGCTGAAATATTCCTTCCTATCACTGTGTGGATGCAGAGAGGGAGCTGTTGCTTCCAATTTCTCTGCCTGGGCTGTGCCTGCGTTTCACGGGCGAATTATTGGCTTTAAAAAGATTGCGAGGAGGCGAAATGTTATTAAGCAAATGCTCAGTAAAACAAACTAAATCGGTTTTAAAATTCCTAATTTAATGTAAATCTCGGTTGTTTTGCTGAAATTCAGTTTGTGATCTTATTAAGTCGTATTTGCATTGTAGTGCCTTGCTGTAGGACAGCTTGGAATTTATGGCATTACCAGCAAGCCCCACTTTCTTCACTCCAAAAACTGCCTCTAAATCAGAATACTTATAAATGCACAAGTTTTCTTCTCTTCTCAAAGAAAGCACAAACATTACCAGGAAGCCCAACTTTTCTGACTCAAAAAACACATCTCAAATAAAACACTTCTAAATGCACGAGTTCCCTTCTCAGTAAAGCACAAGCATTACTAGGAAGCCCCACTTTCCTGAATCTAAAGACTGCATGTCAAATAAAATAGTTATAATATGCACAAGTTGCCTTCTCTTCTCATATAAAGCACAAAAAAACCCCTGGTTTAGGTTACAAATAAGACCTACTTAAAATCTTTTTGAATATGTCATTATAAAAATCCAGGTTTTCCAATTAAAATAGGATAATGCAGTGTTTTACATTGTTGGAGATCTGTAGAGCATTCATTCAAATAAAACACCTATAAAGTTAAAACCAACTTGGATAATGAAGTTGTTAAAAATACATTGCAGCCACACCACCTTGAAAAACCAATTTGAATCCTAATTTAACAGGGAACTGTGAGGGAAAAGATGTTACAGGATACAGAATCTGTGCCATCTGCATGATTTATACCCAAAACAATACCAGGGATTTAAAGGCACCATGTGATGGATCTTAACTTCCAACAGGAACCTTGTTTTCTACTCTCAGACCCATAACAAACAAGACAAATAAAATAAATAAAATTCAATTTAACCTGACAGTTGCTCAGGTCCTAAAGGTGATAACACTGGGAAGGCACAGCAGGAATGCCCCACATCCAGGGGGCACAGAGCTGATCCTCCAGCCCAAACTGCTGCTGTCCCGTGGGGCAGGAGTTTGTCCTCCCTCCCCTGGCACTGCAGGAGTTGGGGAGCAATTGGAATGTTCCAGTGGGTACCACACTGCTCACTGCAGGAACTCAGGGTGCTGCCTGACTTACTCTGAGTAGTTATTTATAAGTAGTTTCTTCAGTACTCACCTTTAAAAGTCATGTGAAAAGAAGTTGTCCCACCCCATGCAAAGAAAATAAGGAATTACAGCTGGAATTTATGAAAACTCCTTTTCAGCACTACAAATACCTACGTTTCCTAAGACAAATTGTCTCTGCATTTAACAGCTTGGAGTGGATTTTCCTTGTCTGACTCCTTTTTAATTCATTTCCACTTGTGGTATCCACAACCTCCCCAGGTGAATTCCTTTATCCATAAGATCCACCTCCTTTTATTTCCCAGGTCCTGCCACCACCTGATTTCCCTCACTCCACACCTGCCCCAGGTCAGACATGGGAGGAGCTGGGAAACCCTCAATCTTTAATCAGCTTTTCCCACCATTTTTAGGTTTATCTTTAATTTTTATACCCCTCCATCGTATTCCCTTGTTCCCCCCACAATCCCTTTTCCAGCCTGAAGAACCCTGAGGTCCTCAGTCCTATGTGGAAAGCTGGTCAGCCCTTGGATTGAGTGATTTTGAAGCAGAAAAGGGATTATTTGGCATCACTGCAAATGTCTGAACACCCCAACCAGGCAAACACAGGCCTGGAGTAGCAGCTTCTGCAAGGATTTAACTGCTCCAAAAATCAGATTAATCCATGGCTTCTCAGTGTAACATTACAGCAGACTTGGAAAAAAAAAAGACAATAAAGGACTTAATGTGTCCTGGTGGGTTTAGTTTTAAGCTTTTAGACTCTGCTGGTATCATTTAGGATGTTATTTATAAATATTTTCCCTGAAGAATCATGTCTGTAAATAGGAAATGCATTGAAAGCAACATGCAGCTCTGCTTGCAGAGCTACAGTCCTGAAAAGATAATAGACTTCATACATAAAGTATTTCACCCTCAATATTTCCTGGCAGTTGTCATGTTTTTAGATGCCTCATTTCCACATATTGCAATGATGATCAAAATCAGCAAACCCCTTGGAAGAGACGGCCATCAGACCACGGCTAATGAGAGCTGCAATTTAGATTATTGCAATAAACCCCTTTGTAAATCAGCTCATCCCATTTCCCACCACTGAGTACGTGACATGCTGAAACCCCTCCATTTTCACCTCATTCTTTGCACTCTTCAGTGGGTTAAAAGTGATTTTCTCAGCCAAAGAAGGTGGCTATTCCCAGGAATATTTCCAGAGGCAGCACAGCAGCTTATCAGAGGTGCCCAGCTCCGATGCTGAGGAGACTCAGACAGAGCAGGCAGCTGGAAGAACCAAATTCCTACTACAAAGGCACTGCAGCCAGAAGTGTCCAGGCAACTACTGTAATGACCAGCTGGGCAGGAGGCAGGGCAGAATACAAATAAGACTAAGTGGAACATTCCCATCTTTCAACAACAATTCCTTGACATTTAGAGGCAAAAATTCTACTGGTTTGGTAGGTAAATATATATAAAGAGCAGGTTCAATAAATTCTTAATGCAGGGACACAAAATTACCTGACTGAAGATTTGTAAATACACACCAAAACAGCTTTGATCTGCCTGACACACTCAGTGATTAATTCAAAACCAATAGAAAATGCTAATGGCAGTTCTGGTATCCAGGGGTAAACTTTAGTTAAACTTCCTAATTGAAAAACGCTCACACAAAATGAGCTGCTCCTAATTAAAAAAGTAAAGCAGGTTTCATAGCACAATTTGCAACTTCTAAGCCAGAGTTAAAGGGCTAAATCACGTTGATTATTGAAAATATTCATTCGTCACAAAGAAATTTATGAAAAATTTCAGCACTGCAGGTATCTTTAAATACCAATAAAAAATTGCATAACTAAATACTCATCTCTTTCCAATGGAAATGAGAAACCAAGTTGATTCTGAACTTCAGGGAGCCAAAGTTGGGAATTATGGAAACCAGTAACCAAAAAAAAATCCACAAGGAACTTTCAGATGATTCAAGGAAACCAATGACTTCACTCATGTTCTTTGCACTTGGTCAGATGCAAAATAAATAACTTGTCTCCAAAATTGTTTCACCAGTGTAACCAAAAGATTTTAGTGTATGAAAAGCACTCCAGAGGGATTTCACACCAGGAAGAGCTTCCAGGCCCATGGCATTCAGGTGATCCCTTAGAACCATTATTTCTGGTACATTCCAAGCTCAGGAATAAGATTTTAAATTAATGTTGTTACAGTGGAAGTTTTTTTTCCTTACCTCCTGGTTCTACTTTTTGACCTGGATCTTTGGGACCTGTAGGATTTGCCTCTGCCCCTGGAGCGGCTCCGGCTGCGCTTCCTCCTGGAGCCATAGGAAGAGCTGCTGCTGGATCTGTGTCTGCGCCTGCAGGAGAGCCAGGCTGTGAGTGGGGCACTGCCCCTAAAACCCCACAGGAACAGGCACAAACCCCCCCCAACCACCCCAAAAGGGTGTGCAGGCCCGGGGGGTTGTACTGTGTCCCAGAGGCCTCAAATGCCCCTGGTCCAGGGGAACCAGTGACTCCCATTCCCAGGGGCAGTGCTGCCTCCAAGGGCTCGTCCTCTCAAACACACGGCCCAGGGCACAGCAGACCTTGGGTTGCCTTCTCCACTGCTCTTAGTAATTAAGTAATCAGTGTTAATTTATTCCATGTGAGCTGGGGAGTGTCCTCCTGGGTTCAATCAGGAGGCACGAGGGGATCTTCCTTTGCCCCTCCCACCCAGTTTCATTTAGTCAAAGAATAAAATCTTATCCACAAAGGAGAAAAGTGAAAGAATAGGTCCTAAATCCATAAATTACACCAATTAATCCCAAAACTGGGAATGAGGATATCTTCCAGGACTTAACCTTAACACTTCCCCTCCATCTCCCCAATAGTTACAATCCTAATGAGAACCTTGATATTTTTGGCCTTTATGTTTGATTAATATTAAAATACACCACCCCAGAAACACGTCTGTAATTCAGGATGTGCTCAGAGTGATATGTGATTATGCAGCACAAGGGAAAGGGGCCGCAGGAGCTGCCAAACTGCAAGAGAGATACAGGTTACTTGCTAAGGAACAGGTCTTCACCTGAGGAAGGATGTAATGTTCCTGCTGGATGAGGAGCAGGAACCTTAGAAACTGCTGCTTTTCATTCCTGAAAGTCAGGGATAAATCCAGCAGGACCCCAGCATGTAAAACTGCCAGGAGCAAACTCCTAAACCAAGGGCACAGCCAAGGTTCCAGCCAGATCCAAAAACCAGACCCTTTGGTCTTTCCTGGCTCCAGTTCCAGTTCCCTGGTCCCTGTCCAGCCCCTAATGCCCCTGGGAGCTCTGGTTTATCTGGGAGATGGCCATGCCTGTGCTGGACTAACAGGATTGAAGCTGCCTGGCAGCTGCCCAGGGCTGGGATGGCAGCCCGTGGCATCCCAGTGTGTGCCCTCAGGGATGGAGAGCCTGAGCAGGAGCACAGGAAAGGGGGTGCAGATAAACAACTGAGAGACCCTCCCCGAGCAGCCAACTCATCCCTCTCCTACCAGCCTCAGGCAGGGTTGTCAGGAGCAGTTCCCAATACATTCACAGGGCAGCTGGACACAAGGAGAGCTTTCCAGCTCCACTTACTGGTAAATTGATCCCCACAAGTCAGGCTGAGACACCCAGAATGGGGCCATGGAGATGCTCCCAGGGCTGAAGCCAGGCTGGGAGAGCTGGGAGGGTTCACTGGGAAAAGAGAAGGCTCCAGGGACACCTGAGAGCCCCTTGCAGTGCCTAAAGGGGCTCCAGGAGAGCTGGAGAGGGACTTGGGACAAGGCATGGAGGGACAGGACACAGGGAATGGCTTCCCACTGCCAGAGGGCAGGCTTAGATGGGGTACTGGGAAGGAATTCCTGTCTGTGAGGGTGGGGGAGCCCTGGCACAGCTTTTCTGGATCCCTGGAAGTGTCCAAGGCCAGGCTGGACAGGGCTTGGAGCAACCTGGGCTAGTGGGAGGTGTACCTGCTGGAAGAAGAAAGGAAGTTATTTTAGTTGGCTGGGTTCTACCTGTTTCAATGAAGAAGTTCCCTTGGGATCTCCACATTCCCTGCTTTAGCAGAGCTGCAGGTGTCAGGTGTGTTGGGTTTTTCTGGTCCTGGTGGCGGGTTTGCTTTCTCCCTTTGCTCAGAGGGAAAGCATTTCACCCCGAACCAGAGCACACCGGATTCAAACACTCCCAGCTCCCTGCCACGCCATGAACGACCCCTTTGCAAAAAGCAGCACCAGTAACTCCCCCCCGACGCACCTTTTCTCGTAGTGTGACCAGGACTGGAGCTCCCGGGAGCGCGACCTGGACCTGGATTTCCTGGCCCCCTTCTTGCGGCTGTAGGTCCTGCTGCCCGAGGAGCTGCTGGAGGACGAGCGCCGGCGGTGCTTCTTCTTCCTCCTGCTCCTGCTCTCCTCCTCCGTGTCCGAGGAGCGGCGGCCCATCCTCCCCCTGCGGGCACGGACACACCAGGGGTGGCACAGCACGCTGCTTCTCACACATACCCGTATCCACACCCACGCACGCCACACAGGGGGTGTCCCTGCCTAAAAATGCCACTGCGCCACTTCAAAAGGCCTCCTGGCAATGCTAATTTCATTTACATGGGAAAATAAAAGCCAATATTTCAGCAGAGAACGTCCACAAATCTGCGCTAAAAAGCGCCCGGGAATTTACGCTCTCGGCAAATTTGAACTGGTTTGGTTCGGCAACAAATGAAAATCAGTATTTTAGCAGGAAACCTCGACAAATTCCCGTTGCCAAGTGCCTGGAGATTTGGCCTCACAGTGAATTTGAAGGAATTTATTTTGGCAACCGTTTGGGGTAAATTTCACAAAGAATTCCCAACCATTTAAAGATAAATTTGCCGATGAAACCATTTCCACACCAGAACATATCTTCCTTTTAGCTTTTTTATATATTTGTGCCTTAGATGTTAATTCTTCCAGAATTTCAGAAATGTATGATTTTAATAGCCGATCCTTCTCTTCAAGATGCTGTACAATCCCTAATCCAGCGTCCTTATTGTTTAATTTACAGTTACAAATGAAGTTCTAGAGTATTTACACAATCAGCAGAACTCGGCCTGCTGACTTCAGCCACTGATGTGACTTCATGTGCTTAGAGGTTATTGAAATAATCTAATGTTTGGCCTACTTATCATAACCAAAACAAGTTGAGAGAATAATTCTAGGAAGTTATTTTTAAATTAATTCAAACTAGAATTAGGTAGATGTTGGTTCTCAGCTCCATTCCCCTCTCTGGTCCTCCCTTTTCCAGCACAGACAGGCTGAACTTGTTCCCTTTCTCTTTTTTTGTTTGCTTTGCTGCAGCAACTCCCTCCATTTATTCACTTCACTTCTCAACAGATTCTGTTTCCAGCCCTTTCAAACTCGGGCCTTCAGCCAACCATTTGAACCAAAGTTTTTAAATATTCAGGTTAAACCAGCAAATCTCCATCCACCTGAACCAGCACAATTCTAGGAATCCTCCTAAACTGCTGTGCAAGAGAATTACTTTCTTAAATTAAGTTCTTCTGACCATCTTACTCAAGTTGTTCCACACAGATTTTGGCAAAGAGAGGCAGGACTTTGTAGGCTGTTTTATGTCATTTAAGGAACTGTGACTTTAATTGACAATCCCACCGAGGAATGTCAATTTGTATCAACACACCACCTTGTGCAGTCAATTTTTTCCCCTTGTAGCAAAAGGTTTCCAGAGCTCCAAGGCACTAACAGTTATTGAACAGTAAAATAAAGCTCTTCAAGTATATACTGATAGAACAACCTGCAAATGCAAATGAACATGAACATGAACCTGAAACTTAAAACAGGCAGAACTGCTTGGAAAATGAAACTACAACATAGAGCTTTTGAGTTAAAAGCTCACAGATCACAACAAGATTACTAAAAGAGACCTGAGAAACAAAGAGTATAAAATACATTTCTGATATGGATCTTTATGAGCCACAACATCACGTTTCAATATATATATTGTCTATTTTTTTAACACCTTATATTTTGCCATCAGCTTTCCTCCCCCTTGGGACACACAACTGGATTAAGCAGCACATGAAAGTCTTGGAGCAGAGTCTTCAGGGCATCCCTTCAGGACAAGACACACACTGTCCTGCACAGACACTTCCATAAACTATCCCAGGGTGCTCCAAGCCCCGTCCAGCCTGGCCTTGGACACTTCCAGGGATCCAGGGGCAGCCACAGCTTCTCTGGGCAATCCACTCACCACTCTCACAGGGAAGAATTCCTTCCCAATATCCCATCTAAAGGAAGTGTAGAAGACATGGGAAACAGCCAGACTTCCCCAGAAAAATCTGTTCCAAGACAGTAGCAAGAAGTTTGCACTCATTAATTCATTAATCTGACCTTGTTTAACCTTATTTCAGAGAGGTCAGGATTATTTCGAGTGCAACACATATTTTCCAACAAGTGCCTCAAACTATTGCTGTATTTACAGCAATAATCTCCTCATATGATGATCAAACATGAGCTCTAACCCCAATAATCACTGACCACCCACACTGTTTACGTAGCAGCTCTACAAACGAGGTCCTTTGAGAAATTAGAACTCATTAGAAGGGTATTGATGGAAAGTTGATGAAAACACACTGCAATCGTTCAGCATTCCCTCCTTTCCTGCTGAGCTGTGCCAGTCCCTCCACAGCAGAGAACCAGGCTGGGCTGAGACTGCTGGAGCTCCAGTAAGGAAACAAGGGGTACTGAAGGCACATTTATTTTATTTATCCTCATCCAAGATTGCCTCTTTGCCTTTGCCAAGTTAAAGTTCACTGAAAGGGGCAAACCTGAGTCCCATCCACCAGGAGAGGTGCCACAAGCAGTTACCCCTGAAGGCCAAACATCCCTGTGGGGCCTGGGGCTCCATGTGGGTCCCAGGGGATCCCTGTGGGGCCTGGGGGCTCCATGTGGGTCCCAGGGGATCCCTGTGGGGCCTGGGGGCTCCATGTGGGTCCCAGGGGATCCCTGTGGGGC
>JAWWMP010000011.1:1503483-1513807 GCA_035047865.1 Dendrocincla tyrannina | reverse complement strand
CCCAGTCCCCACACCTGGCGCAGGTGAGTCCCTGTCCCCACACCTGGCGCAGGTGAGTCCCTGTCCCCACACCTGGCACAGGTGAGTCCCTGTCCCCGCACCTGGCGCAGGTGAGTCCCTAGGCGCGGCCGAGGCTGACGATGCGCTCGATGAGCTGTGCCCGTGCCCGCCGCACCTCCTCGCTCAGCCGCTCGATCTCGGCCCGCAGCCGCTCGTTGTGCTCCGTCAGCTCCCGCACCCTGCGCTGCCCGTCCCGCAGCCCCGCCGGTCTGACCGCTGTGTCGTGCCCAGTGTCCCCAGAGCTGAAGGAGCGCAAGGAGGATGCGAAAGCGATGGAAGACGAAGGGCAGACGAAAATCAAGCAGAGGAGGAGCCGAACGAATTTCACCCTGGAGCAGCTGAACGAGCTGGAAAGGCTTTTCGACGAGACCCACTACCCGGACGCGTTCATGCGGGAGGAGCTGAGCCAGCGGCTGGGGCTCTCCGAGGCCAGGGTGCAGGTAGCCGGGGCTGCGGGGGTGCCCTCCCGCGTGGGTGCGTGTGCTCGGGGGAAAGGGCCGGCTCGGGAAGAGCCGGGGAGATGCTGGGGGAGAGCCCCGTCCTTGTGCCGGGGAGAGGAGGCAGCTCCCGGCGCCCAGTTTCACCCAGCAAATCTGTAAAGCGCCCTGCCAGGGTTTTGCCTCGCCGGGATTTGTCGCCTGGCGTGTCCCCATGCTTTCGTTCTGCCGCGGTTTCTCGCAGCTCCGCGTTTATTCCGTCGCTGCCTCAGCAGCAGCTCGGTGGCTCTGTGCTGGCCAGGGCTGTGGTCCCTCTCCTGCCCTGCTCAGGGCTCATC
The DNA here is from genome assembly GCA_035047865.1 of Dendrocincla tyrannina. Lineage (NCBI taxonomy): Eukaryota > Metazoa > Chordata > Aves > Passeriformes > Dendrocolaptidae > Dendrocincla > Dendrocincla tyrannina. The sequence goes on along the minus strand of JAWWMP010000011.1, from coordinate 1,512,972 downwards.
CACGGACACACCGAGTCCCTTCATGGATGTCGCGACCATAAACTGAATTAGAAACCCTTAGGAAAAGAAAATATATTTTATTTTTTTCCCCAGTCTGTTTCTCCACATGGTTCTTAAATTTTCAGGGAAGCGGCACAAAAATTGAGCGAGGTGCTTTGTTGGGTTTTATGAAAGGCTAAAAGTCGGGGATAAACCCAGGATATCCAAAGCTTTCTCCCTCCCCGAGAAGCTGCAGCTTCCTTGGATTTAACCTGCGCTTTTCACCCTCCCAAAGTTTTTCCAAATGGGTTCCCGGGCTGGTTTCTGCGAGTTTTGTCGGGATGAGCTGAAGAGTGGGGAAGAAGGTGATTCCTCAAATGAGAACAAATGTAGCTGCTACGGTGTATTTCCGTTCTGATAATAAAAGAAGAGAAAATGATGGTCATTATTTGTTGGAACACATGGAGCAGTTTTAGGCCCCGAACATCTGCAGCTGGTAGAAAGTATCTCTGAAACAGATACTCCCCTCAATCTTTGTGCTCGCAGGCACCATCTGCACCCAACTATGCGCTCAATCCTTGGGGGGTTTCCCTGCATCGTGTAAGATTGTAAGGACAGAGGCAGAGCCTTCGCGGGGAACCAAAAACTCAAAATGAGCAGCTTTTGTCAGAGCCTGAACCCCAAAAAAATAAAAATTAAAACTCTTCATTTTCCTTCTCCTCCCTTCCCCCCTTTTTTCTTTTTTTTTTTTTTTTTTTAGTTGGTTGGTGTTTGTTTGTTTGTGGTTTTTAAATTTATTTTTTTTATTTCCGTCCACCAAATCTTAACAAAACCAAAGCAAAAAGTTGCTGGCTGTGGCAAATGGAGCAGGGAGGTGCTCGACAAAGGAGGCGGCGGCGGCGCATAATCCGCGCTCCCATGATGCCAAATCGCAGGGTGCATAATAACTTTCGGAGATTTACATAGATTAAACCCATTCCCGAGAAATCCTGCCGGAAAAAAAAAAAAGCGCTTTGCGATAATATTTTGCCTCGTGTGTGCGCTAATTTGTAAATTAGGGAATGTTTCCCGTTTCCACGGGAGGCTGAGGGCGATCGTGGCTCTTGGGCAGATTTTCCTTGGCTGAAGTAAATGACAGGGCGGGGGAAATTCCCGTTTATATCCGTCTCTTCGAGTAAGACCTCAAAAAATGCCATTTTTATCCTTTTTTTTCCTGGCCGTGGGGAAAGGATTCCTCGGTCTGTGTGGCTGCCGGGATGCGGTGCAGAGCTCGGGGTTAAAACAGCGATGTTTTAAGGCGCGCTCTTCTCTCCCCCCTTCCCTCCCTCCTTTCTCTAAGCGAGCAGAACTTTAGTCTGGAAATTTATTTTAACGATTTCTTTTCCAATATTAAAAGTATCTCCTTGTATAACGGACGGCGTTTTCTGTGCAAATTAGATTATCATGATAATGAGATAATTATTCCGCTTCTGTGCTGCACTTCACTGAACAGAGAAATTCGAAACTTCTTTGTAGTGAAGCTTTTAGGGCCATAATTAACCCCCCCCCCAAAAAAAAAATAAAGAAAAAAGAAAAAGGGAAAAAAAAGAAAGTCATTAAACTCTTCGGTGTTGAGTTTTGCTGGGAGATAAAGCTAATTAATTTATTTATTAATGAGCACCAGCTTCTCAGGCCCATTATCGTCCGTTAGTATTATATATCAGGGGGCAATTTCGGTCTTTGGGGACCTTGGTTTGGAAAGAGGAACCCGGGGCTTGGGAAATGCTTTCCCTGGAGCGCACACTCCACGCGTGGCCCTTTCCAGGGCATTTGGACTCTTTGCCTTTCGGGGCTCGGGGGCTGCCCGGGAGGGGGGGAGCCCACCCACCCCCGTGTCTTTGTTGGCGAGGCTGTGCCCTTCGGGATCTTCTTGTTATTGTCGTTATTATAATTATTATTCTGATTATTTTAATTTTCGGCGGGTTTATTCGCGGCGTGGCGCTCCGAGGCAGCGCGGCCGTGACCCCCGTGTGCCCCCTCCCCGCAGGTCTGGTTCCAGAACCGCAGAGCCAAATGCCGAAAGCAAGAAAACCAACTCCACAAAGGTACCGGGGGGCGCTCGGGGTGGGGAGGGGGGCGATGCCACGCGGGGCGACACGCGTGGGGCGCTGCGGGACGGGTGGGCTCTCTCCGGGGCTGACCCCGCCGTGCCTCCCCCAGGGGTGCTCATCGGTGCCGCCACGCAGTTCGAAGCCTGCCGGGTGGCTCCCTACGTGAACGTGGGTGCGCTGAGGATGCCCTTCCAGCAGGCAAGTCACGGCTGGGTGGGTGGGTGGGTGCGTGGGGGAACGGGGCGGGGAGGAGAGGGGTGACACGGCCACTCGGGACCCCCGCACACACGCGTGTCCCCCCGCAGGTTCAGGCGCAGCTGCAGCTGGACAGCGCCGTGGCCCACGCGCATCACCACCTGCACCCGCACCTGGCCCACGCCCCCTACATGATGTTCCCCGCGCCCCCCTTCGGGCTCCCGCTCGCCACGCTGGCCGAGTCCGCCTCCGCCGCCTCCGTGGTGGCCGCAGCCGCCGCCGCCAAGACCACCAGCAAGAACTCCAGCATCGCAGACCTCCGCCTGAAGGCCAAGAAACACGCCGCTGCCCTGGGGCTGTGACCGCCCCGCGCTGCTTTTATAAAGGAGGGGAGAAAGGGAAAAAAAAGGGGAGAAAAAAAAAAAAAGGAAAAAAAAAAAGAGGAGAAAAAAAAAAGAGGAGAAACGGACGGGAGATATATACTTATTTAAGGAATTAGAGGAACTCGACGCGCAGCTGGGAAGTTCACAGGTTTTGAAACTGACCTTTTTCTGCGAAGTTCACTTTAATACGAGAAATTTGATAAGAGAGGCGGGCCTCCTTTCACGTTGCAACAGATACTTGAGTTTAACAACCACGTCTGGAATAGCGACAAAAAAAAAAAAGAAAAAGAAAAAAAAAAAAAAAGAAGAGAGACGATGAAGAGGGGAAAAAAGGGAAAAAAAAGAAAAAGACAATGATTTCTCTGCGAATTTCTAATGGGAAACTGTCCGGGATACTTCCTCCAGCAGCATTCCGGGTTGCATGTATTTGTATTTCATTGATGGAGTCCTTTGATTCACTTGCACTTCACCCTCATCTTTAGTAGAAAAAAAAACAAGACAACCACAAACCAAACAAACAAACGTGGCTGGGTTCTTTCTCCTTTAATCTTGGAGGGAAGCAGGCAGAGAGAGGGAGATCAAGCACTACCTTTTCCACTCTTAAATCTTTGTTGGTCCTTTGCTGTCCCACCTCTGAAATAAAAGGGAGCGGAAAGCATCAGGAGAGCAGAGTGTGCCTCCCTTTGCCGGGTCTCTCCTGTCCTGAGGGCAAACACAAATGGGAAAAAAAAAAGAAAAAGAAAAAGAAAAAAAAAAGAGAGTATTTAATTCCCAACCACCACTTGACACCACGGCAAATTCCAATAAGAGGTACTGGATACATGTAAAATATGTTGATACACACGAACAAAGTTTATTTTGGCTATAACTTGTGAATTGATAGTTGACTGTCAAACATTTACATTTTATCTCATAAAGGTGTATCTATTCACGTAATCTTGTGATTTTTTTGGTTATTATTATTATTATTTGAGAGACGTATAGCTATTTAACCTGGGGTACCCTGCAGTCGGTGATTGTTATCCCAGATTTTGACATCAGACCCTCAAGCTTATTGCCAAGACAGAGGGAAAGCTCTTCTACGTGAACTTTGGTATGGACGGGCTTTGTATCTATTTGTTCTCCATGAAAACAAAATTATTTATATTGACCATATTTTTTCTAGTGTATTTTAAGTTATTTAAAAAAGAAAAGGAAAAAAAAAAGAAAGCAAGATGCTGTTATCTCATTGCATTTGTTGTCAGTACAATATATTTTGTTTCACTCAGGTTTGCTTCACCTTTTTTAATCCATTTTCGACGTCACGAATTTCAATAAGTGCCAAGTAATGAATTTAAGACACTTTGCGACCTATTGACTGACGGGGGGACGGTTTGGGGGACGGTTCCACCTCACTCCTGGTACTGTCGATGTCCAGCCATCGGTGATGTTCTTTCTTTTCTGTGTTTACACCTCCTGTAGAGCTCGCACGTTTCTTTCTGCTCCGTAGATATCGCGACACGCCGATAGCGCTCAGCACGACGAGGAAGCGCATATTTTAATTTTTTCTCTCTTTTTTTTTTTTTGCACCACTTTCTCTGAGTTTTTCCCCGAGTTTCGGCTGCACGACCCGGGGCGAGGCGTTCGCGGTGGCTTTTGTGTTGCAGCCAAACCGGCCGGTGGAAGCTCTATAGCAATTGTGTCTTTACAAGTTCTGTCAGGTTCCCTCAGGTAATAAAATCGAGGAAAGTGGAACGGCTCGGAATGTTTTCCAGGGAGGGATCAGGGGTGGAGAGGGGTGGATCGGAACCTCACCCGGGCTCTGTCGCGGGGGGCACCGGCGTGGGCTCTTTCCCCCCACCACGGGCTCCTCGCCCGCCGCTCACGGAGCGCTGGGAAAGTCAGGAATCCCGACGGGAGGAGAGGGCTCCGGGCAGGCAGCGCGGCTGGGCACGGTGGGGATGGACTGGGATGGACTGGGAGAGACGGGGATGGACTGGGATGGTTGGGGATGGACTGGGATAGACTGGGAGAGACGGGGATGGATGGGGATGGACTGGGAGAGACGGGGATGGACGGGGATGGACTGGGAGAGACGGGGGTGGATGGGGATGGACTGGGAGAGACGGGGATGGACTGGGAGAGACGGGGGTGGACGGGGATGGTCTGGGATGGACTGGGAGAGACGGGGATGGACTGGGAGAGACGGGGATGGACGGGGATGGTCTGGGAGAGACGGGGATGGACGGGGGGCTCCGGGCGGGGGAGGCGCAGCCCCTGAGCCCCCGCTGGGCTCCTCGCCGGGGAAGCGGCGACCTCCGGTGAGCCCCGGGAAAGGTCCCCCCGAGCCCGGCCGCGGCACCGGGGAGAAGCGGCGGCGCCGGGAGAGAGCCCGAGGTGTCCCCGAGGGACGGGCAGCGACAGGGACAGCCACAGGGACAGCGACAGCCATAGGGACAGTGTCCGGAGCCCTCCCGGCGAAGCCCGCAAACAGCGAGAGCCAAACCGGCTCGGACGTTTCTATGCAAACAACGGGCTGAAAATGATGGATTTTATGCTAGGGAAAAGAGCTTTATTCAAGCAAAAGTAAGATACTGCTAATTATAAAGTCAATAAAAGTAACGGTGGTGTCGATTGATCCCCGAATAAAGCAGTTCATTAACATGTGCCGAGCCCAGGCTCAGCCCCGGGGATCCTCACCCACCTCCAGACAAACCTGGCACGCCCTACCTGCTCTGTTTCAAACCCGACCAGTCCAAGCACAGCTGTCCAACAACCTTGGGCAGGGTATTGATGTAACTGAGCGTGGGGGATCTCTACAAGGGGAACCTCAAACCTTGACTCAGCTGTCGGCACGTCTCTCTTCAAGATGATCGCAATAAAAAGACATGAGAAATGTGCTTTCATCCTACCAGGAAAGACGGTTGGATGGTGTAAGAGAACTGTGTATTTTTTAGCGCAGCTGTGATTAAAATAAAATAGTCTTAACGGGATATTTTTGGACAGGAGTACTTACATTCCCACTTCCCTCGGACTGGGATACCTAATAAGTCTATAGGCTGACAGAACTTGGCCGGGACTCTCCTGTTTCTATTTTATTTCTTAGAGAGTCTGAACCTATCTAAAACCCCGCAGGTTCCCTGAAATGTAAATTATGGCTATTTCCTGAGCCAGACAGCGCTCCCGCGGTCTGTGCTTCCTGGAGGTAAAAATCTCGCGTGGCATTTACACGGAGATGTGCCGGCCTGGGAAGGGCACTGGGGGAAGAGACCGAATGAATCCCGTCGGAAGGAGTAAACGCCTCTTTCTTGTCCTCGCAGAGCCCGTGTTGGCAGCAGGACGTGGCTCGGGCTCCCCGGGCTGAGGCAGCAGCTCCCGCAGGGTGTTCGCTCTCTGCAGCGGCACAACACGAGGTGAGCAGGGCAGGCTGCCCGACAGGCAGCTCCGACACCCCCACGCTCTCGGATCCCAAAAAACCCTGACAGGGAGAAGGCAAGAGGACCCTGTGCCTGCCCAGTGCACAGAAGTGCCCCAAAGGCTGCCGGGTGCTGCTGCTCCCTCCCAGCTCAGCCGTGCTGCAGGTTTGCAGCCTGCCTTTCCCAGGAGCAGCGCTGCAAAAGCACTCGAGCCTTCCAGTCCTCGCAGGGAGCTGTGGCTGGATACCCACGGAATAAATCATGGTTTCTGCATAACACGACACACTGTGCTGCTTCCTGCCCAGTAAATATTGACACTAGTCCAATTCTGGGGCTCTTCCATTTCGTTTGCCCTTGAATCTTCGGTTTCTCGCTATTTCTCAGCCTTCCTGTGAAGGACCAGCAGGTAACAGTGCACCTTAAAGGTCATTTATGACAGAAATTTAAGGAATAAAGCGGCAGGTCACGTCTGTGTTTTTGAGGTGGGCAGCAAAGTTCTGAAAGGAACTGGAAAAACTGCCCTCGTTTTTAACCTTCCCTATGGCTGAGCAGCCACTGCCCTGGTTCTGCTGGGGGATCTCCTAAGTGTTCTCAGAAATGTGAGCTGTCACTACTCACACTTTACACCAGCGCCCAGCCTTCTCTCCAGGTGTTCTTCAGGCAATTAAGTTGGTGTGAATGAAGGGAATGCTCAGAATTTTCTCCACCACGAATCTCCCCAGTCCAGTGGCAGACTGCAGGTTTCGGGATGCATTTGTGCTCTTTGGCCAGTTGTTACTAATTTTAGGGACTGGCCAAGAGCTCAGTTTCTAATGGCAGAACCAGCAGAGCCATCAATTCCCATCGTCTTTCTCGGCGGTGTGGGAACACCGTGATTTCTTTGGACAGAAAAGAGCAGCACAAACCTAATCCCTCCCCAGTTTGAGGGTGATTTTTGATTTCAGTGGGAAAGGCTGGGGGTGCCAGGCGCTCCTGCCTGCAGGAGCTGTGGGAATCTGCCGAATCATCCGTGTGTAGCATCACCAGCATGTTCCGATGCTGTGCCCACACACGGCTCCTGGGCTGTGCTGCAGAGGCAGCTTCTCCTCCAGCTGCATTGCTTTGTGCTAGAAGAGCCTAAACTTCTCCTAGAGAGGGCTTTTCTCGCTGAAACTTCTTTTATAGGGCAGCTGTGAAGGATGTTTGGAATGCTTTCCTTCCTAACAAAGGGTTTATGGCCTTTGCACATCAGACACCCTGCTCCTTAAACACCAATGTGCCACCAACTGTCTCCTTTACGCAGGTAAAAATCACCCAAAGGACACTTCGGGGAGAGAATTCCAAAATGGGGAGGCACAAAATGCCCCAAAGGAATGAGGGGCAGTTTGATTTTCTCAGCAGCTGCAGCCACCCTGAGAGCAGCGAGGCCATAAACCTGTGGCTGGTAAAACAGCACCAGCACAGTGGGATCTTTGCTCAACATCTTCTCCAGCTGATTCCAGCAGCAAGACACCACTTTTAATCAGGCCTTAGGGAAATTCAGCTGTACAGCCCCTCAGGCTGGCACTCCACCTGTGACAAGCTGATATCCACGCTGGGCAGGGTCCCCTGGGGCCACAGCAGGATCCTGGGGGTGCATCCCCAGGTCTGTGGGGGTCTGTGCAGCCAGGTGGCTGCAGGATCCACCAGCAGGTGCCTGCACATCCCCTTCTCTCTGCCAGCACGGCTCTTCTGCTCTTTAAAAGTGTCGCTCTGGATTCTGCATCTTCTGGAAGAGGCAGGAAGCGTCGACAGTCGCTTCTGCCCCGTTGAAAAGCTGGTCAGCAGCTGGTCCCATCCAACTGCTGCTGCTTGGTTTGCCCAGGTCAATGTGCCCCGTGTCGTCACGCAGCTTTTGGCAAACTGGGTTGGCACAGAGTGATCTCATGACACTGGGGAATGGTAAGTTTGCTCAGAACTGAGTGGCCCTGGGGCCACATCAGCCCCAGAGCTCCTGCCCCCTGTGAAACCCAACTATTGTAGTCCCCAGTCCCTGCCTTTGAGCAGCCCCTCCCCTGCCCTGGAGCTCCAGGCAGACCCTGACGTGCTCCACACACTCTGGAACGGGGAAACATTTCATCACTCCCTCCTTAGGCAAGCCCTGCCACCATTCCTGCTTCCCTAACAACAGTTTAAACCCACTCCTCTCTTCCCCTTTCAGGAGAACACGACCCACCAGTCACCCACCGGGATGGGAGCACCACTTGCAGCTTGTACAAGAAGGTGGAGTTAACCCACATTTGAGCAGCTCAGGCCACAGAGGGTGTTTGGAAAACAAGAATTGGCTGTGTGTTATTAGAATTATGGGATCAGAGAATCCCAGGATGGTTTGGGCTGGAAGGATCCTTAAAGATCACCCAGTTCCACCCCCTGCCATGGGCAGGGACACCTCCCACCAGCCCAGGGTGCTCCAAGTCCTGTCCAACCTGGCCTTGGACACTCCCAGGGATCCAGGGGCAGCCCCAGCTTCTCTGGGATCCACCCTGTGCCAGGGCCTGCCCACCCTCCCAGCCAGGAATTCCTTCCCAGTATCCCATCTATGCTTGCCCTCAGGCAGTAGGAAGCCATTCCCTATTATGCTGTCCCTACGTGCTCTTAGAACAACCACCTGAATTTTGGATGCAACCAGAAAGAGACACAACAACTTTTCTTGGAGATCATTTTAATTTAGAACTGGTTTAGAAGTGAAATAGTCCTTCTGGTGAGAGCTGGCCCCAAGCAGTTGCTGGGGGATCACACGGAGGGGGGTTCAGCCCTTTGACTCTGCACAGGCAAAGACAGCAGCGTTCAAACTGTTAGCATTAACAACAACACACTTACCAACCTCTTTTGTCCTTTGAGTAAATATTTAAGCAGTGGAAACTTGGCTTGCACTTGCCCCAATTGCTAATCTGCTAAAAATTAGGATAGTGCCCATATCCCGTTACAAAATCCCTGCAAACACTCAGAATGTCTTTTTTTCTGCCATTCCTCCACTTAATGTGTATACATTAATTATTATGCAGATTCTCTTTCATGAAATATTTAGGTTTGGAAGTGTTCGGCCATGTGGTAATCCTTAGGCAGAAGGTAAACATGTTCTTTGTTAAAGAAAATGTAAATAAAGAATTCCCCCAAAATATCCAGGAGAGGTTAAATGCAGGACAATGGGAACCACATGTAAATGTTCCCGCTGTCCCTGAGCAGGAAACTCGTGGATGTTTGCAGGGACTTTGTTGGGTGCAGCAGGAATTCTGCTGGGGTGCAGCCCAGAGTCCTGAACCAATCCGAAAAGATCAGGTTGATGAGTTCACTGGCTTTGATGCATTTCAAATTGTAGACCCACAGACTGCTTTGGGTGGGAAGGGACCTGAAAGCCCATCCAGTGCCACCCCTGCCATGGGCAGGGACACCTCCCACCAGCCCAGGGTGCTCCAACCTGGCCTTGGA
>JAWWMP010000011.1:1478029-1500658 GCA_035047865.1 Dendrocincla tyrannina | reverse complement strand
GGGGACAGCAGAGATTCCTTGGGGAAGGTGTGGGCTCCTGCCCAGCTGGAGCTGGGGGTTGGCTGTGGATGACCACCGAGGTGTTCACGGGGTGCTTTGCCCACTCCTCAATTCATTTTCCTAAATCGAAGAGCCCCAGAGAGGCTGGGCAGTGAGTTTGTGGCACACAGGCTGGCAGTGCTTCCCCCCCGGCCCCATCTTCTGAATTCAGCAGGAAAAGGGTGCAAGGGAATATCCCCACTTTGGCCCTTGGCATATCATTGTCTCATGGACATTTGTGCCCCTGCAGAAAGACCAGACACACAGAGCACAACCAGGAAATTAAATTTGCCTGATATCCATTAATCCATCCCCTATTAATGGCCACCGTCTCTGTGATTCCCAGTGGCAGGGAAACCAAAACTCCTCTGGGGGAGCTGGAGGCTCCCAAAAGGGCAGGAAGATCCTCCTCCTCACCAAATATCCCTTAAATATCCCTCTGGCCTCGTACCTGCTGCCAACAGGGTAGTCCTTGGCCTGAGGATGCTGGGAACCTCTCTGGAAAGTGGATGTGCAGTGATGGAAAGGAGGACAGAAGGCCATGAAGCTTTATATAACATTTTTCCCCTCCACCAGGGTTTGCACAAACACACATACGAGCAGCCAACCTCACCCTGGCTGCCAGCGAACTGTGAGCCTTTAAATACAATTAATACAAAATATCATTTAATTACGGCTGTCTTCCCTCATTTGCAACAGCTGGATAAGGTTTCAGTGGGCTGTGACTCAGTGGAAAGTCTCCTGGGCAGCCCCCTCTGTGGCCCAGGCCCGTCGGCAAAACTGCGACTTCACAAAGCACGGCTTCTCTTTTTGCCTTCCATTTTAAAGAAAACTTCAACCCAAGCAACGACTCGAGTCTAAGTTCTCAGCAAAGCCATGGAGTGCCCAAAATAAACTGTTAGTTTAAATTTTATTTCTACACAAACCCATAAACATCCCTTTGTGGAGAACAAAGTGGAATTCCAGTTTCCATGTGAAATGTGGGCGCAGCCAGGGCTGTGAAAGGGACCTCCCTGGGCCCTGACATGGGGTGTGTTTGCCCCCAGCTCTGCTCAAAGGAGCCCCCCTGCCCTTTGGAGGCTCAGCTCGGGTTTGCAGAGGGGGAAACATTCCTGGGTGAGTCATTTTTTTATGTCTCTGTTTTCCGCTGAAAGCGCGGGGCGATGAAACAGATTCTGTTAAAAGTGATGTAAAGGGGGTTTCCAGCTGGGGGGACGTGTTGTGATCTGAAGGCTCATACTGGAGCAGCTCCTTGGGAGGGCACATGGAGACATCCAGCAGATCCAGCATCTTCCCAGGGAGCAGAGCAGCTTCCAGCTGTGCCCAGGGATCTCCATCACAGCCCATCCCAACCCTCGGGAGCAGCCCAGGGGGTCCCTCAGGAAAGGAAAGGCGAGGATGATTGTGCATACAAATGGGGCTGGGATTTGCTGTGTCCTGGTTGTAAACTGAACCCAAGTTATCTCGTGTTCTTAGGGCGCTCCCCCTGGGCAGAAACTGGGCACATTTGAGGTAAAGTGAATGGTGTCCAACAAAGTAACTGTGGAGGGAAAATAGCAGAGGGAAAAGGGTCATTAACCAGGTTACATTGCTATGACTAATCTGGTTACATTTCTATCACCAACTGATCAATATTTTTAAACAGGCTTTATTATTTGGATACAAAATTAAAACGGGCTTCCAGGGAAACCCCCAAGCCCTGCCTTCCCAAGGAGGTGGAATGTTTTTGATGCCCCCGTGAGAACAGAGCAAACCCCTGGCAGCTTCTGAGGGCTCTTGGGTTGATCTTTAAAACATGCACTTCGCGGGGTGTTTGTCTTCTCCCGTGCCTGCTGTCTGCAAATGCCTCAGCAGGCCCAGATATCTGGGGGGGCACTGACCACAACAGCATATTTTGTTGGTTGAAAATCAGGTTTGTATTGTAATAAAGAAGATTTGCTGTGGCAGCCTGAGGTTTTTTTGTGAGACTGATTTATACCTGTCCAGACAGCTAAAGAAAAATGCCCCAAGACTTAAATGCACAATTCTATTTTCCTAAGTATGGACTATCAAATTCTGGTAGTGAAGTGACTGTGAATTTCTGATTAAAAATGAGTTCTAATTAATTTAAGGTAGGGAAGAAACAAAAGGAAAGACATGGGCTGGGCCACGGCCTGGCACGCTGGAAGGGAAAGGTCTGGTGAGGATGGAGGGTTGAATGTGTATGAACAGATCACGGAGTCGTGGAAGGGTTTGGGTTGGAAGGACCTCAAAGCCCACCCAGTGCCACCCCCTGCCACGGGCAGGGACACCTCCCACCAGCCCAGGGTGCTCCAGCTGGGTCTTGGACACTGCCAAGGATGGGGCATCACAACTTCAGTCGGGATGGAAACACCTCTGGTGCAGGGAGGGGCCAAAGTGGCTTCCCTGGCAGGGGTTGTGATGGTGAGGTCGGGCAAGAAGGAAAACCTCCGGTGGTCACACCATGGAAAGCTTCTCCCTCCACTGTCCTGTCGAAGGTGTTTCCACCCTGAGATGCTCTCCCAGTGGGTAATTAGTCCAACCAGACTCTGCTGGCCGTGGGGGGCAGAGATGCCAACAGTGACATCAGCAGAGGGTGGTGGAGGGATGGGTGGGATGGGAAAAGGAAAGAGGCAGGGGGAGATGAAGGAACAAATGAAAAGCAAGAAATGACTAAGTTTGGAAACGTTCTTTTCTTTCTGTTCCTTGGCAGGGAGTTCACTCGCTGATGGCACTTTCTTCTTGTCTGTGAGGAGGACCTGGCCAGCCCTTCCCACTGAGATAGGGCTATTTATAGCCGGGGGTGGAATCCCAGCTCAGCTGGGCTGGGGCCAGTTAACCAGTTAGACACTGGTGTCGCTTCCCTCAAAGGAAAACCCAGTTCCTGACTGGGTAAATTCCCCTAAATCAGCCCAGGAGGAGGAGCCTCCTGCTTTGGGCTCCCCTCCAGAGGGAGCTCCAAGAAGTGCCCAGGGTGGTGGCATCCCATCTCCTCCACCAGCCCTCCTGGCTTGCCATGGTCCCCTTCCTCTCATCCAGGTTGCTCCAAGTCCTGTCCAGCCTGGCCTTGGCCACTTCCAGGGTGGGAATGAAGGTGATACGGGAAAAACAAGCCATGGAAATTGAGAAAGGTGCCTCACACAGGCAAATTCATTAACAAACAGCCCTCCAAGCCTGTTTATTTAACCTTTTGTTTGCTTGTTTCTAATTCTTTAATATAAACTTGTCATTTTTAATTATTTTTGATACAACCAGACACCCCCCTTTTTTTTCTGATTTAAACCAGTTATAAATATAATTTTCTCTTCCCAAACTGAGTCCCTAAAGTGGTTCCAGATGCCAGACATGTACAGATGGAACATTCCTACTGGAGGGATAACTTTTGATATTTAATCAAAAGCAACAAGTTTAACAAGCAAGACACTGACACACGAGGAGATAACATGGTGAGAAAAAGAAAATCCAGGCTCTCAAATTCAGATGAACTTTCCCCACGTGTACAAGAGGTTTTACACACTTTGGTCTGAGCAACGGTGCAGCTCAGAAATCAAACTTGAAAAAGCAAGGAAATAACTAAATCGAGGAGAAATTGAATAAAATGGAAGGAAGAGGAAATGAGAGGGAATAAAAAGAATCAACAGATAAAACAGGAATTAAAAAAAAAAAAAGAAGCACAAAATGCAAAAGAAGAAAAGTAGAAAATCAAAAGAAACGCCAAGGAAAGATATTTACAACGAGTCAGGGAATAAAAATTGAGCTGTGTGAGAAAAAGTGCAAGAAATAGCATGAATTACAGTGTTCTAAAGAAAACAACCCCATGACAATACTCAGAAAAAGAGAGAAAATATGAAAGCCCTCATTTTGTATTAATTGTGTTTCCTTTCCAAAGACACATTTCAATGCTGGAAAACTCCTGTAATGAGATTATTGTTTACAGCAGGTTATTACTCAACGGGTCCCTGCTCAGCCTGTCTCTGTTTGATCTAATTCTGTCAAACCTTGCCGTGGAGCCGCTGAGTTGGTACCTGAAAAGAAAGACTTAATCAGGGAATGGATTTGGGACCCAAATCCTCATTATAAGCCCATTTTTCCTACAGGCTTTGTGTGATCACGCCAAGCTCGGGCTGCAGCTTTGCAACTTCCAGGCATAACAACACAGCGATGTTTGGGGGCTTGGGTTGTTTCCTGACCTTGAGGAGCTCCATTTGGGGTGGGGATCACCCAGAATTTCCCTTCAGAGCAACGCCAGGGAGAACAAATTCATTTAAATGTTACACAGAGTCCAAATATTGATGCAGTGCAATTATGGCTGAGCCTTTTTAATGGTCGTTGATAATTTGCTCCCTTCACAGGATGGCAAATCACTCTATTTTGGGGAAAAGAGCAGTGGAAAATAGTCAGAACCCCTCCCAAAGAAGCAATTAGTTCTACCCAAATAATCCCAGAAATGCAGCAGCCAAGCGAGTGGGAAATGTTTTATGGAGATGTGGTTAGAGGGGAATATTATATTATTGTCATGAGTTTGAAACAACCAGGTGACCACATTTTTCATGCAATGGCACTATGGTATTAGACACTAAAATCAGACTTTAACCCACTTTTAAATGTTCTCCCTTTGCCTCCACTCCAGGGTTTGGAAGTGTTGTTTGTGCCTCCATTCCCTGGGCTCCCACCACTTCTTTTCCCTCCAATAATTATAACAGCCCACTAATAGACCATCTCCCTGATAAACTTCCTCGTTAAGGAGAATTCCGGACAAAAAATGATCCTGGTCCTTTAAAAGTTTATCCCTGTGGCACCATCATGTAAGCATACATATGGGACAGTAAAAATGGAAGACGACACATTAAATGACATTATTATAAAATGCAATACTCTTGGAATGATCCCTTATTAAATTAGGCTCTATGATCTGAGATGAATTTCCCCGATCCCTAATCCATCACCAGAGAAATATTAAAAGATAGGTCTCAACTGGTATTAGAATGGCACTCAGTCTCTACTTTCATTATTTTGAATTAGGGTGCTACTGGGGGGAAGCCTCTTAATGAGAATTAGAGTGATTCACTGGCCTTCTTTGGGATTTTGACAAGTAAAATATTAACTCTTCAGTCACAGCTGTCGGAATTAAAATACTTGGCAGCCACAGATGCCCAAATTAAATTGGCCTTTATGTTTCCATATTGCTGACCTCCTTAGAGGCAAAAACATCAAGCCCAACAATAACAGCAAACCCACAGCGTGTCATTTCTTGGAAGAAAATGTATTTATTGAAGTTTTTATATTTGTTGCAGTTTTAAACACATAATTGAACAAATACGGGGCGTTTTTACAAAAGGCCCTTGTTTTAATTTTGCATTCGGTAAAACTCCAGCTACAAATCAGTTCCTCTGAACCATTAATCAGGCAATAAAATAATAAATGAAGTTATTTTGGGGGATTTCTTAACTGTTTAGGGCAACATAAATCAGATTAACGTGCGGTGCATCAGTGAAAACATCTTAATGGCTTCAACTGGCACTTTTTTGGGGTTGTTTCTCTGTAAATAATGGATCCTATTTCTTACAAACCAGATCTAAAAATGCATAATTATTGCAAAAGGACAAGCCTTTCCCTTAGCAGCGCTCCAGTTTGCAACAGCAAACCGAGCTGGAGTTTAGCTACGTCAGGAAAACATCCTTTCTGGTCTTTCCCCCTCTTCTAATTTACTGCTGTGGCAGTGGAATTTCAATTAGTCTCACTTGAGCGTGCCTCAATTAAGTCTCAATTACAACGAGAGTTTCCAAAGTGGAACTTGTAGCGTGGAAAAGCCTCAAATAAGGGGATGATGCAGAATGGGATTTTGTTGGTTGGTTGTTTGTTCCCGAAGCCACCCTTCAATTCTGTGATCCATCATATCCCAGCCAGCACAGGTTTGTTATTCTTGGCTGTGTCTCTGGTCACCTCCAGCGTCCCTCCCTCCTCGCCACGATCCCTCATCGATCTCGGCTCGTGATCGGTCGGGAGCTGCTCGCAGGGGGACAGTGATGGATGCTCCGGAACCCTCGCACCCTTCGCATCCAATACCGGCATGAACTCCCTGGATCCGTGGCACGGCTGCCTGGGGGGAAAAGGGGCCCGTGGCCACTGCAGGTGTGTGGGACGTGAGTTTGGGCTCCTCCAAGAGGCTCTATCTGCACACCAGTGATCCCAGTGATCCACAGGATTCCTCACCACACACACGCTGGATTTCTCTCGTGCTGACACGACCAGAGACATTCCAGTGCCGATGGGATGGAGCACATTCTGTGTTACACGAGGACATGGAGGTTGTTGCCCACTTGCTGCTTTTCCCTGTTTTCCTTACACACAACCAGCCCATCCTTTGGGCTGCGCCTTTTCTGCTCCTGCCAGGGGAGTTTCAGAGCTGATAATGCAGCATCGCTGATTTCTGAACTAACCCAGCTCTGGAGCCTTAATATTTTGAAATACCCTGTTATTCCCCGGCAGGGATGTTGGTGGGTGCACTGGCACTGCAGCACTCTCGTTGTCACCCCTCTCTGCAGGCAGCAGTGGGTGTGGGAGCATCAGTGACATCAGGGACATATTTGCTTAGCACAAAAGGAACCAGCCTCAGGTTGTGCCAGGGGAGGTTCAGGTTGGATATCAGGGATAATTTCCTCATGGAAAGGGTTGTGAAGCATTGGAACAGCCTACCCAGGGTACTGGTGGAGTCCCCATCCCTGGAGGGATTTAACAGCCCTGTGGATGTGGCACTTGGGGACAGGGGTCAGTGGTGGCCTTGGCAGTGCCGGGGAATGGTTGACCTCGATGGTTTTGGAGGTCTTTTCCAACCTAAAGGATTCTGTGATCCTCTGACTCCATACTGTGTTCTGTGGAGCTCCCAGCACTGCTCCCAAAGCCAGGGGGGTTGTCCCCAAGCAGGTTGGGAAGTCCTGGCTCCTGGAAGGGAGCAGGCTGGGGACAGCAAGGTTGTCGTGCTGGCTGTGACAATTCTGGGCTGCGACAGCAAATCCTCCCTGGTGCAGAGTCACTGTCCCACTCAGCTGTGGGGGGCAGAGCTGGCATCACCCACAGCACGTGGGGCAGGGCTGGGGCCCTCCTGCTGCTCCCAACCACACTACACCCTACACTCCTGGGAAAGCATCCCAGGAAGGAATCCCACGGCTCTCCTGGAGCAGCCTCGACGTTATTTATATCCTTTAATGCTGGAACCACTTCTACATTATTATTCTCATTTTTATTGCATTATCTCAGTGTTGCAAACACCTTGTTGCATGGGAATGGGGGTTTCAGAACCTCAGGGAATGGCTGGAGTTGTGCTGGGGCAGGCTTAGGCGGGATCTCAGGACAAGGTTCTTCCCCCAGAGGGTGGTGGGCACTGCCCAGGCTGTGCCAGAGCTGCAGGAGGGTTTGGATGATGCTCTGGGGCACAGTGGGTGACTCTTGGGGATGGGGCTGTGCAGGGCTGAGGGTTGGACTGGATGGTCCGTGGGGGTCCCTCCCAACTCAGCACATTCTCTGATTCCATGATTTTTCCTCCTGCCACGTCCCCATGTGGTGGTGAAACCTCACCCCACCAACCCTCCTCCCTCGAGCACCACACGAGCCCCATCTCCCTTCGGAATTCCCTGTCTGGATCGGGGCTGACAACCCACACAGCCAGTTCTCCAGGCTCCGTCACCCCCTCCCGGGAACCTCCTTGGCCAGGTGGGTGCCGGTCAGAGCTGGGAAGGCCACGGAGCCACCGGGGTGTGTGAATTAGTCCCCCACAGAACCACTTAATCCATCTTCCCTGGAATTAAATGTGCACGGAGCCGCCGCAGGGCACGCCAAGGGGGCTTTAATTTCTTCTTTGGAAGACATTAGCACAACTCGATAAAGGGTCAAGTAATTTCATCCAAGTTGCCACTAGTTAGTTAAGGGAAGGCGACAGGGCTGGAGCCTGATGGTGCTGTGAGCCCAGCAGTGTTTTTGGGATGCTAGGACGGGTGAAATCCCAATTCTGAGCGCCCAAGGAGCGATGGAAGCCTGGCTGGTGGCTAAAGAGGGCGCTTGGATGAATCTCTGCTCTTTGGGGTGGGCAATGAGATGGTTACTTGTGCGGCAGCGAGGCTGGCGCTCCCGGGGACCTGCCCGGGGAGTAATTTGGGCGGCTGCGAGCGGACAGTGAGTCCGCGGGGAGCGCTGGCAATCACGGCGGAAACAATGTTTGCATCGATCAGCTGTCACCGTGATTTATGGCTTCATTTTGCTGTAATGGAGAATTAGTGGGAAGATTATCAGGGACTCAACACTTTGGCTTGTTACCCGTGTCCAGACGAGCAATTTGTCTCCCTGAAGCAGTGAAATACTTGTGACAGCTCCAACACTTGCCCTAATTCAATCAAGGGAAAATGTTGGAATTAATTTGTTACAAGAAAATTTAAATATGTTCAGCAAACAGTAACCGCAGAGCAGGAGGCTGATTTATTGTGCTCGGCAAGATATCGATCCGCTTCGATCCGGCCCATGTTGAGGTTTTAATGTGTAATAATTTCCAATTTAAAGCTCCTTTTCAAGATCACGGGTTTAAAGAGAGGGCAGGCTGGGTCTCAAGACCTGATTAGGAGCCTGTTGCAATGGCTTTGTCAAAAGCCTGTTTGAATGTAAATTCATAGTTATCTTTTGCACTATCTTTAATATTCTTGACATGGATTTTATTGTGTGTCAAACCTCAGGCCAGCTGCCTGCCACAACCATTAATGAAACATCTTAGGAAATAAATCTCAGTCTTTATACAATATTTTTAAAAACCTGAAACATTAGATGTCAGCGAAAAAGGTGGAACAGCATCCTTTTTCCCCCCCTGCACAGTAAAGCATCAGAGATGGAGCAGTTTTACAGCTTGGCTCCACAATTAGATTGAATTATTGTGCAAATGCTATTATGCCATAAGCTTAAATTCCGAAGTCTGCAGGAATATTTTAGGTGCTTGTACAAATCTGTTATCTTCATTGAAGGTGGGACAGCTTATGCGACCTCCACATATCTATAATTTGTAAGGTTTTCATTATTAAAATGCTCTTCCCTAATGCAGGGAGGATAACACGGCTCTGGGAGGCGGCTGGGACACTGGAAATGCAGCTCCTTGTAACCCAAGAGCAGCCAAGGTGGGCTGGGGCTCCCCTGCCCCCCAACCACAGCAAAATGGGGTGAAAACCAAAATGTGCTCTATCAGTCCTTCCAACCAAATTGCTGTGATGGATCAAAAGGGAAATCCTGGCCCCCAGTGCTAAAGGCCTTGTTTAACAACCTGCCATGTCGCTCCAGATGCCAGTTGCCTTTAACATTTTTAGAGCGCCAGTAGTCCCCATAATTAGAGAGGAATCCTTTGCACCCATTCAGTGAAGAGCCATCACCCACCCCTGTGCTGGACACATCCATACCCAGCTATTTGCTCTTTGCTAGAGGTTACTTTGGCTGTTCTTAGTTTTGCTGCCGTATCCTTAGGCTGAGCACTGAAAAACGTTCATTTCAACATTTGTATAAGAATATAATAATAATGCCTTTATTTAAACTATCTTTGGAAAAAAAATATCCAACAGCATGTGGGCCTTCAGATGCAGGGTTTGGGCACCCTCACTTGCTCAGCAGGGCTGGGCAGCGTGGCCCCACGGGTGCTCTCAGAAGAACCCACACCAGGCACTTGGGTTTCCCTGAAATGGCTTGGGAGGCAACAGCTGGTGCTGAGAGAGGCTTGGGGAACACCCCAACCCCTGGGGAACCCCAGAAGGGTTTTGCACTGGAGGAAGGGCCAAAGTGATGGAGAACCACCTCTAAACATCTCTGCCCCTGAGAGTATTTAAATGTCGTTTTAAAGGGTGAATATTGTCCTGTAAAACAAGAGCTCCTTGTGAGGCAGACGGAGCCAGAGGAGGCACTTTCTGAGCTCCTGACTTGGATGGCTTTGGAGGAGAGTTTGCAGAAGCAAAATTTGGCTCTGTTGGAGCTTTTGGAGATAAAATGTGAAAAATTCATCTTCCAAGGAGTCAAAAGACTGCCTTGATCTCTGTTGATGTCTCTGGCCCAAGGACTTATTGCTGCAGACTTTGCTTGGCTTTGGGTTCCCATCTCACTCCTCTCCATGATGGAGTTTAACATCTTTCCCCTTTCCAAGACGTTCTCCGTATATCCTTCCACATGTTTGCACTCACATGCCTTTGGAAAAGTAAATACAATTTTATTAAACTCTGTGCATGAGTTAGGTCATAAAAAGGAGGGATTCTGGCCACGTTGTAGCAGCTTTATGAAGTGAGGTGTCCCTGCGTTCCCAAAATTCACTCTGACTCGTGGCTTCAGCGTTGGGAATTAGCATTTTTTTAGCAAATGCTGTGATGACATTGTGCTCCCACCTCTGCAAATCCATAATTATAACTCAGTTTTTCATTACAAGCTAGAAATGTAAATATTTCTGTGGTCACTGATGGAATTTAACTTCTGCAGCAAATAATATCTACACATGTGGTTCCTATCTTGTTCCTTACCGTGTAATAACAGGCATACTACAGCTAGTAAAATATTATTAGGAAAGTCCCTTTGCTGCAAAACCTGACCAAAAAATGCAGAGTTTGCTATCAAACACGTGCTCCTGAGGGTCCCTGGCAGTCACCAGAGTTCACAGGGCCAGGGCAGGAGCAATTCTGTCCCTCCTGGACACGTTCTCAGCTGGTGTCAACAGGGGTTGCCCCATCAATGGGCTCCATCACTTCGCACCAGACACCCACAGAATTACTTTTGGTCCCAGTGTGGGCAATCCAGAGGATCCTGGGTGGCTGTGGGAGGCCGTGGACCCCTCAATCCCCTGGCAGGGGGAGGCTGAGCACCCCGGGCTCTGCAGCCTGGCAGGGAGGGAGGGCTGGCACCGTCTCACTGGGAGCTGGAGCAGAATCAGGCCTTGACATTTCAAATTGAATTAGACTGATATTCGAAACAGAGATAAACTGACATTTAAACGAGTCCAATGTTCTGTTCTCTCAATTTTCTTCTTCTTTCTTGATTTCTTTTTTTTTTTTTCCCGTTCTTTATTTCCCATGGATCAAGGCTCCACCACACTGGAGGTCGCTCGCCGGGGGTCTGGTGCTGGATCCCGACCTGGGGCCGAGGTCTCCCTGTGCATTGCCAGCAAGAAGGAGCCTCCTGGCTGGTTCCAGCGTGTCCTGACCCGTTAATGTGTCGAAAACACCACACCAAGGCCACCCTGAGCCAGCTGCTGAGCCGTCAGGAGCAGTGCCAGGTTAAATGCTATTAAAATGTTGGTCACCAGTGCTAAAAGGCAGCATTGTGGATCAATAATCCCGAAGAAATCTAGAAACCCCATCTAATTTTCAGAGCCCTGCCTTTGGTTTTCTTTTCTTTCTTTGTTTGAACAGCCAAGAACTGGTTTGGTTCATCCTCTGCCCCGAGAAATGAGCTTCTCCAGCTCCCACTCATCAGCCTGGTCCTGCAGCCACGGGCTGTAAATCCCACTGGGGGATGTTTATTTATGTTTAAAAAGTCCTATCAGAGTCTGGAGCCGCTTCTGCAATTGTCCTTAGTGCTGAAATGCAAGTTGAGGGGCTGTCCATGGCTGCAAACACAAGTAGAGGTCTGAAAGAATGGCATTCCTTCCAACTTGGATTCGCACAAGGCAAAAAAAAAAAATCCGAGGGAAACTAATCTTTAAATAAGTCACCAATTGTGAACTTTATGACGGTGCCAGCCATTAACAATAGACCCTCTTGGGGTGGGTTTCGTCCCTTCCCACAACAAGTTTGTCTTTCTACAAGGTCATTTCAGGTCTTGGGTCTCAATAATAATTTGCTCCGTTGCAGACAGAGCTGTCTTCAGCCTCTCAGCTCGGAGGGAGGAACCCGATTGTGCCGTGGGATCCCTCCCAGGCCCTGCCAGCAGAGATGTCCTCCCTGTGCCCAGAGCAAGGGTGACAAGGGGTGGCCCCACACGGCCCTGGCACCTCCTGGCCCTGCCTGCTGCCCGTGGCGTGGGAGCTGGTGGGGAGGGTCCTGCTCTGCCCTGCCTGGGGTTTTCCAGCATTGCCATTGTTGCACAGCTGAATCCAATCACCGCTGTTTGTTCCTCGGAGCGGGCCCAGCTCCCTGGTGCTCGATGATATTTTCATCCGCTGACATTTAACGGGGCGGTTTCAAAACGCCTCTAGGATTCCTTTATTTTGAACGTTTTATCTAAATCAGGCTTTAATTATCTGTTTGGGAGTAATTGTTGGTAAACAGAGGTGCCTGCCCTGGAGGCTCTGTGCTCACCAGACCTGTAAAAACCAGCTGCAAACGGCACATTTTGGGAAACAAGAGCATTTTTCCAAAACCACAGAGCGATCAGATCATGCCCAAGCCCACGTGCTGCATCCCGGACAACGTGGCCATGAGGAACCATTTCCTCCAAGTCCTGAATCGTGGTTTCTCTTTAGAGTAAAGGTAGAGCAAAGCAACTGAAAAAAGAAATAGCCTTTTCCTTGGAAAATCCGTGACCAGGGGGAGCTCCCAGCAGGAGGAGCTTTCAGGAATTTCCGAGCATCCTGTTGTGACGGAGGGTCATTCTGTGGGATGTGTTTTATGAAGATTGGGAAATTAGTTTTGTTTGATTCTGGTTAGGACTTCAAACGATCTGCCAGGACTTCAGAATGTCAAGGAAGAAAGGGGGGAAGGAATGAAGACCTTCAGAACACAATCTTGGCCTGCTGAGATGTTGTGTCTCCTGATCCCACCACACCAGATGCTGCTCTTTCATTTTCAGAAGTGTTTGATTAATTTACATTCTCATGGAAATGAGAAGTGGAAAGACCAAGGTTGACTCACATGTGCTGTAAACAAGGGCTGTGTCCACTCACCATCACCACGCACAGCCCTGCACTGACCAACTGCTCCTAATTAATTATCAGCAGTTAATCAGAGTGGAGTTTAGTCCTTTTGCCTGCAATGCCAGTCCATAATTAATTCAATTCACTGGCATCCTCACCCCAGCTTTCCTCTGGTGCTGGCTGGCTCTGGAGCATCACTGACCTGGAGACAACCCATGGGTCAGAAGGAGAGACATTCCAAGGTTCCTCAGAGAAAGGAAACCTGCAGGAATGGCTTTCAGCAAAGCATCAGTCCATATCCCAGCAGCAGGGCCTGGATGAGAGGGTACAATTTGGGTACTTTCGTTCTCTGATGAATGAGGAAGTTTTGGAATGGTCATGAACTCTGAGGAGGTGAGATACCAGAGAGTCATAGAATGGTTGGGGTTGGAAGGGAACTCAAAGACCACCTAGGTCCAACCCCCTGCCATGGGCAGGGACACTGTGGACCCTTCCTTGCTGTAGCACCTCAGGATTGCAAAGCTTTTAGCACTTTTTACTGACCTGCAGGAATTTTGGCTCTCCGGACACCACAGACACATTCCAAACCCCAATGACTGTTTGACTCCCGTCTGGCAGAGCCAAGCTCATCAATGTACCTGATCAAGCTCCAGTGTCTAATTAGAGCTCTCCTGACACCACTCCCAGGCCAGGTTCAGCTCATCCTGGAGGCACTGGAGCCCTTTTATTACTTTCTACAACTTAATCACTGTTTTAAAGACGTTTTCTGTGAATTGCTCAAAGGTTAGCCCCTCTGTCAATTTAGGTCAATATGCTCTTCTTTTCAAAATTAATTGCTATTAATTAATCACTATCTGAAGCAGTTTATTGGTATTGATTGGCTCCCTTTTGTATGTTTCTATGAGATCTCTTATTGGTCTCCTCTCTGTGTTTATTCCCACCCAAGCCAGAGCCCGTTCTGGTGAGCATTGGTGGACAGCTGGCTCCAGAAGAACATCCAGATCTCCATGACAATCCTCCTGCAAAGAACATCCATGGTGTACGTGCCCCTGGCTTTTATAGCATTTCATTTCCTCAGCTTCCTGAGTCCCTTAAAACCAGAGCAGCAGAGCTGTTGTTCCTGTTCCTGATTCCCTTAAACCCAGAGTAGCAGAGCTGTTGTTCCTGACCTGTCCCTGGTGCACTGGAAGTGTGTCCTGGCTGTGGGTTCCTGACATCACCTGTGTGTGCCCGAGGAGCCCCACGGGCTGTCCCAGCACCCACACTGCAGTGGTGTCACCTCTGGGCACAGCAGACCAGGGACACATTGTGAGTGTTTAGGCAAGTCCACGCTGGTAACAATGACACCTCTTTCCCTGCTTCATGTGGAGTAGGAAGGAGAAGACATCACCCCAACATCTCTGAGTGATGCTCTGCCTCCTCTTGGTCTCCTGCACGGGTGGGAGGCAGGTCTGTGAGGAAGGAAAAGCATCCATTTGCTTGCAGGTTCTGCACAGTTATTGGCATTTCCTCTCCAACCTTTTTCCCGGTGTAATCAAATAGCAGCGATCAATATATGAAACCCCAGATTTCCTCAGCAGCCTCCCCGGGCAGCCACCAGGCCAACATGTAGTGATCAGGGCAGCAGCATCTTCAGACTCAATCTCATCCAGCTGCAGTTCTGGGGGGGTTGAAGAAGACACCCCATGTCTTGTTGGGGCCTTGCAGGGCTGAGCACAATGGGAAAATACAGCAGGGATGAGGATGGTGGCGTGGGGAGAGGTCTCAGGCTGGAGGAGATCCTGCAGAATAACGTGCTTTTTACACAATGAGGAGCAGTTTAAACACATCTTTGTCTTGAGATCAGTTTTATTCTAACAGACCAAGCAGCAAAAAGGACTGGGATGCTTCAGACCCCACCTCGTGGCCTTGGGACACCTTAGGATGGTTTACACCTGAGAGCAGCACAAACCATGTTTCTCACCGAGTCAGCAGGACCCACCTCATCTCCTTCCACGGGGGTGAACAAGGAGTGATTCCCAAAGCAGAGCTCCCCACCTGGGCCATCCCTCCATGGGAACTGGATGGTGTTTCCAGCTGTTGGGTGGGTTTCTCATGGCTGGTGCCACCACAGGTGGTCACGAGGGCACCGTCACGTCCCGCTGTGTTTGATCCAGCACCCCAGGACACA
This sequence comes from Dendrocincla tyrannina, assembly GCA_035047865.1. Taxonomy (NCBI): domain Eukaryota; kingdom Metazoa; phylum Chordata; class Aves; order Passeriformes; family Dendrocolaptidae; genus Dendrocincla; species Dendrocincla tyrannina. Next base: position 1,485,596 of record JAWWMP010000011.1, on the reverse strand, counting down.
CGTTCTGGGCTGCCGAGCGCTGTCATTTCCCAGCCTCTGCAAAGACAAGGATTTCTCCTCTCCAAAGCTCTGGCAGGTCCCTCGGGCCATCGTCAGCTGCTTTCACTGCCCGGAAAATAATGTCATTTCTCCTTCTAAAGAGCGCTGCAGTGATTATCGCCAGGCCTCGGGCACTTCACCCAAATCACACAGAGCTATTTCGGGTCTCTCTTTTACCACTAATGTTCAAAACCGGCTGCTTAAATCCAGTTTTCAGAAGCAAATTGGGCATTTAGCAGCCCAAGAGTCTCTTGGCATCTCTGAGATGCTGCCGCAGTTCTCCAGCCGGGAGCACCCTTTGGCTTCATCCCCAGGCCAGGGACCACATCGGGGGGTCCTTCTGGGACCCTTCAGGGCGAGAGGGGCTTGCTGGAACGTCTCTCCTCACCCCACACTTCAGGCTGCCCAGATGTGAGCGAGCAGGACCCAGCTGTGCAGTGCCCCCTCGGGCAGGGTCACACCCACTGGCCAGCTCAGCCCCACAAAAACAGGGATTGGATTTTGTTATAAGGCTTTGTGGGATTAACCAGTGCTGAATTTGAAAGGCTAATTTCTTCTTGGATTTTTTTTCCCCTCTGAAGTCTCTAATGACCCTGTTTATGGGTAAGTTTCCCTGAGTACCTCCAAGACTGAAAGCTTTTTTTATGAGACAGATGGAGATGTTCTTTCCAAGAGTGAGTAATATTTAACCTTAAGCACTTTCAAATCCGGCCTCAGGAATATTGAGATGAAAGCCTCGTGGCACTAAGCTTCTTTCAAATGGATATTGCAGAGAAGCTGCCTGGACATTTGTCTCCCTGCACCTCTGCCCTGTTTAACATGCTGCTGCTGTGCCCGTGTTCCTCGAGGAGGTCCGAGAAGAATAAATACTTGTCTTTCAGATTTAATTTCCAGCGGCGGCTCTGCTCTCACTATTGTATTTCTTCTGAGCATCGCTTATTGGACTTGAAGTTCCTGATAGTGTCAGCCAGGTGCCTTCACCCTCTCCCTGCCAGTGGAGAGTGCAGCTCCTCCAGCTCAGAACAGGGACAGGGAAGCACATCCTTGATGTCTCAGCATCCCTGTGGCACTGGTTATGTGGACACTGATGTGGGTTGGGTTGGAAGGGGAATTTAAAGCTCAACCAGTGCCACCCCTGCCATGGGCAGGGACACCTCCCACCAGCCCAGGTTGCCCCAAGCCCTGTCCAACCTGGCCTTGGATACTCCCAGGGATCCAGGGGCAGCCCCAGCTTCTCTGGGCACCCTGTGCCAGGGCCTGCCCAACCTCCCAGGGAAGGGTTTCTTTCTATACCAAATTTAAATGTACACCCTTTCAGTTTAAATCCGTTAATTGTAATTATTGAAATGCTGCTATTCAATCAATAATCAAAGAATCAGAGAATGGTTTGGAGAATGATAGTTGGAAAAAAAATGAAATAGGAAGCAGAGATGCATTTTGAAGAGCTTTTAGTTATTTTCTTCTCCTCCCCACCTGATCTGATTCTTTCCATGCAAATCCCCATCTCAAAGAATCACAGAAGACGCTGAGCTGTGCTCTGGGCAGGGTGGGGGGCGACCTTGTCCCTGCTGCATGAAACACAGCCCCTTCCCAGCTTTCCTTGGGACCTTCCCCATCCTCCGAGTCTCCAAGGGAACTCCCCGCTGGCTTTGTCCTGCCCAGCGCTGGGTGCCCTTGCCCTGCAGCCTGGACACAAGCTGGGCTTGCCTTGCTCAGGATATCAAACTCCAGCGGTGCACAAAGCACAGAGGTCCCTGCGCGCTCCCTTTGGGCTAAGAAATCATTATCATCAGCCAGAGGAGGAGGATGGATGATGGATAATGGGCCTCGTGCTGCCCTGCGATCATTACGCTCCTGCCGATGAGGCAGCAACTGTCTTAAGTCCCATTAGCAGATGATGGGCTGTCTGGAAGAGCATCCTCAGACCCGAGCAGGATGCTCCTCCGGCTGCACTGGGTTAACCCCGGCGTGGGGGGACCGTCCCCACCCCGCCAAAGCCCGGGATGTGGGAGCGTGGAACGGTGGGGCAGAAATAGGACCTGGGAAAGCTCAAGGCTGAAATGCTGCCTCATGAGGGGTCTGTTGGGCAAGAAACACATTTAGAGGAGCCTGACATGAATTTGAGGGTTTATAAATGAGAGTTGTCTGCCGGTATCTCTTCTGCCTGTGTAGCCCGGGGAGGGTTAAACTCTTCCCGTATCCGTGGGCTGAGACATCGATGGACGTGCTGAGTTTGGAGGAGTGCAGGGAGCAGAGACAGCGCTGCCGTCCCAGTGGATGCTCAGAACTGGCCACACTCATGTCAGGGGGAGTTTGGATGGTGGTCAGCGAAATCTGAACAAGCTGGACAGCAAAAATTGCTCCTGCACTGAAGAGGAGGGGATGTGGGCACATTGATGTGAAGCACCACCCCCCAGCCCCAGCTGAGAGCTACAAAGCTGTCCCATCTCTCAGTGGGGACTGATTCTCCCTGTCCCCACCTCCCCAGGAATGCAGCCTGAAGGTAAATAGTCCCACCTCATTTTTACCCTGATTTTGCTAAACCTGGACAACAGCTACACGTGGTCTTTAAAGGGATTTCTGGTTAAAAAATTGCCTAAATCATCAGCAATCAAAATAATGCCACCAAAAAACCAAAACCCAATCAAAAGAGTCCCTCGTTTATTCATGGAATCACGGAATCCCAGAACAGTTTGGGTTGGGAGGGACCTCAAAGCCCACCCAGTGCCACCCCTGCCATGGGCAGGGACACCTCCCACCAGCCCAGGGTGCTCCAAGCCCCATCCAACCTGTCCTTGGACACTCCCAGGGATCCAGGGGCAGCCCCAGCTTCTCTGGGATCCACCCTGTGCCAGGGCCTGCCCACCCTCCCAGGGCAGAATTTCTTCCTCTTTCTAGAATCCCAGAGCACCCTGAGCTGGAAGGGACCCACAAGGATCATCGGGTCCAGCTCCAGGTCACCAAGCTCTCGTCAGGACCTTCCTCTACAAAGGAGCTCTAATCTAACATCTAATCTAACCCTCTTTCAGTTTTAATGCCACAGCCCTCCAGAAAAGCATCAGTGAGTCTCAGTGGTTTTAAGTAAACTTTGAGAAATTGAATTTGGAGTCTTATCTAAATCAGATCCATCAGTGGGCTGTGACCTGGGCACATGGTAATGAGCAGAGATCATCCGTCGGTATCTGCCGGCCCTCCCTGGGGAGCAGATCTTCCCTCGGCAGCTTTGCTTCAGATTACACAGCCCTGACTGCGGCTCCCTCGCTGTGATTCATCCTGACGTGATCCCCTGGTGATGAGAACAGAGAACAGGAACCTGTGTTTAGCTGGAAATACATTTAAAAATGCATTCTGGAGGGTTTTCTTTAAATTATTAAAGAACAGTAATTCACCTTTTAAACCCCCGAAGATGTAAAGCACTTTATGGACTATCTTTCAAATCGTTTTGGAAATCTTCAGATCCCTCTCTTGGTGCTCTCACAACTATTTAGTAAAACAATAATAAAACCAAAACCGATACAAATGTTGCCTGTTGTTTAGAGAAGTAAATATCCTTGGTAAGTCTTAGCAAAGCACTTACAACAGAGTGGTTTGGATGAAGTCCAGACTGTTCAATGGTTAATATATTATTCATATTAATAAAATAATGTTTGGAAAGGCACCAAGAGCCATAATATGTGCACCAGGAGCTGGGCTTTAGGAGTTAGTTGACAATTAGTTGCCAGTTGAGGATTTCCCATGTTTCTCTGGATTTTATTAGGGTGTGAAGAGGAGGATTTCAAGCCACATCACTGACACAACTGTGATTTATTTGGCATTGCAAGTGTCCCAGTGAGCTCCTCCCGGACCATCGAACCTCCAGCCCAGAACTGGGAACTGGGGGCTCCGCCCATTGCACGGGGGACAGAGGATGCCCAGCAAAGCAGCAGGACACAAAGTGTGCCAGCTTCGATGGGTGCCCTGACCAGGGACCCCCCTGCACCCCTCGCCCTGGCCAAACCCCTCCCTGGGCTGTGCCCCGGCCCGGCTTTGAGGAGCTGAACCCTCTTGCCAGAGCAGCAGAAAACAAATGAGCTATTTGTAACCCTTAATTTAACCAGCTACCGAAGTAATAGTATAAATAGTCTAATGCAATTGTAATGGCTAATGAATTATGCATCCAGGCTCTTCCCTCTTTGAATATGCATGAGGCAGGAAATCGCCAAGTGGCACAATATTGCTGCTTTAGTGCTTACTTGGAGCCCTCTCGGGGGCTCTGGGGACCCACCAGTCCCTGTCCCCGTGGTCAGCACAGCTCCAAAGCCGCCCATAAAGAGCTTCTGGCTTTGGCCAAATCCTGCACCAAACCTCCCACTTCCACCCAGAGGGTGCCTAGAAATATCAGAGCCAGTCCCAGCTTTTCCTACCCTTTGTACTGCCTGGCTTAAAAAATCAGGAAAATATCAAACTAGCTCTCGAAGCTGAAGGAAATAAATTAATTTCAGTGACAGGAATAAAGTGGATCTAATTAGAAGTCCCTCTGCAGTGCCTCATTAGTGTGGTTGGGGAGTAAATGAAATTTCAGCAGTAGTGAGTTAGACTATTTGTCTTTGGGTATTTTTAGGATTTACGAAATGCCAGCGACTGGGTTTCCTCCCGGAAAATTCCCTCCATCCGATGTCTGGGGGCCTTTTCCACGGCCGCCTCATTTGCATTCCTCGGGCGCTTCCTGCGCTCTCCGCAGCTCATTCATAAATTGAAACCAATCAGAGGGGGTTCTGGACACAAATGGGGTTTAGCTGTCTCACTGCATGTGTGTAACTCCACAGAGCAACGTGCCGCCGTTCCATCTGAAGACTTTATAAACTTCATTCTTTCCCCTCCGTGGATAAATGGCTATTTTTGTCTTCCTGCGGGTGCCACCGTCCCCCCGGACAGGAGACACCCACACGTCGCAGGGTAATTTTATTACAGGCTTGTCCAGGGAGCAGGAGGACTAATTTGTCAGTCTGATCCAACTGGAGACAGCTGTTGGTAACCTGCACTCTCCAGCAATCCCGAATTGTCAGTCAGCAACGATTTTCCTTGACTTTCAGTGCTTATAAAGTCATACACGGTGGTAATTTAATGAGCGGGAGATAAAAATTCTGGTCAGACTCATCCAGCACGGTCCTGACATATCACTGAGTTAGAAACCCTCCTTTCAGGACCGAAACCGCCGAGTTATTCCCGTTAATTATGTCCTCAACATATCAGAAACCCCCAAACACGGGCAATTCCCATGCTGTGTGTTTTTGGATGTGTTGCCACCGACGATCCCAGTGACATTCCCAGACCACAAACTCTGGACACTGGGAATTTAATCAGATTACTGGAGACACTGCTCTGGAGGGGTGGCCGAGGGCCACATGCCAGCAGCAGCCCAGCTGAGGAGCTCTTCTCCTTCCTGAAGCAAAGCCAGGAGATCCCAAGAGCTCTGCACTCTGGTTGCAGCTTCCCAGGTTGGTTTGTTAAATTAAAGGGGGGGTTTTGGCATAAAAGGCAGGATTGCTGCAAGGCAAAGGGGCAGGGTGCACCTGTGTGAAGGCTCTTGGGTGCTTCCTGCCTGGTGACAGCCTCCCCTGGCACATAAAGTGACAATAACAGGGAACAGAAAGGGAAAAGCTTCCCAAAACCTCCTGTTTCCACTTCTAGGGTCGGGATAAAAACCTGCATGAGCTTTTACACCGTTTACAGCCTGAACTTTGCTATGCAACAACAGGCAAGACCTTTGGATCGGGTGTTAAATATTCAGTTTCTACATCCAGAAACGCTGGAATTCAAACACTATTTTATGGCAGATTGAAGTGTCCAAGGCCAGCCTGGATGGGGTTTGGACCAAACTGCTCTAGTGGAGGGTGGCCCTGCCCATGGCAGGGGGTGGAATGGATGAGCTTTAAGATCCCTCCCAACCCATTCTGGGATTTTAAGCCTGATTTTAACATGAGTAGCCTTAAAGAAGTGGCCCAGACTTGGGGCCCACACATTGCAATCAATGCTAACAAGGACATCAGTTTGTACTGGGCTGGGTTTGCTGCATTAGACTGCAGAGGTTCTGATATCTAAATTAGTATAAAGTTCTTCATAGATTTTAAGCCAATTAGCATCTTTATTAAAAATTTTACATGGATTAAATTCAGACACTTCCTTTGCCTTGAACAGTACGACTGACTGGAAATTGGCCCACACAGGATAAAGTTGAGATACCAAAATATCATCTTCGGGCAAGAATAACTTGATTTCCCCCCCCTTCCTAAACATGTTGCCATAGATTTCCCTAAATGTTTTACAAACAGTTATTAAAAGCACATTGAGAATCTGAATTCCCTGTGGGCAAAATGTTTTTGCACTTAACTTTCAGTTCATTCTGAAAGAAATCACATCTGGTTGGAGTTGTAGCAGAACATGGGACAATCCTCCCCAGTTATCAGAACAGCAGCGACGTGAACCCCCAGATTGTCCATGGTCACCTTCCCTCATCCCCTTCCTGCTGGGCTGAAACCAGGCAGGGGTTTGGATGTGGGAAACCCTTCTTGGATCAAGGCAAGGCGAGGCTTTGGGGGGCCCAGACAGTCCCCCTGCCCAATGGGGGCTTTGCTGGGATCCCAACAGGAGCATCCTGGGCCCATCACGCCCTGGAGTCCTGGGGTATTTGCAGAGTGGGCAACTTGTAGCCACAGAATCATCACGGAATGGTTTGGGTGGGAAGGGACCTCAAAACCATCTCATTCCACCCTCCTGCCATGGGCAGGGACACCTTCCACTACACCAGGTTTCTCGGGGTGGTATTAAACAACAGGTAGGTGAGAGCACACCTTTCTCATATCAGCCATCCGGAGACACCCAGAGCACTGATTTATTGAGGCTTAAAATATGTATTTATCAGCTTGTGGTTTTAAATAGCTCATAACTGAGCAAATACGTGTGAATTAAAAAAAAAAAAAGAAAGACATCCAACACCCCTTTCCAAATGCCCCTTCCCTTAACGGCGCCGTAAATTTCAATGTCATATTCCTGAGCGTCGCTGCCCTTAATCTGACAGTGTCACAGGGATCTATCTTCATTTTCTCACTCTTTTCATAATCTAATCCTCAGCTCTAACATGCAATTAGTGCCCTCCTCGCCCTCCGCATACCAAGCAGGCTGATTGCTACAGCTTTCACTGTGCAATCCATTTAGCGGCGGGCCTCATAATGAATATGTACATTTTGAGGACCTCGCCGAGGAGGGTCACAGGCAATCAACCTTGAATTCAATTATGCGAGTCAAGGTTAATGACTCGGCGCAGTGGTCAGAGGCATTCAGCCTCCTGCAGATTAAATCAGGCTGTCACAGCTCACAAAGCGCGGCGCGTGTGAGCGGCGGGGACAGGGACGGGGACGGGGATGGGGACAGGGATGGGGACAGGGACAGGGACAGGGGGAGGGACAGGGACAGGGGGAGGGACAGGGATGGGGACAGGGACGGGGATGGGGAGGGGACAGGGACAGGGACGGGGAGATCGGAAGAGCCC
>JAWWMP010000011.1:1417135-1436579 GCA_035047865.1 Dendrocincla tyrannina | reverse complement strand
GGGGGATGGTTGGCCTCAATCTTGGAGGCTTTTCCAACCTAAAGGATTCTGTGATGATGATGATGATGATGATGATGATGATGATGATGATGATGATGATGATGATGAAGGGGTGATCACAAACAGACCCCAACCCCTGGCTCCAGGAAAGGCCCAGGGCAGTGCTGGGGCAGGAGGGATGGAGCCCTGGGGCTGTGCTCGGTATGGCCTCTCCCCCCGTGTCAGGAGTCACTTGTGGCCATCACCAAAGCCAATGAGAGCTATGAAAATCCAGGTACTCTCCTGCTCCCATTAAAGCAGCCCCTTCACCAGAGGCGCTCGGTGAATTTTAACTCCCACAGGAGCTGGGTGTTGTGCCTGACAGCCACTGCACACCTACAAAAGCATCTTGACTCGTGACTGTTTCCACTGAAATCCAGGCTAAGCCAAGCAGCTTATTTACAGGAGTATTCTAAAAATATTTGTCCTCCCCTTGCCAGCGTGACACAGGCCTTGGCTCCCCGTGTCTCAGCAACAAAGGTTTCCCAGAGCAGCCAAGCTGCATCCCAGTCAGTGTGTACCTCCTGGAAATGCAGATTACAGGACAGGCTGAGCTGTGTTTTAGTGTCACTGTCACATTAAATATTTGTTGCTTCAAGTCAGTAAATGACAGAGTCATAAAGCGCAGTTAGAACTGCATCTGAAGTGGGTTTGATGCCTAATGTGGATCCTGATATTGGAAATAAACCACATGCATTTAGCAGCAATTACACACAACCTCTGATAAGAGATTTATTTTCCAAGTGCTGAACGGGGATCCGCAGCTGTAACAACAAGCTGGGGGGGGGGAAATTGCTGAGATGAGTAAATATGGAATTGTGAAGGTGAACTGAACTTCCTCTCAGCACTGCTCTGGGTATTTGGGGGCAGTTTCTGGGGTTTTGGGGCATGTGGGGTGATTAAGGGGCAAGAGGCTCCTACCATGGAAGGGCAAAAAACCTGATGGGGTATTGGCTACCCTGGGCATGGTTAAATCAATGACTCTACCAAGTTATTGCAGTGTCACACATGGGTGAATATGGGATCAATGAAATCCAAGGCCAGGCTGGAAGGGGCTTGGAGCAACCTGGTCTATGGAAGGTGTCTCTGCCCATGGCAAGGGTTGGAACTGCATGATCTTTAGGATCCCTCAAACCATTCTGTGATGTTCCCAATGTCCCTTTTCAAGAGTCTCTGTTGTCCTGTGGTTGGACACAGGTCATGGGGCTCGGCAGCTGCAGCAGGATAACACAGATCCATGTGCTGGGAGAGCAGGACACATCCCCAGTGTTTTCCAGCACCTTCCCAGCTGTCTCTCCCACCCCACACGTCTGGGGCTGGACAGGCAGTTGTTGCAATGTATTGCCTAAGAGTGTTTCCTCTGACAGATCCCACAGCAGGAATTTACCTGTTTATTGGACCTGAATTGTTGAAGCTTTAAGCCACAGAGCTGGAAATAGCCCTCCTTTAAGAGTGTAGACAAAAATAGCTTTCTTTGGACTCCATGCTAGGGAGAAAGCCACAGCATATTTACACAGTTAGAGGTGATTTTTCTGTCTGATTATGTCCATTTTGGTGATAATTTGCAGGCAACCCTAATGGGAAATGCACCAAGAAGTGGTACCCATTACATCTAAAATACTGCATTTCATGGTCTCGTTTCACCCCAAACAAACACAGGCACTAATTTTCGGTGTGCAGGAGATAAACCTCAAATCTTTGTGGTGTGGGAAGGAGGTGGAATCGTGTGGTGGCCGTGTGAGTGCCAGTTCTGGCAGCCCCAGCTTTGGGGAAGATGCACAAGGGGCTGACGGGCAGCCTGGTTTTAATTAAAATCTCACAAAGGTCTATACATGCAGCTGACAACAGATATAATTTATCTTGTCAGCTGTCCCCACATCACAAGTGTACTCTTTGAAGTAACAGTAATAATAATATTAATAAAAATCATCCCTGACTACAATATGGAGCAAGTTGTGGCTTCTCCCCTGCCTGTGCCTGCCCTGGGTGCTGGAGCAGCTCCGGGCCCTGCCGAGGCAGGACAAGGATCCACCATCCCACCAGTGCTCCGAGGGACTCCTTCCCTATTTCTGCTCCAGAAAAAATGGGGTTTCCCTCACATTTCGTGGCTTTTTTTCAGGAGATCATCCCATATTCCATGGCTGCTCATCGTGCCAAATGGTCCTGCTCCAGGAAAAGAGTGATCGTTGTACATTTCCTGGGAGTTCCACAGGACCGAGACCATCAGGGGATGAAGACAATTAGGGCATGAAGCAGATCTGATCCTGTTTCACCCCCTTGCCCAAATTATATTTCCTATTTCGCTTTTGTGCCCCACTCAAAGGACCTCTGATGGGTAAAGTGCTCCCGGTGTGGCCCCTCTTCACTTGGGAGCACAATGCCCACCTCGCCAAGGGCTCTCCACAACACACCCCTTGGGTTTGGTTTCCTCTCCCTTTTCCATGGAAGAAGGCAAGCACCTCCCTTCCTTAGCGCCTCTGGAAAGTTTTGGAATCAAAACGACGGCTGAACTTTTGGCTTTGGCCTGCAGGGAGCAGGAGGATGGAGCCACCCGTGGCTCTGTCCCCAGGGCTCGTCCCCAGCCACCCCGAGGAGCCGCCGCTGCGGCAGCCCCAGCCCCATCCTCTCCCCTCCAGCGCCCGCCGCGATTATCATGCAAAGCAGCTCCTCGCAGGCTCGTTAATGCCTTTCAAACCCCAAGTTCCTTGAAGTTCTGAGGGTTTTTAACCCACTGGCCATTGGCAGCAGCGCTCCTGGCCGCGCTGGAAGGCGCTGCTGGCGGCGTGGAGAGGGGGCTGCGGTGGGAAACAGCGGCGCTCCGAGCTGTGCCTGCTCCTTAAACGCTGCCAGCAGTTGTAAGACAGCCGGATCCCACCCCTGGGAGCGTGTGCCCTCCTGAAACGCAATTACAATGAGAATATCTCATTATCTCATTGGCTTTAGCTTACTCTTCTGTTACCATGGTTTCAAATACACAGAGGAGCCTGAAACTAAGCGGGCTGCTAACAAAGAACATCTCCTTGTACAATGACATCAGATCGTGTTGGACAGAACAGACTTAATTAAATACCCCCCGACACGGGGCCAAACGCACAAGTTGGGGACACTTTTGGGCAGGGCACCTGCCGGGCGCTGTGTGCGCTGGGGAGCTGTGCCAAGGACCAGCCCGGGGCTCCTGAGGGAGCCGCAAACAGGGACAGGGTCCTGGCAGCGGGATTGCTCACAAACCCACCTCTGTCTCTGCCCGGAGCCCCTCTGTGCCCCCTCCCCACTGGCGCTGTCCCTGCGGTGCCAGGTGACAGAGGGCTCACGGTGACAGAGGGGCGATGCTCCACAGAGGGTGGCAGGGCGCGAGTGTCACCACCTCTTGGCCCTCATCCCCGCCAGGAGCGCTGTGGCAGGGCTGGGTGGCTCTGGGACCCCCGGGTGGCTCCGCTTCGGGGTTCCAGCGGCGGCATTAGAAATTCCACAAATCATTTATTTACCCTGGAGTCTGTGCGGTGACATAATGTGACAATAATGACATCCCTGGTGGTGTTAATTGATTTTGTCCTGCTAGAGGAGGTAATTTGGCGTCCGCGGCAGCTCCTAGATCGCGGACCTCCTGATTGTCTTCCGAGGTAATATTACTGTTAATGAAGAGAAAACACGCTTTCCTCTTTAAAAGACAATATGCTAATTAGGACAGACAATAGAGAGTCAGGGGTCATTTATTATTTTTAAACAGAGAGTTAATGCTCAGTGACTGGCATGGAAGTGCAAAACGCCTGTAAATTAATAAGTGCAATTCTTGGCTCATAAAATCCAACGCCGCTATTAAATAAAAAGAAGGGCATTCATGAAATATTCCAGCCATCGGAATACTTGAAGGTGTGAATAATTAACAGCCAGAAGTTAACATCCACTAGCTTGTAAAAGGTCTGATTAAAGGCAGTGTTCATCATCCACCGACTATCACAGCTCATCGGGTCAACATCTCCTAATTAATGATTTCTTATTAGGGACATAAAACGTGTTTTCTCAGGATAATTATTTTTTTAAAGGAACGAGTGTTTTCAGTGCAATGTGAGGAATAATTAAAGCTTGTTTAATGGGGATGAGGCTGGCTGGGTTCCTGAGGGGGGTGTTGGTGTGGGCACCAGTGGCTGCTGGTGACAGCCCTGGCTGTTGGAGAGCTCCCTGGGCAGGTGGTTCACCTGGAGAATCCTGCCCAGAGCTGAATTTGCTCAGACCCAACCCCAAGAACCCGTATTTTCAACTTTCCTGGGAAATACCATCACAGCAGCACCCAAACCAGCAACGAGCTGATGGTGCACCAACCCCTTACCTGGTCTGCCTCTGTGGGTGTCCCCAAGCCCAGACCCCAGGAAGGGCAAGGGGAAAAGGCTCAGCTCCTGGGGTTTGTCCCAACCTTCTGGCGGCAGGAGCTGGTGGAGATGACGTTCCACATGTTTTCCACCACGGTGCAACACGGGGAGCTGCTCTTTGGCAACAGGTTGTGGATTTGTGGGCTAAGGAGCTGCCAGTCAGGGCTCAGGGCAGGGCAGGGGCTGGGGTGAACCAAATCATCTGGGAGATGCAAAGGAGAGGTGGCAGGTTGCTTAATCATCTTCTGGTTCTGCTTCTTCAAGCTGCCATCCCAAAAATGCACAGTTTTTAGAGACAATCCTAAAAGCACCAAACTGAGTGTGAGGTGAGAGCAGGATGAGAGATTGGACAACCCTGATGTCAGCAGTAGCCAAACACAGACAGACGTGTCCCTTCTGCTGTATTCACGTCAGTTCAATCAGGTTTAATAAAGTATTAGCTGAATTCAGTGGAAGGGAGCTGACCTTTATTGCTCTTGGCTGGAAAACTTTAAAAAATTCATTAAAGGCCATCACTGGAGGTGTCACTGCCCTTCATCTCACTGTGCCTCTCCTGCTCCCAGCTCGTCCCGGCTTGTGCTTTGTGTGCAGAGCCACAGCTCACCTGGAGCTGCCACCCCCAGCCCTTCCAGAACCGGGGCCCAGCTGCCCAACATTCAAAAGGTGTTATTCGGAACTAAACTAGTCCGAAAACCAAACTAGTCTGAAAACCAAACGGTGCTTAATTTTTGTTTGAATTTTAGAAGACCTGCTGGGCACTTTTTTTCCATTTAGCAATTTTTTCCTCACGGGAATGAAGGATACTTTTTCTGATCCGTTTAAATCTCCTCGGTTGAACTTGTACATTTATTTAGCTCCAGAAATTGGGACTCTTTGCACTCACTTCACCTGCTGCAAAGTTCACAACAGCACAAAGTATTGGCATCACTTCAAACTCGGGATCACCGCTGAGGTGCTGCTTCCTTGGCTTGTACTCCTTGTGCAGCTACTTTAATGTAACTCTTGTTTTCAAAAATAGTTTGGTTATGAACCAGGAATGGGTTTAGTGTTTGGGATTTGTGTGTAAGGACAGTGGTTACAACACTGTGCCATGCAACCTTGGTGCACAAATCGTCTGGTTTTTTTAAATTAAAAAAAATATCCCTGGAAGGGTGAAGACAATGCCTATAAATTAGGTATATAAACTGAAGACAATTCCTATAAATCAGGAATGCTGGTCACTGGGTTACTACAAACCACGTCAATCTGAATATTGAAGCGTGGGAGGAAATACTGTTTTAATGCCTTAAAAATCATCACAGGATGAGCAAATCCCTGGCAGCAAAGGATGACCACGCCCTGTTGCACCCCTCCGTGGGCTATGGGGTGATGGTATTCCCAGAAATCCCCAGCTTGGAGAGGTTGATTGAGACTGGTGCCGACAATTCTGCTCCCCCTGCACAAGAGGAGACTTCACGGGGGCTGCAGGGGCTGCAGGGGCAACCAAACAGCGTCTCTGCTTTGGGCCATGAATTATGAAGAAAGCTGGAGACACCCAGGTCTGGTTAATGTAACAAAAGGGAGAGTGAAAGGGCAATATCTGAGAGACCCAGAGTGTCCTGGAAGGGGGGAATTAATGTGGATGAGATGTCAGAGAGAGTTAATAATTGAAGAGCCACAGGTAACAGGCTGACAGGATTTGCTGGGGCGGGCCAGAGGATCGGGTGCCACAGGAACCCAGGGGTTTGGAAGCATTTGGGATTGTTTCTTGGCGCTGCTTTGCTTTCTTTGCGTGTTGGAGATTGCTGGAAGTGGGAATAGTCCCCCAGTCCCAGTGCTCAGGGGTGGACTGCATCCTTCCTTCCCAGTTGTCAACTCCACATCCCTGGGAGTGTCCAAGGCCAGGTTGGAGCACCCTGGGCTAGTGGAAGGTGTCCCTGCCAGTGGAAGGTGTCCCTGCCCATGGCAGGGGGTGGCACTGGATGGGCTTTAAGGTCCTTCCAACCCCAGCCATCCTGGGATTCCGTGATCCTGTGGTGTCACCCACGATCCTCACTGAGCAAGTGATCAGAGGAAAATGGGTTGTGGCAGACCAGGTAATTGAGGCCTGAACCCCCCGAGGAGGGAGGTGCTGGTTCACCCCAGTCGTGGGGCCACGGAGACAGCAACAACAAAGAGCTCTGGTGACAGTGTGGTCCCTGAGGTTCGGGGGTTTGGGCTTTAATTTACCATCTAAACACCGATTTCTAAGCGTTGACCTGCACTAAAAGCACCTCCTGGTGCTCACTTGCTTTTGAGGAAGAGACGTTCAAGCTCTCAAACCTCCAAGTTCTGCTGGAGCGGGGCTGATGAGCCAATATTGACACTGGCTGCATTTTGGTGCCTAAATGGCATTTTAGTGCCGGTTTAATGAGGGAGCGCCGCGCATGGCCCGGGCCGCTTTGGACTTGCTCTAATGATCTGGAGGCGTGGCCACGCTTTAATGATGCGCTTTAATAATTTATCAATAGAGTTTGTAAGTGCTAATTTGCACTTTTAGGTGCATATTCTCCTTTTGAAGCCGCCGTACAACCCCCTATTAATGTTAATGGGAGTTGTGCTCACATTAAAAGGAGATTATACCCCTAAGGTGTTTAACATCTGACTTACCCAGGGCTTAAATTGCATTGCTGAATGTCACTTCTTTCATTTAGGAAGATGGCTTTTGGTTGCGCTGTCACCACGCGAAGGTGACAAGGCAAACACTACTTCAAGGGAGGGAAAAACATTGGGAAGTGGTAAGTCAGCGCACCAGCCCTGACTTCTTAGTCTTGGGTTTAAATCCAATTCGAGCACGAGGTCAGACGAGGCTGGCGATGGAGCAGCTCCGTGGAGATGTTGCCACCAAAGGCGACAGTGGCCACAGGGGCTACTGAGATGTTGGCAGGAGGTTAATTTATGCCCAGGAAGAAGTGGAAGGGCAGTGGTGTGGCAGACAGATTTCCTCTGCTGGCGGAGCGTTGCAGAGAGGCTCTAATCACTTCTGGGGGCAGTTTTTGCCGCAGCGTGGAATGCGGGCGTTCCTGGATTGACATCTAATTAACGGCGAGCGGGTGAAGGGCCGTATTTATCAAATCACTTAAGCAGAAATTTAAACCCTATTTACTTGGCTGGAATTAATTGGGTTAAATGACACGCTAAGGATCGATGCAGGAGGTTTTCACCTCTTAACCCTTTCCTCAGCCCACACCTACTAGTAAGTGGGATCCGGGAAGATACAGGGAGGAGCAGGGAGTTGTCTGGGTGCAGGAGCCGGGCAGGCTGGTTTGCACAGGGAAGCTGGGATGCAGAGAGGGATGTGCAGAGGGGAGAGGATGAATTAGTCACTGAAAACCATCATTTTTTCCCCCAGAAACGGTACCAAAGCTGGTCCTGGCTCGACAACTCGCCTGAGGTCTTCAGGCTCGCTCTTAACTCCTTTGGAGAGATTTTGAGAGGGAGGAAAGGCTATCCCTGGCATCATTCAGAGTCAGATGTCCTGGCTGTGTGTCCCCAACTCCTTGTGCACCCCCAGCTACTCACAGGTGGGGTGAGGAGCAGAAAAACCCCTGGTGCTGCGTGAGCCCTGCTCAGCAATAACCACATCCCTGGGTTATCAGTGCTGCTCCCAGCACAAATCCAAACCCCCGCCCCATCCCAGCCCCTGTGAGGAAAATTAACTCTCCCCCAGCCAAAGCCAGCACACATGTTAATAAGGAGCGCGGCAGAGCAGTCTGAGCCTGCTGATGAATTATGCATTTGCCCCACCTGGGAGTTAATATTTACCATATCTTGCTGAAATCCATTAGGAAGAACAAACATTGTATTTATCCAACAAGCTCCAAACCCGTTCATTTGCATCCCTGCCTGTGAGGGGCAGGTCCGAGGTGGCTGCCCGGGTGAGCCGGGCTCCGAAGGGTCGTGTCCGGGTGCGGTGACCTCCGCAGGGAGAGGCTGAGCCCTGGCTGGGGGTGCTCAGCACCAGGCTCCTGCCAAACCCTGGGCTGGACACCCAGGGGAGCCCGCAGAGAGGGACCTTTTGGGGGTGACCGACCTCAGGTGAGGGGCGGGGAGGAGGGACTTGGGCACCAGCGGGGCAGGGCTGAGACCTGTGTCGGTGCACCCCGAGCTGCTGCACCCCGGTACCTCAGTGTCCCCAGTACCTCCAGTGGCCTCAACACCCCCAGAACCTGCAGCATCCCAGTGCCACCAGCACTTGGAGCACCCTCAGCATCCCCAACCCCTCAGTACCCCCAGCATCCCAATACCCCCAGCACTTCCAGCTCCCCCAGCACCCCGGTGACCCCAGTGCCCTCAGCACCCTCAGCACCCTCAGTATCCCCGGCCCCTCAGTACCCCCAGCATCCCAATACCCTCAGCATCCCCGGCCCCTCAGTACCCCAAGCATCCCAATACCCCCAGCACCTCCAGCACCTTGGTGACCCCAGTGTCCTCAGCACCCTCAGTATCCCAGCCCCTCAGTACCCCAAGCATCCCAATACCCCCAGCACTTCCAGCACCCCCAGCACCCCGGTGACCCCAGTGCCCTCAGTACCCCCAGCACCCTCAGTATCCCAGCCCCTCAGTACCCCAAGCATCCCAATACCCTCAGCACTTCCAGCATCCCCAACACCCACGGTGGGTGATGTGGGAGCCTGGGCAGGGAGCCCCCAGCTCCCCGAGCCCCGGCACAAGCCAAGGCCGGGTTTAGGAGGGAGGGAAGGCGGAGAAATGATGTTTTTAAGAGCTGGCTGGCGGGAGGCAGCGACAGGAGAGGCCCAGGCTTCTAAGGAGCGGCGCACATT
Organism: Dendrocincla tyrannina; assembly: GCA_035047865.1. Lineage (NCBI taxonomy): Eukaryota > Metazoa > Chordata > Aves > Passeriformes > Dendrocolaptidae > Dendrocincla > Dendrocincla tyrannina. Next base: position 1,427,371 of record JAWWMP010000011.1, on the reverse strand, counting down.
TCATCTGCGTCCCGTCCCGTCCCTGCAGGACCGAGCCTGTCGAGGCTCCGCCGAGCCGCGGTTTCAATCGCTCCGCCAGCGCCGTGTTTGAAGATGCCAGGGGAGAACGGGGCTCTGTGTGAAGCGAGATTCAAGACAACAGAGCGTTCGCTGTGCCTGTGCAGAGCCGAGCTCTTTCAAGCCTTGCGAACGCCCCCAGCCCGCCCCGCTCCCCTCGGAGCGGCCGCCCCGCCGAGCCTCGCCCGGGCATGGGGATGCTGCTGGGGATGCTCGCGGTCCCCGGAGCACGGACACAGCCCTCCTCCGCCTTTCTTCCTGCTTAACTGAGTGAGAAGAAAAAAACTGAAAGAGAGAACTTCCTTGCTTTATATCCGACAAGGTATCCAAAGCTGTCGCAGTGGTTTCTGCAGAGCAGGAGCTCCAGCATTGCCCAGGGGCTCCTCTGCCCGCCCTGGCACATCCTGGGCAAGCCCTGGGCAGGGCCATGCTGGGCTGAGATAGTCCCCACCCTCAGCAGCCCGGAGGGCTCTGCAGTGATGGAATGGAGGAAGAAAATGGGAAAACTCCTTCCTGAATACCAGAGATGTCCCATATTTGTAGTGGGGTCTCTCTAGAGCACACAGATGGAGGGAATGGCTTCCCACTGCCAAAGGGCAGCGTTAGACGGGATATTGGGAACAAATTGTTCCCTGTGAGGGTGGGCAGGCCTTGGCACAGGGTACCCAGAGAAACTGGGGCTGTCCCTGGATCCCTGGGAGTGTCCAAGGCCAGGCTGGACGGGGCTTGGAGCAACCTGGGCTGGTGGGAGGTGTCCCTGCCCATGGCAGGGGTGGCACTGGGTGGGCTTTGAGGTAAGGCTTCCAAGCCAAACCAATCTGGAATTCTGCAATTGACACCACTGAAAGAATAAGTAGTTAAATATTAATATAAATATTTAAACTTCACTTAGGGCCTTCGGCGTCTGTTTATTCCAAAGCCTCCCCTTGGAAAGTTTACCCGACATGATCTGCAAGTTAAACAACTTTTCAAAAGACGCACCAAGGGACACACAAAGGACCAAAACTCTCTGTATTGCCACGGGGCTGCGCTTTAACCCGGCCTTGGGGGTGGGTGGGGGGTGTGAGCTGGGCAGAGGTGGGCAGGGGGCCGAGGGGACAGCGGGGTCTGGGGGCCCATCCCGGTGCTGCCCGTGGCACCGCAGCGGCTCCCGGCAGGGGTGGGCACTCCCCACAGCCCGGGGAGAGAGCAGGCACATGAAAGCAGCGCTGGATTTGCCTTGCAATGACAGCTGCATATTAATCTAAAGAATTTCTGAAAAATCAAAAAGACATTTTTCAGCAAAATACACCCCTAGAGCCTCAATCCTAAAGCAAGGGAATAAACTTGAAACAGGATTGATTTCATCTTAAAGGGAAGAGCTCTTTGAAATGCTACCAGCTGCAGTTGTCTTATTTGGTTTTCAATACTATAACAAAATTGTGCCATATTGTGTCAAATAAGGAGATAATATAACAGCTTTAAACAAATTTTGTAATTATGGGATCAATCAGAAATGAATTAAATCCATGTGCATTGAAAAGTGGTGCCACTGAATACTGAGTAGCTCCAAACACCAGCTCCAAGCCCATCTCCAGCCACAGCCCTGGACCTGGGAGTTTGGTGTGACACCAGCCAGGGGATGTGATGGGGGGGATGAGGAAACTCCCAGCGAGGGCTCTGCGACTGGGGGAAGGAGCACAGCACATCATGTCTTGATCCAAAGCTAAGAAGTCAAAAGAAAGTTCTGGGCTCCCCGAACGAGCCTGTGCCGACAGAACAATGGGCAGCGCGAGCAGCCCCACCTGGCCCCGGTGACGGGGGCAGGGTTTGGGCAGCAGGGTTTGGGTTTGGACCTGGGAATGGGATCGCTGGTGCAGCGTGGTGGCGTGGGGGGGACACTGGTCGGCTCAGGGTGTTCTGACTGCCTTAGGGCAGGGGGTTAAAGGATGGGTTTGTATTGAGCTCCTCCATGAAAGCCGTGTGCCCCACACAGCCCTGAATTCCTGGGAATTTGTCTCAGGTTTTTGAGATTCATTCCAAAATGGAATTGATCCCACAGCAGCCCAAGTGTCCTCCTGCCTGGGGGTCGTGGCCAGACTGCTCTCCCAGCCCAGCCAGGTTGGTGCCCTCACTCCCAGCCCGTGTGTGGCCAAGGCACTCCCTAAAACCCCTGTCAGGCAAGAGAGGACTGAGAAAAACCTGAGAAATGTGGTTGTGGTGCGTCACGGAGATTGTTTGAGCAAAGTACCCGTTGGGCAGTGTCACTGTCCCATGAAAAGCTCCACACTGCCATCCTGCCCATCCTGCTCCCCTGCCTGCTCAGAGGTGTGGGGCTGCCAACTCCTGCCATTTAATTTCTTGTTAATGAAGTTCTTGTGCCAATGGGGCACCAAGTGGCCCTTTCAGCCACTCTGTAAGCTCAGGGTCAGCAGGGAGGGGGCCCTGGGTGCTGCAGGGGTGCAACGTGCCGAATCCCTGTGTGATCCCACCAGGGACTAATAAAGCTATTATTTGGAAGAGCTTTAGCATATTTAATATTCTTATATAAACTGGAGCATTCCAAATCAGGCATTTCAGCTGTTTCAAAGAGTGAGGAACGCTGTCAGGGAATAATGCATCAATAGCTGGAATGCTGCACACACCCGCTTTGCTGAGGCTGTCTCTGCACCACTTGAATAATTCTGTTGATTCCTCCACTTTAACATCAAATTTGTACTTGAAATGCTTTCTCAGGAGCTCCTGCCACAGCTGGAGGTACAGGATGAGTCAAAACAAGAGTATACGAACACAGGGAGAACAGGACGGGGGGACTGTGCTCATCATCCCTCCCAAAAATTTGGCTCTTCATTTCTTTGTGCTTTGTTTGATTTCCCTTTTTCCATATTTCCTTCAGACTCCTGTTTTCCTTCAGGGCAGCTGAAGAGCTTGGCTGGGACAGGATTTGTATCAAGGATCAGGAGCCTGAGTTTTGTGTGGTTGGAAAAAGCAAAATCCATTTGCTCTTTTGGGAAATCAAATACCAGCAGTGTGAGTGATTAAGAGCTGAGAAATTCTGCAACCCCCCAAATTATTGATAAAATTATCAAAAAGCCCCTCTCCCCACACCTTCCACTCTGAGCAGAATCCAAGAACCCCAAACCCCTGTAGATGAGGGGATCTGGGAGCACTGTACCCCAACAGCAGCACCACCAGCATGGAGAGAACCAACATTCTCCTGGAAGCTGGAAATTTAATGTCTTAAAGACCCCGAATTCCCTTTTGTTGTTGTTTTTTTTAAAGGATGGCATAGTTATTCCTCCCCTCCTGGGCACATCTCTGGGCACAGCACCCCCCAAAGCCCTGGAGCTACTCCCCAGGGTAGAAACATCTTGGAGGGGAATTCTGAGAGGAGCTGGATGCTTTCCAAAGGAATTTCCAGATCTCCTCCTCCTCCATGTGTTTTATTGACTGTGGCCTTATTATTTCAAATGATTTATTATGAATTTGGGCTGATGCTCCTCTCTCAGCAACACTTCCGAACTATGTAATAATTGCTCCAAACACAACCCTCGGTTCTGACAGCGGCTGTCACCCCTCCCCTCCGGCTGGTGGTGCATCATTTCAGATCAACATTTCCAGGAAAAAAACCTGGAATTTTCAGTAAATGCGTGTTTGGAGGCACGTAAAATAATGTAAAGGTAATGAAAAGCTTTTCTTCTGGAATACTCAGAGGATACAGGGTGCTCCTGAGCAACCTGGTCTATGGAAGGGGTTTGGGCTGAGATGAGCCTTAAATCCCCTTCCAACACAAACCATTCCGTGACTGTGTGGTGCTGGTTGGGAAGCAGCCGGGGAGGACTCCCTAGCAAAGCAGACTCGCTTCATAACAAACTAATTTGGGGGGTGGGTAAGGAGGGGCTCTGACTGTGCAGCGATTTGCCACGGGCTGGAAACACGAGCACTGTTTGGGTGCTCATGTGCTGAGGGGCTGCGCTCCCAGCAGCTTTGTGGGCTGCCAGGGCCACGGGAACGCTGGAGGTTCCCACATGGTTCGGATGAAGGATGGCCACGTGCAGCTGGTGCTTACAGCGCTTCCCATGGCTCCAGATGACACATCTGTCCCGGGGTGATTAGGGCTGGGATTGCGCTGCATTACCCCCTAACGGGAGAGAGATACATGGCAGAGAGGGGAGGGCCAGCCCTGCGCCAGCAGAGGACACTGATTTCCCATATTTCTCTGGGAAGATCACACATTGTAATCGCTGTGTACACTGCACCCTGTGAAATGATCCCCATTTGTTTCATACAATAGATACTGTGTCGTTTAATTAATGTAGACTAAAGAGGAATGATCAAGCATTCACTAACAACTTTACCTTTGGGACTGGAAATGAAAAACCCCTCGTGCTGCGCAGCAGCCAGAGCCAGGAGAGCATTCCTGCAGGGAAGGTTTGCAAGGAGAGGGAAACTGCCCCTCTGCCCCTCGCTGCCACCGTCATGAAAGCAGGGAGTTCATACAGGCAACACCGAGCTGGCAAGAAAGCTCTTTCTGTGTTAGAGTGAATTTATTAAAACAAGGAATTTAAATGATCCGGGGTAAAGAAGTCCTGGCCAACCCCACAGGAATTTAGGACAGCCCCATGGAAGCAATGCCAGGGACTGAAGGAGCCACCACTCCAGCCTGACCGAGGGCACAAACAGTACCGGCAGAGCTCTTTCTTTTCCTAATACTTGGGGTTTTTATTTGTTTGTTTTTTCTTTGTTCTTAAACAAACAACAGGGAAGCGTAAAGGTGCCCCTCTAATGATGATGTTTATGGTGCAGCGAAGCCGCCGCTGCCCGGGGTGGTGATGCCTCCTCTCCGCCCTCCCGTCCCTGCAGAATGCAGGGCTGGATTCTGGAGGTTTCGGCAGACCTCAGGCCATGAGTATTGACCAGCCCTCCCCTCTCCCAGCTTCTCATTGACCCACAGCACAATGCAGGCTGTTTTGAACATGAAAGCATCATTGACAGCCCCTGCCTCACTCCGAGATATTGGCTACCCATGTGCTCCAGGAGGCTTTTAAACTTGCCGCTAATTAGAGGCGCAGTGGCGAGGCCAAGCCTGCAGTCAGCTATCCCAGCTCCGGGTTTGCTGCTCCCACTGGGGGCATTCCCTCCATCCTGCCTGGGTGGGAAGTGTTCAAAAGCCGTTTGGATGTACATGGGTTAGGGGTGGCCTTGGCAGTGCTGGGGGAAGAGTTGGACTCAATAATCTTAAAGGGCTTTTCCAACCTAAATGAATCTCTGATGAATGTTGAGTCCAACCCTCTGCTTTTTCACTGCTTATGATGCCGTGGGCAGATCCCCTGCCCTGCATGATGGGGGTGACACCACCACAGACCCCAAGATGGGCCTGCAAACCTTCACTGTACCTTCTACCTCACTTTTACCTTTTCCTCTCACATTTATATCCCTGCATTTCCTGCAGCCACTCTTTCCAGCATCCGCTGAGTGAATTATTTTAATCACCACTAGCAGAGCTCCTCGCTGCAAACCCACGTCTTCTGCCTGGGAGAGATGCTGTGCCTGCACCAGCCTCCCCCATTCTCCTCAGTAAATGAGCCATGGAAAAGTCCTCCCTCGCAGCCTTTGGCAGTTGGAGTTTTTAAACACAACCACACAGCCTTTGTTGGATGGAGTAACTGATTCTCCTCTGTGCTGCTGGGTTCGATATCAGTGGTTTGCCTCTCATGTATCACAGCCCATTTCATGTCTGGTGATACAGTAATAGCTGCAATTGTGCCTTGAGGTCAAGGACAGGCATTGATTCCTTTAAACAAATCCTGCTATTAATTAGAGGTGGGCTCGCCCTGAAATACCCGCCCTTCGTGGGACACCCACCAAGAACTGGCATCAGTTGTTTTCCTGATGACTCTCTGGATGGGGTTGGTCACAGGAAGGTGACCCTGGGTGCCCTGACCACAGGATGAGGAAGGGCTGGGACCATCCCAGGGACACCCCTGCTGGGCTTCCCCCAGGTGGAGATCAGCCAGGACAACCTCAAGGATAAGTGAAGAACAGCCTCAGGATAACTTCAAGGATAACCTCAGAACAACCTCAAGGATAACCCCAGAACACCTTCAAGGATAACACCATCAGTCTCAGCTCCTTCACTCCACTTCCCATCAACCCTCTTCCCACATCTTTCTCTTCTTTGCTTTTTAAAGCCTCACGAATTCGTTTTAAATGAAGATGATTTCACAAAGTCTCACAGGCCATTTCCCCTGTCTATAAATGGTTTATTACTCGGGCAATATGGCCAAAGCCCTCACCTGTCCCCTCTCCAAGACCTCAAACACACCACCACAACTGCCTTAAATCCTCACTCCCAAGCTCACACTCCTTTCCTGGCTACCATCAGATCACCTTAATGAAATCAATGAGTTTATACAAGTAATACAGAGCTGTCAAGGAAGGTTTTTTCATGTTAGAGTAAAATATTTCAAGCAAAAATAAACAAAGAACTTGAATCTGGGGGCTAAAGTCCTGGACAAGAGATGGTGGAATCAGACAGGGCAGCTGCCAGGGCCAGGACGTCCTGGGATGTCTGGGTGAGGTCAGGTCTTTACCTAAAGGTGTTTGTCTGTGAGCAACAGGCTCCCTGAAGGTTTTGCTGCTCCCAGCAGCTCTGACACACATGGAGTTGCTGACAAATAACTCCTACCTGGAGCTCCCAGCCTTTCTTCACCCAGATTCACTTGTGAGAGCAAACCCCTGCCCACAAGGGGTGTCTCGGGGCTTTCCTGTGTGGTTTGAGGGGGCTGCCCAGGGGTTTTGGGGCTGGGGGGCTGCAGGGAAAGTGCCCAACCCAGTCCCCCACACTGCCCGTGGTGGGGAGGAGGGAGGCGGGCAGGGAACCTACAGGATGGTCCCAAGTGAAAAACCTGAGGCAAACACAAAGCTGAGGCAGGATAAACCCAGGCAGCTGCTGAGGAGTTGTGGAGGTTTATCCATCACTGCCAGGGCTGCCTTCCCTGCAGGAGCCGTCCCAGCCACTGGGACACAGCTAGAGCTGCTCCCATGGCTTAAGGATCTCCTGGAGAGAGCACAGCAGGCCCTGCAACACAACAAAAAAACCCCTTTTCTTTCAGGGTCTCATCACACCGAAAACTTGCTTGGGTTTGTGACAGCACTTTCACATAAAGATGCAAGGATTCAGATTTTCTGTGTGATGCAGCACCAGAAATCACATTAGCAGAGAGTTGAGCAAGAAGGTCACCATTTAATATGTCCCCATCACACACCTGCTTTTAAGCATAAGATGGAATATTGGATAAAAGGGGTTTAAAATCAAACCTGCCTCCAGCTTTGTGCTTGGGGCACCTTCACAGGGTGAAATTTGTTGTCAGTGGCATCAGGATCCAAAACACAGCTGAAATAACGTGTCTGTTGTGCTTTAGGGAGATTGAACTGCTGCGTGTGGGCAGGGGCAAGGCTGGGAGGAAGGACATGCTCTGAGGGCTGATACATCTGCATTCCATACTCTAACCTGTCCCGAGGGCTGTGGGTGCAGCACACACAGAGCCTTGTGCAGAGCCCTGTCCAACCCCCTTCACCTCACCCTATTCCTAAATCCTACATCTGTGTTTTGGTGAGACATGACTTTTACCCACGGTGTGGGTGACCTGCAGGGTCCCAGTGCCATTGGAGCCCAGCAGGGCTTCTCATGAGATGCTTTGCTGCTGGAAGAGCCATCGAATCTCCTGAGATGGAAAGGGCTCACAGGGGTCATCGAGTCCAGCTCCTGACTCTACACAGGTCATCCCCAAAATCCCACCGTGTGCCTGAGTGTCCTGAGCTCTGGATTGCTGCTGGGCAGGGAATGCAGCAGGGAAAGTGCTTGTGCTGCAGGTTCTTATGGCACTGACCAGCAATTGTTATACTCTGGCAATTCTTTATCTAAATCTTTATTTTGGTGACCAGGCAGCTCAGCAGGAGCCTGTGAGTGACTTTGCCTGCCCTGCCTCTCCCACAGCAGCACTAGGAAAAGGCAGCAGGTAAGCACAGGAGTGCTACATGCATAAAGACCAGTGAGTTTTGGGGTCAACAGCGCCCTTTTGGGGGGACTTTTGCAGAAGAAGCAGCTCAACATCCAAACATTTGATGTCCCAGGCCCAGCCGTGGCTCCCATCCTGCTGCCAGCCAGCTCAGCTGCTCCAAGTTCACCCTTTGCAGCAGTTACTGTTTGTAGGCACAAACAGGCAAAGATGATGGGTTTCTTTGGAAAGACTTCATCCCATCCCTCCAGCCCTGCACTGGAGCACTGCTGGGTCCCCACCATCCCACAGCCCCACCTGGAAAACCACAGAGATTATCCACCAGGAGAGAGAGAGAAGCATCCACATCTGTGTGGGGAGAGAAAGCAATAAATAACAAATGAGATCTGATTATGTAACATCATCTGACTCTCAGCGTAAAAATGGATTACGCTGCGTGCAACAATAAATCACACCTTTACATCTCACCAGAGCAGAGGCAGCCCTGAACTGCAACATCTGGAGCTCAGGCTGAGCCTTCCAGCTTTTGGGGGTACCTGGAGCCCAAGGTTCACCTCCAGCAGCTCCCATGGAAACCTCTCAAGGTTTAACTCTCCTGGTTATCGTGTAAGTACCGGCACGCAGGGAGGAGGCATCACATCCCTGCAATGTGCAGCCACTGCAGGGAGGCCACACGGGCTGGGAACAACTTTTTTTTAACTAATAGGACAGCCAAGGGTTTGATAGTTTAATCAGGTTTCCCATTCCCTGCATGGAGGACCCAGCCAGTGGCATATGTGGGGACAACTTCAGGGGAGCTGCATGTCTGTGGAGTCAGGGCTGGGAGAGAACCCAGGCACAGTGGCAGATCCACGAGGATGGAGGGTGTGAGAAGGGATTCAGGACGAGGCACAGATCAGATGGATAAACTCAGCACTGACTTTTCCAGCCTCGTGCAGCCCCAGTGCAGGACCCAGCCCTGGCTGAGCACACCGGAGTGGGTTAGTGTGGGATGGCACTGTGGGTATCCTGCTGAGGGGGGACCACTCACCCTGGCAGCCCTCCCTCCCTCCCATATGGAGTCTGGCTCCTCGGGAACATTTGGGTACTGAGGGCTTAAAAAGCTCTATTATCACAGAGTCATGGAATTGTTCAGGTTGGATTAGCCCTCTGAGATCATCGAGTCCAACCATCCCCCAGCACTGCCAAGGCCACCACTGACCCATGTCCCCAAGTGCCACATCCACAGGGCTTTGAAATCCCTCCTGGGATGGAGATCCACCCCTGCCCTGGGCAGCTGTGCCAGGCATGGGCAACCCTTTCCATGAAGAAATTTTGCCAGTATCCAACCTGAGCCTCCCTTGGCACAACCTGAGGCTGTGTTGTCTTGCCCTGTCCCTTGTCCCCTGGGAGCAGGGGTGTCGCCTGTGTGGGCAGCGCATCATCCGCTCCCACCCGGGGGCAAACCAGGTGAAAAGAGCTGGCTAAAAAAGCGCCAGTCCCTGTGGCCAGTTACAAAGAGGCAGAGTTAGGAAAAACACGGACAGACCTTGGATGAACTCGGAAAGCAGAGGCTGCGAATAAAACCGACAAAACCGAAACCAACCAACCAAACGAGGAAAGGACTAAAAGAGCAGGAGCTGGGTTGTGTTCTGATGGTGCTGTGACTCGTTTATACCCGGGAGCAGAGGAGAGACCGCAGGGTCCGGGCGCTCCCGGCTCGCAGCGCTGGAACAGCAACTGCTCCATCTGCTGGGGCAGCCCGGTGGGGCGGGATGTGGGATCGCAGCTGCCACACAGCGGCACCGTCCCGGCACACCGGGGGCTCCCAGCCCCGGACCCCCTCCCGGGAACCCCGCCGGGAGGCAGGGAGGGAGGGATGGATGGATGGATGAATGGATGGAGGGATGGAGGGATGGATGGATGGAGGGATGGATGGATGGATGAATGGATGGAGGGATGGAGGGATGGCTGGAGGGAGGGAGGGAGGGAGGGATGGACACTGCAGGGCTGAGCAGGGCTGGCTGCTCCCGTGCATAAACAGGTGGCAGAGAAAAGGAGATTTACATTGCATATTAGGAGGAAATTCTTCCCTATGAGGTGGGCAGGCCTTGGCACAGGGTGCCCAGAGAAGCTGGGGCTGCCCCTGGATCACTGGGAGTGTCCAAGGCCAGGCTGGATGGGGCTTGGAGCAGCCTGG
>JAWWMP010000011.1:1403853-1417035 GCA_035047865.1 Dendrocincla tyrannina | reverse complement strand
CAGGGTGCCCAGAGAAGCTGGGGCTGCCCCTGGATCCCTGGGAGTGTCCAAGGCCAGGCTGGATGGGGCTTGGAGCAGCCTGGGCTATGGAAGGTGTCCCTGCCCATGGCAGGGGATGGATGGAATGAGATGGTCTGCAGGTGCTTTGCTGATTACTTGAACACTTTAAAAAACTAACATAGAGATGCAGGGGAAAGAAAGAAAAAAAGTGATGTTCAGCATTTAAACTTTTCTTCCATATTAACTTTTGCTTCCTCACAGCCCAGGGGGAATACTGAGAGACTCATCTCCAAATTAATGATTGTAGATGTGCTTGGACATCGTTGGCTCCATGCATTTGTCCAGGGCCAGCTGGAATGGGCCCACACCCCAGAAGGGATCAAAATACCCCAGAAGGGACCGCATCACTCCAGAAGGGATCAAACTGCCTCAGAGGAAATCAAAGCGCCCCAGGAGGAGTCAAACTGCCCCCAAAGAGATCAGCCCTCCCCAGAAGGGATCAAGTAGCCTGGCTGTGGGTCCTTAGATGTGTGATGGGGCAGATGGCCCAAGCCTGGCCCTGCTGGCCCCATGGCCAGGGCTCACTCTCTGACTGATGTGCCCTATGGAGACACAGAGACAAACACGGGTGTTGGAAGAAGAGGGGAAGAAATACTTCCTTGCTTTCTCAGCATGGCATTTTTGTACCTCAGCAAATTGGCGTCGCTACAGCCGGCAGTCCTTATCTTAAAATATGGGCATTTCTCTGCTGGAAATGCTCCCCTGCACTATTTCCTGGAGCTGAAAGCTGCGAGTGTCAATCCGTCAGCACTGAAGTCTGCTGAGTGCCTAGGAATAAGGGGATATCATCTCCCAAATGAGTGACCACGGGGCTGCAGTGAGCTCTGCCAGCACACAGGGGAGGCAGCTTTTTGCAACTTTGATTTACTGGCAATTGTTGGAAAAGAAGCAAGCAAGGAATGAAAACCCAATATTTCCATTACCGTTTACTTAATAAAAAAATATTGTAGGGAAGTCAGACATCATAAAATGCCCGTCCTCGCTCGGTATTTACAGGGTCACACAATAACTTGAGCCAGAGCAGTAATCAATTTTCAAAAGCCCTTTGCAATTGAAGGCACAGACAAGTGAGTGTTCAATATCCCCACGGCACAGCAGCAGCCACATTTCATCGGAGCACCCGGCGCACGGCAGGGTCGTCAGAGCCCTGGGAGGGGACAGGAGCTCCCAGGGAGAGCTGGAGAGGGATGCTCCATTTCCAAGGGGCCTTTCGGAACACTGAGCAATTCCTCCTCCAACTGCCCAAGGGCTGTCCTGCCTCATCCACTCTCCTTGATGGGGAGGGTGTTTTTAACATCAGGCTCTGGAGTTCTGGCCAGTGCATCAGGAAGTGCTGCCCATGGCAATACGAGATCAGTTCTGATGGGGTGCTTTCTCCTCCCCTCATACACACCTCCCTCTCCTCTCCCCCAGCATTCCACCCCCGTCCTTGGCTCCAGGCAGGAGAGGGTGCAAGCCTGTGGTCCACTGGAAAGTCAGACAAAATTCTTTCTTCCTTAACTTTTCAGGCCATTCTCCAAAGACATTTAAATATAAAACATACTGCTTCAATAGTTGTTAATTTTGAGGCATGTGATGCTCCTGAAGAGCAGGACCTGGTACCTGATCCCCCAGGGAGCAGGAGGAAGGGCTGCTGTAAAGTCAAACCAGCACTTCTGCAGAGTCAACCAGCGTTCCTTAACTCTGAGTCGATAGCTTAATCTATTTTAATGATTATCAATACTGATGCTGAGTGTAATCACCTTGTCTGATACAATTGCAAGAATCTAAAAGTCAACTTGATTTTAATGGTTTATCATTAGAGGTATTATTTAGTCAGATTAAACTGGTCTTAATTCCTCCACAGACATTATTTAAAGGTGGTTTGGAGTGACCCCCCCCTCATCCTGGAGTGAATCAATGCCCTGTCTCCATCCCATGAGTTTCCAGCAGCATCTCACAGGCAGCCCCAGGATGGTCACCAAGGTACTACAAGCTCTTGGTGTTCAGGGATCACCCCTACCACAGTAAGATTTCCTTATGACACCCCACAGCAGTGGCTGGATTTACCTCTCCTGCTGGTGGTGAGGGGGTTGGGAAACACTCATGGGCTGGGATCTGGAGAAGCTGGAGCAGCCCTTGCTACAGTGCTGAGCCTTCAGGTTGGAGCAAGTGCTGTGGTGCCAGGGCAGCTCTGGGAGCATCCCTGTGGCTTCCCAGGGCCATGTGGTGCCCACGGTGGCACAACCCAGCAGCAATCCTGGCCCATCCAAGCATGGAGAACGGGGACTGGGCTCCTCCAGCAGCAGGGATGCTGTGCCAAGGCCCCTGAGCCCAGGGAGATTGGCCTCCTGAGTGCCCAGCCACTGCAGGGAGCACGGGCACATCACCAGGGGCTTTGGGAACAGAAGCTCTGGGTCTCTCCCAAACCTTGGCCCTGGAGCAGGAGGTGGATGCACACCAAGCAAGGCTGGATCCGTCACTGCCTCTTCCTGCTTGGGCACCAAACCCACCCACTCCCTCCTCCCCACAGGGACCACCAGCCCTGCCCACCCTCACCCTCAGGCCCCTCGTGTGCAGGTCATTCCCTTCCCAGGTTTCTGCCCCTGGGAGCCCAGGGGATGTCTGGGGACTGCCCTGCCCTGGCTCAGTGTCCTGGCATCTGCCCACTCCAGCCACTGAACCAAGGCTTTTCCTCACTGTCCGTCAAATCTTCCTCCATTTCTGGTACCTGAGGACTAATAAATATCATTTGCAGGGACTCACGTCCTGGGTGTGGGAAAGTTTCCTGGAGTTCCCTCAGTAAAAGCTTTGATTTCCCTTGAAATGCCATCTGCCTTTCCCTGGCACCCCGGAGGTGACAGAGCCATCCCTCAGCAAACCGTGCTGGAGAACCAGAGCAAGGTGGGCTGTCCTTGCCTGGCATTTTTGTACCTCTGCCTAAACCCATGACCTTGCACGGGCACAGTCAGAGCACCAGTGGCAGAGACACAGCCTTGGCTTCTGCTCTGGGAACCTGAACACAAGCCTGGTGTCCCCATGGCACTCTTGGCACAGCTGTGAACACCCCCCCTCCCAGTGGGACTGTCCTCAGAACATCGTGGGAGCATCTTCTGTCGCTTCCAGAGGGTTGCACGGAGCTGCAAGGCTGGGTGCTGGGAGCAGGGGGGGGATGCTGGGGCAGACTGGGGAGGTGCCCCCCACTCGTGCTGAGCCCGCTGTGCTTTACACCAACAGCCCAAGTTTAGTCAGGGAGAACACAAGGATGAGTGCAGGGAAACCTTCCCTTCCAGCTGACAGGCAGAAGTTGCCAATTAAGCACACTTTTCTTATTTTAAACAGAGTTTTCTTATTGAAACAAGTGATCAAACTCGACATGTCCTGGCCAGGACTGACTCCAGCCCTGGAAGAGTCTTCTGAGGACAACAGAGAACTGTGTGAGCGAAATGATGTGGTAATTTGTTTAAAAATAAAGCCCTGAAGACATTTGAGATGTTTCCTTCAGTTAATGAGATTTCCATGATAGTCATAAAAATAAAATTAGCACACAATGCCATTAATCTGGGATTACAAGCAGCACCAGGGAAGAATTAGTAAAATAAATCAAGAAGATTAAGACACTTTGCCTTCCAACAAAGTGGCTGGGACGGAGCTGCACGCTGTGTTTTCCTGAGATTAAGGAAGAGGTGATCAGGGTCTGCCCTTCAGCCTCTACCCTGGAATATCTGGGCGTGGAAATTACCTTTTCTCATAAGCAGTCACTTCATTTATATATGAGCTATCAATAACTATCACTGCTTCACATTGAAGAATTGAAATTATTTGCCATTAAAAGCCTCACATGAAACCACAGCAACTTTGCACCCCCCACATTTGGCTGTTCTACTAACCAGTATGAAACGGGGATAAAAAGCCATCCCAAAACAGGATTACACAGAGCAGCAATAAAAGGGGAAATAATCTCTGAAGGAGTGATGGAAGAACAAATTCTAAGGGCATTAAGAGGGAACAAGTCATGGTTTCAATCACCAGCCAGGCAAGGGGTTGCCAAGCACATGAATCTGTGAGGATGACAAATTGTGGTCTAATTTGGGGACTGAAAAGGTTAATTTTTAATACCCTTCACTTGCTTCAGGAGTCAGGGAAGACTCAGGCTGAAACTGATAAAGGAAAGGAGTTCTCTGAGGTGAATCCTCAAAAAGCCTTGCCAGACAAAGCCTTGAAATAAAAAAAATTTAAAAATAAACCAGAATTCTTCAGAAGTTTTGCTGGATAATTGAGGAGTTTTATATTTGAGTTTTGAACTGGATACAAACCCCTTTGTTTTCTGAGAGAGGTGAGAGATGAGGTCGAGCAGGGAGTCTCCAGCATGAGGATCTGCAGGGAATTGGGGTGAAAGGGATGTGGGGGAGAAACAAGTGTATACCTCCTGTACAGCTGGTACCTGTCCAAGGGCCAGGCTTTACAGAGCCTGCATCACCACTAGTCCCATTCTGGAAATTAAACAGATTCTCTGGGAGGAAATCCGACATCAAAGTTTGAGGGGATTGTATGTAATTAACTATAAAAATCAGGAGAGAGGGGGAAAAGGCTTTCTGGGGGGCCTGGATGGAGAGGGAATTCTCTAGCCCATAATTACCCCACCTGCCCAAAGCTTTCCACTTCTGAGGTCCCCCAAGTGAAGACCAGACAGGATTTCCCTCAGAGGCAGCAGGTCAGAACTCCTTCTTTAATATTTCCATGGGATTAGGTGGGGAACACTTGTAATTATTCATTTTATAGCACCTGGAGCTCCCACTGAAATCTCCTGCCCTTTTCTTTCTGGACTGTTCTAGGCACTGCTGCACTTGCAGCTGAGCATCCCAAGTCTGACGAGTTTCACTGGTGGAAAATGGAACTGTGAAAGTGTCCTGAAGTCACACTGTGGGCTCATGGAATCCTGGAATCCTGGAATGACTGAGGCTGGAAAAGCCCTTGAAGATCATCAGGCCCCTGGGCTGTAGCACTGAGCATCCTCACCCTTGGCCACCGAGCTTTCAGGGTGAGTAAATGATACACAAAAGTTGTGTGGAGCTTATCAAAGAGTTTTTACAGAGTCTGGTTTTTGGAGCAAAAGGCCTCAGCTGCTTCTGGTTTTTAAAAAATGCCAAAGTGCCAAGCCTACTTAATGCAGGAACTAACTTGTTGCTTAAGTCTGATTTCCTGGGGGAAACTTTGGGACCTGTAAAGGCAGCCCAAAGTGGGGGAGACAGCCAGACTGAGTTCCACAGTGAACTTTATGACAGCCATTGAGCTACCACACCAAATTTGTTCCAGGGAATTAAACAATTTAATGACAAGGCAAGAACTCAGATGAATTTAAAACCTGAGTTTAAAAACTTAGGACAAAGCCAAGTGTTTGCAGGAGTGCAGAGCAGTTGTGTGTTTGGCTGGGAAAGTCTCCTGGCTGAATTGTTGTATTTGTAGCACAATAATTAAATTCCAAAGCGTGGTGTTTTGTGGAAGGACATAAAGGATCCCCAAGGTGCAAGAGGAGTCTGTGTACAGACTCCTGCTGAATAAACTTGGGCTATTGAGTAACAACCTGGCTGTGCCTAATGAAAGGAGAACATGTGCAGGAGCTGAACACAGCCCTGACAATGGGGGGATGGCAAGGAAAGAAAATAAGGCCAAAAATCTCGGTGAAGGGCTTTGTCTGTCGAAACACAAAGCAGAGGTGTTTGGGTTTGGAGCGAGCAGGGGAGGAAGGACACAGGGCAGGAGACAGAGAGAAAAGGGGGAAGTTTTCCAGAGAAACTTTCCCTAGATCCAGTCCCTTAGAAACTTCAGGGATGCTGCTACAAGACCAAGGACAGAACTGCTGCTTGGCTGATTTAATACTTGAAAATATGGCCTCTTGCATCCTTGTGTGCAAGGGAAACATTAAATAACCAGGCAGAGAAAATACAGCTCTAATAAGATCCAAACCTGCATTAAGCATCTCTGACAAGACCCCTTTAAACCCTGAGTATCCTGAGAAGCTCCAACCACCTCCAGCTGCAAAGTGGAAGGAAACCTTCACTGGCAAAGCAAATCTGTCCAGTCTGTAACTCCAACGTGAAGCTCCTGTTAAAGTGACAAGGAGGACAGCTCCTACTTTGTGGCAGCCAGTGGCTCCCTGTGCAGCCAAGGCCCTGGCACTGCAGGCAGGGGGCAGGGGCTGGGGATGCTCTTGGAGCCCCAGCGAGCCCAGAGCCCCTTTGCTGCCAGCACGAGGCAGTGCCAGCCCTGCCAAGGGAGCCAAGAACAGCAGCAGCCACAGAGGAGTGAACTCCTAATCCTGCCCCGGGCCTTGAGAAATGAGAGATTGGTTTCCACCTAATGAAACTCTGCACACAATCAGGAAAAAAGTCCACTAGAATTAGGCAGTTTCTGCAACTGCTCCCCAAAAACAGAGACTGCTACACAAATACCAATTGTGAAACACTTCTCTCGGGGAAATTAGGGCCTTTTGGGTTAATTCCCCTGTTTTCCAAAGCCCAGGTGATCCCGTTCTTTGGTTTCTGGACTGGAGTGATGTATAAATTTGTCAGACTTTCATTTTCTTGCTTGGCCAGAGACAGTAATGAAGCTCTTTTTGAAAGCATTGCCTTCCTTCCCTTCAGGGCTTCTCGAAGCAGGAGGTCTGCTTTGGTTTCCTCTTGATTGCCAGTGCTCCATCCCCTTCCAGCTTACACTGTGTACTCCCCTGGATTCCTGGGAGCTCCCCAACCTGATTTGGGAGCATCTGTTTCCAATAGCCCTCGAACTGGAGGGCTGTGAGCCAGATTGGATTCAGACCCCAATCAAGAGAGAGCCCAGGAATTGATGTCATGTGCAGGCTGGCCCTGCAGTCCCGGGCAGGGAGGGGAGGGGGGAGCCTTGGGGCCGAGAGAAAGTTGATTTTCAGAGCCCATCACAGAAAGGCATCTGCAAGTATGTACAGAATGGACTAGGAGGGTCATCAAGATCAAGTTCTGGGTTTTTTGGGGGTAAATAAATAGGGGTTTATGTTTCCAGCTGGGGGCTGGGGCAGAAGAAAGTCACTATCTTGTTCCTGGAATGGAATCCTGGATCCCCACACTGTGCTCCCAGAAGGAACTGCCCTGTCCCACGACAGATGAAGCTGCCCTTGGTTTCAGGGCAGGCCAGGAGGGACAGCTCAGTGTCCCCTCCTCAGTGGGGGATTGATGCAGAACGTTTCAAACAGTGCACAGAGCCCAGGATTTGGGATGACACTGGAATTTACTGGTGCATCCCAAGGCCAGGCCTGGCCCTCCAGTCACTCATCCAATTTCAGTGGCTTATGAAACTACTTTAATCAGAAAGACAACACTGAGGCCTGGGAATCAAAACTTCTGGAGCAGTTCCAGGTAAAGCTGGTAAAGAACTTCCCTTTAATCTGGCACAGATTAACACAAGATGCTGCAGCACTGCTGAAATCACTCCATCTCAGCCTGGTTCGACTTCACGCAGTGAAGCACCAAGATGTTTTCACACAAAAACCTACAATTCTCACAATTCAATCACAAAATCTCCTCTCTGTGCTCTTCTAAGTGAAAGTCCAAGCTCTAGGAACAAGCCAGGTGATTGCCAACCTATCCTGCCCAGTGGGACCACCCCTGGCCAAAGGCTTTTACAGCCAAGGCACAACATTAAAGTTTGTGCCTTTCATTTCTTGGGCACAAAATGCCAAAGGTCCACCTAGAAAAAGCAAGCCTAACAATACCCAATAGACTTGGGAATCCTGAATATATGAATTATAAATATACACAAATCCCCGGGGTTTGTGTTGGCCCAGGATTTTCAAGAAGCTGGCACATGGATCTGGAGAGCCGTGGAGCTGCTTGGCCCTTGGCATGACTCAGGGAGCAGAGCTGCTTTCCAGAGGCCCAAATTTTGCCCCAAATTCTGCAAACCTCAGGGCTGCTGCAGCATTTCTGTGCTAAACTCTGTTTTCTGAATTTCCCAAAACCTCATTGCTGGTCTCTGACATTAACACAGTCTTATAACAGCAATTCCAATTTAACCAAAGTCTCAAAGCTCTGATTCTGCATTTGCTTTTAAAACCAAGCAGCTCTGGGGGCTGTTTTGATACATTTGGGGGTTTGGGGGTTTTTTCTTTGCACTTATTAGAAAGCAAACCTAATAAAACCAGCACAATGTGCAACTTTCAGTATCTCCTTATTGTCTCCCAGATACAAATTAACCTGGGAAATGCAGCTGAAACGTGGATATTTTATCTAAACTTGCTATTCTCACCAAGAATTATCATTATGAAAAGCATACAGATTATTGGTAAGAAAGAAGATTTTATGATCAGGTTAGAAAAAACCCCATTTAAAACCCCCCCACTCCATTTCTGATCTGCTTATTCACAATATGTCCTGAGAATCCCCAGCAAGGAGAGGAAAAGGAGAACAAATGTCCAGAAATAAGACTCCAAAGCTGCCAGTGAGCCAAGGAAGGTGGTGAACAAGGTAGAGTGGCATCTTTGGGAAAAGGGGCTGAAACTCTGTGTCCTTTTCCTCTGCTTCCCATGATTCCCATGGTTGTTGGCTTCAGGTGAAACAGTTTGGAGAAAGGAAAGGGGAGATGCCATTTGCTCAGCCAGCAATCATACCAGGAATTATTCTGCTTAGACCTGATGGATCCAGCTGGAAACACTTCACTTCTTCTGCCCTGCCCATCAATCCTCTCCAGCAATCAAAGACCATCGTTTTCCTAAAATTTTCAGAATAGGAAAAAAAAACCACCACATTTTTTACTTTCTTTCTCATTTTAGACAATCACAAGAGCAAAGTGGGGGGTTGAGTTGCAGGGGACTCACTGTGAGGGAGAATCCAACTCTGGAAGCAGCAGAGGGTGAAACCCCCGAGTCCCCTCAGCCCCAAAAGGGAGTCCTGATTCTCCAGACTGGGCTCCTGTCAAAGCTGCTCTCCAAGGGACCAAAAAGGGCCACGAGGGGTTTCATCTTTATCTCCCAACAATGCAGAGCAAAACTGGTGCCAGGCTTTGGGATATGACACTGCTATCAATGCAGTCCTCCTGCTAAAAAACCCTGGGCACAATAATTCAAACCAAAACTAACAACTGGAGCTCGAGCCACTGAAAAAAAAATGCATCATCCTGTCTGGAGAAAGCAAAATGCTCATTTTTCACAGCTTTCGAGTTCGCTCCCTCTGGCTGTGTTTGGAAAATGAGCTGCTTCCCTGCTGGGCAGGGCTGCTGGATTGCAATTATTGCCCTGGCATTGGTAGGAAGGCCATGCTGGAACAGCCTGGGAACCTTCCTGCTCCAAGGACAGCAGCGGCCACAATGGGCATTTTCCCCTTTTATTGATTTTTTTGGGGGGCACTGGGTGGGCTCCACGTGGATGATTCCAGCAATTCAGGGCAGAAACACACCATTTATACCCGTAATTCCAGAGATTCCCCAAAGGGCAGAACAAGCCCAGGAAGCTGCTAAAAGAAGGGGGTTGATAACGTCTTTATTTTGGGGTGTACGGGTAAAACATCCGCATATATATATTCTAAATCATTGTTTAAGAGTCCAGATTTCTTAAAAGGACACAAACCTTTCAGGTGGGGCCAGCTAAGACCTTCCATTCTGCCTTGGGATTGCTGTGCTGTGCTCCTGGCTCCTCAGTGCCAGCTGCCAGAGGGCACTGCCACACAGAGCCCCACACACCACGAGCCAGCAGAGGCAGAGATTCCTCAGGTCGTGGCTGCCTGGAGTGACACACAAACAAATTAGCTGGGAAAATAACATCTGCTGCTGATTTGAGGTTATTTTCTGTTTGCAAGGCAGATATGTAAATGGAAAGGTAGAATTTCACGTCTCCCTTTCTTGGCAGCAAAGGCAGTCCCACCTCTTTGGTCTGGGCTCTGTGCCCACCCCGCTCACTGTCCCAGCTGGGCTTCGGGCAACAACTGAAGGGTAGGGGAGGAACTGAGAGAAAATGTTCATCCTCCCCTCCTCTCTTACATTAACCCCTACAAATTTATCATTAAATAGCAGCTGACACGCAGAAATCTGCTGAGTAGAATAGGACAGGAGTTGCTCTCAATATATCTTGATTAAAAACTGCAAAAGCGAGGACATTTGCAATGGAAATTCCTAAAGTATCCTTATTAGTGATTATATATGTTTATTGATATTTCTGCCCTTGAGGGTTGTGTAATCCCAGGGCTGTGCAGGAGCAGTCTCTGTGCCCACGGTGAGTTGGTGCCAAGCCCTCCTGAGACTCCCACACCCAGGGACAGGGCACACCCAGAAAGTCTCCGTGGATCTTCCCAGACCCCTTGGATCCCATGGGAACTCCTGCAGAAATGTGGAGCCACGGCACCCTGGGCTCTGCCAAGCCCTCAGCTGGCACAGCCTGGCACTCCATGCCCCCAAGCCTGCCTTTGCTTCCCCCAGGAGGCAGCAGGAAGGAAACCCCCCAGCCCTGCCCCATCTCCACGTTTATTATCAGTTCCATATTGAAGGAATCTGCTTTATCCCTATTTAGGCTGCTGGGAGGCATCTGGTTTACTTCAGCTTTTTGTTACCTCTGCTGTACCACGGATTTTCTTTCACATTTTCTTGTTTTTCAGATTGATGAGCTAATGTTTTTGATTTGATACAACATGAACTGAGCTTTCTGTCTCCCATTTCAGTCAAAACAGTAGTTCTTGGGCAGGCTGAACGCTCCAACCACTGCCAGGGACTCCTGAAGCACAACTCAAGTCATTTCATTCCCCCCGAATATGATTTTTTAAATGTATTATGTATTGAAACAGAACACATGAAGATGTCAAGATATTGGAAGCTCTAAGCAAGGAAAGTCAGGTTTCAATCAACTGAGCCCCACAAAGAAATGAGGCTTGTTTTCAGCTTCTCCAGAGCTCCACAAAACCCATGGACCAAGTTAGAATATGGAATCAGGTTCCACAAATCCATTGCGTTCTTTATGGCTACATAAAGTGAAAGGACTATAGGGAAAATATTTAAAGATATGTGTGGGTCAGAAAAGGAAGGGAAAACTGGAAGCAACAGGTCTCTGAACTCCAACCAGAATTTGTACACTCTGTTTTTTGATGCCTCTGAAAAAATTGTCTTTCAATGCCACAGGGAAATCTGTCAGTACAGACTGGAGAACATTTTAATCATTGAAAAAACTTACATTTTGTTGCCCTCTGATTCTTGAGCTTATAGTAGACAAATTGTGACATCATAATTAGATCCACGTTAACATAAAAACCAGCAGTGACAATCTGAAAGAGAAGATCCATTTGCTTGTTGAGTAGCCAAATAGTCTGAAATACCTGAACTGCAGGGAAATGTTGCTTCATAATCATAATGGGAATGACAAACACCAGAAAAACTGTGCCAGTGGCAATATTTGGGAAATTATGGCTTGTTTTATAGGTGGCACTTCGGTGAACAGAATACAGAACTACTTTTTTCTCCCAGTATTGGGCTGTGCAACGTTAAGTTGTCCCGGAGTTTAAAGAGACAGTTTGAAAGGGATAAATGAAAAAGCAGGAATATTGGCAGGTTACCTGGACTGGCAGCTGATCTGTGGGACAGCAGCCTGGGAAGGTGGGGAGATCCCCAGCAATCCCAGCCAGCAGGGAGCCCCAGCACAGGGCCTGACGCTCTCTCCATTCTGGCAGGAAAGGGGAATTTGCCTGGAACAAACTGCAGAAATAATTGTAAAAGGGTGTGAGCAAAAAAGGGTTGTACAAGCCCTGAACTTCGTTCTCCCAAACATGACGGGAGCAGGACCAAACTGCAGCCAGAGCAGAACCATCCCCCCAGTGCTGCCCTTCCCTCCTGGGGAGGGGGTCGGGTCCCCCCATCTCCCATGTCCTGCCCAGCACAACCAGGGGCACAGACCCCAAACCCAACCCCTGCAGGGGCTCCCTCCTCAAACACCACTCTCAGGCCACCAGAACTTGCCACGAGTGTTTGACATTCCCTTGCTGTAAATCCCAGCCTTAAATGAGTGAAATTAGGAAACGCCCTGTTATTTCACACAGAAGGGCTCAGAATGAACCAGGAGTTGACAACTGCACTTCAGGCTCCACATTGGAGAGCTGTGATTCAGCTCAGTGTGGAGCAATCCCAAACCTGAGTCCCTCAGAGCTATCTGGATGAATTCCACACTCACTAACACAACTCTAAAGCCCCTTTCCAATGGATATTTCAACTCGCATTTCTGAAGCTCAACAGCTCACTGAGCGTGCCTTTATTTCACTCCTTTCCACAGCCCTTTAAGCAGTGCAATGAATTATAACCCCCTTGTGGGGACAGACTTTGGAGTCAATCCTGGGGGTTTGGGGGTACTTTTACCTGCTGGGATCATTCCTACTTTGGCTCCTACCTACAGCTCTGCAAGCTGAAGCCAGTGCCCAGGCAGCAGGTGATGCAGCAGGTGATGCAGCAGGTGATGCAGTAGGTGATGCAGCAGGTGATGCAGTAGGTGATGCAGCAGGTGATGCAGCAGGTGATGCAGAGTGTGGCAGTGCCAGCTCAGGGGCTGCTCCTGACCTTTCCCAGGGCACATTTAACTGGCAGGAGCACGACAGGACTGGTGACAGGGCACGGGACTGAACCAAACCCAGAGCCAGCTGCTGCTGCAAGTGCACACACAACTCAGGGTGCAGAAGAGGAGAGGGAAGAGGTGATTTATTCTCATTTGCTCTAAGTGGCAGAGATTAGTGTCAAGGCAGTACAACAGCACAGTACATCAAGCTCATTTGTCAACCACCAAATATTTTTGCAAACATGAACAACATGCTTCTCTGGCGCATTATATCTGTATTATGCAGACAGAGAAACATAGCCAAGATAAAATAAAATAAAGGAAAATAAAAAAGGCAGCTTTTGAAAAAGGCTTCAGGCAAGATTACTCATGTTTGAGAAGTGCTTAGGACTCCAAACTCATGGCAGAGCAGCAAACAGCGAGCAGACAATGGAAAGCAGCCCCTCTCCTGCCCTCCCACGTGCCAAATCCACGGGGCTTTGTTCAGGCACAGCCTCCTGTTCTCTGCTGGGGAGACATCCTTCCTCCCTCAGCCATCCTTCCTTCCTCAGCCATCCTTCCTTCCTCAGCCATCCTTCCTCCCTCAGCCATCC
>JAWWMP010000011.1:1357489-1397020 GCA_035047865.1 Dendrocincla tyrannina | reverse complement strand
TCTGGGATCCCCTCCTGACCTGCTGGGAATGATCATCCCATCCCATCACTGCCATGGGCAGGGGCACCTTCCACTGTCCCAGGTTGCTCCAAGCCCTGTCCAACCTGGCCTTGGACGCTCCCAGGGATGGAGAATCCACAACCTCTCTGGGCACCCTGTGCCAGGGCCTGCCCACCCTCCCAGGGAAGAATTGCTCCCCAGTATCCCACCCAACCCTGCCCTCTTCCAGCATAAGCCCATTCCCCCTTGTCCTATCACTCCATGCCCTTTGAAAAGGCCCCTCCAGTCTCCCTGTAAACCCCCTTCAGGTACTGGAAAGCTGGACATGAATATTTTAAAATATTTTGATAGGAAAAACTGTTGTATAATTTACCGCATTTTTAATACAGTTTTACTTTTTATTCTCTCACAGCCTCTAATTTCTGTGGTTGCTGCAGCCTGGCTAATTAACACAGGGTTGGGAAGATGATTAAAGGAAGGCTCCGGGTATCTGCATTGTTCTAGTTTAATTGCTGCTCAAGCAATGATTCAGTGTTGGGTTTGGCAGTCGAGCAGCGTTTGCCTGGCACTGTGAAATTCCCTGTTTATATCCATGAGACTCCTCTGTTGTTGATGGGCAAAAGCACGAGGATTCGTAACATTTTTAGCAGCAGGCTTGTGGAAGGAATAGGTTTGGTTTCGTGCCCTCCAGCGTCCTGGCTGAGGTGCTGGGGTGGTGCTGGTTGTCCCAGAGCCCCACAGCTGGAGTGTCCCCACCTGGGGGCACAGAACGGGGTCTCGTGGCTGGGGCAGAGCAGGAGGAGAGGGAATCAGGCTGGAAGGAGCCCCCACACTGCGGGACCACAGGGAACTCATTCCTACCCCTCCCAGTGCCCAAAGGAAAGCTCTCTTGCTGTAACCCACGAGGGACCGAACCCAGCACTGGGTGTGCCTGAGGGCACCAACTGGAGAGACCGTGTGGGCAACCGAGGGGATAAACTCATCCACAAAATGCTCCTCACAATCCATGAAGGCAAACAGAGCTGCTGCAAAGGGAGCCTGGGCAGTGTTGGTGTGCCTGGGACACCCCCAGCCCTTGCTGGCCCTGAGCAGCCTCACCGGGGGCATCCCCACACCTTCGACATCTGAGCCCCTGCAAGCACATTAAAACCTGCACCCAGCCCTCTCTCCTGGGGGCCTTTGGATCTGTGCCTTGTCACAGGTCCCATCTCTGACCCCGTCTCCTCTTGTTTCTGGGTGTGTTGAAAAATGCATGACGTTAATCATAAGGAAAACGGAGTCAAAAAGCAATTTATAGGGAAAAAACAGTGTAAAGACACCTCCAAAATCCTTCCAGAGACTGGAAAACATTTCCAGAAATAGAGGTTGAAATTCCAAGGCTTATCCAGGCCTGCTGCTGTCTCTGATCCTGAATAAACACATCTCCAATGTCACAAGCTGCATTTTATGACATCCCCTTAAAAAAGAAGTGACTAAAGAGGGGATAATGTGAAAGACAGCCAATTATTCCATAAATGTAAACTACATTAAGAAGTGGTGTATAACATCATATATTTATGGCTACAATTTTGTTCTGCTGTCACATAACAAAATGAATAATACATTAGACCAAGGATTTGTCATTAAGTGAATTTCTTTGTTGCCTTGCTATTAAAATATAAAACTCCTTGGTGTGTGTATGTGTGACATTAACCCTTTTCAGGGAGCATAAACAGGGTGGCTGATGGTACTATTAGCCTGGAAAATGGAAGAGAGATTATCATTTTAAAGGTGAAATAATGCTAATTATATTCATCCCAGAGATGTGGAGACATTGAGGAAGGCTTTAGAGGGTTTTTCTGTTAATGAGATGTGATAAATGCATTTCACTCCTGAGAGACAAACAGCTCCTCGGTCCAAAAAAGACAGGGAAGTGAATCCAGTGAAGAGCCAAGAAGGTGGTTCAAAGTCCAGCTGGAGATGGCCCTGACCACCCTGCTCTGGCTCACCCTGCCCTGAGCAGAGGACAGGGCTCGATGGGCACTGGGGGTGCCTTCCAACCTCAATCTGACCCTAGGAAATGGGGCATGGAATAGTTGGAGACATAACAAAAGCAATGAGACTGTTGCCCATATGGTTAATGTTCAGCTCAAGAATCTGTTGAATTGAGATCTAGCACCTTCTAAAAGCATTTCTTAAGTCCATGGTATCTCCCTCTAGTTCCTGTGGCTTTCAGTCTTTTCTCCGTGTTATCTTTAACTCTTGTCCTTCTGAGAAGAGAGAGGAACATCAATTTACAGCCTGACAAGGGAGACTAAAGGGCCAATCTAACATAGGATTAGGAGGAAATTACCTTCGTGGTTAAAGTCAGTCAGACTGGACAAGGGACTTTCAGGCCCCAGCCTCAATTCTCCTCTTTTCCCCTGAGTCCTGCTGAGGGAGGAAAGGACACCCTGGCAGAGCCAGGTGGGGCTGTGGCTGTCTGGGTGCTGAGCCTTCCCAGTGCTGTGCAGAGCTCTCCACGGAGATGTGCACCAGGAGTTGGCACCTTTCAGGACTGAGATTTAACTTCTCTGAAATACCATTTATCTCAGAATGTATTTATCTGATTGTTTTTTCCTTTTTTTCTCCTATTTCTCCCTAATGTCATTGACAGCAAAATTGAATCGGTTTCCTGCTGAGTTGGACTTGAAAGGTGAACACTGAATTTTCTATTACTTGGGCTTAATGCAATGTGTCCACCTCACCATTTGATAAACTCAGGCCTGCTGGGGAAAAACTGGGAACCACGTTTTGGACACAAAGGGTCAGATCTTGCCTTATGTTGCAGAGACTATTGGTTTAGATTTTGAGGTTATGAGAGAGAAATGGTTTCTCTGCAATATGTTTGGCAAACCCAGGGGGTGAATGTGTGCCCTGAGTGTGGAGCAGGAGGTGCTCAGGTTAGGGGGAAAGGAGCACAGCTATAGTGGCAACCCCCAAAAAACCCAACAACAACCCCGTCACAAACAAACCCAAACTAACCAAAAACCCCTCAAAACCACAGAGACACTGAGGTAACAAAAACCTGGTGAGGATGGCCCAGGAGCAGGACAGGACAAGACGAGAGGAGTGAGGAGCTGGAAAGGGGGTTTTGTCCAAAAGGGGATGTTTGAGAGGGCAGAGAATCACAGACTCAACCCCCAGAACAAATCAGTGATCTGCCGTCCCCTGTTCTCCTCTGTTTCTAACGGAGGAGGGAAAAGGCTCTGGCTAAGGAGTAAATTCCTGATTGTGAAGTGTTGAAAAGCTTTGCTTAGGGAAGCCAAATCAGAGCAAACCTGAGCTGTGCCCAGACCTGAGAGCTCTCTCCTCAGCAGAGGAGGTGGGCGAGCGAACCTCGAGGATTCAACAATCCTACATTCCCACAGTTTCCACCTCTTATTTATACACAGATTTTCTTCTGCAAATCCAGCAAACTAAACTTTGCCTAGGAAGCCATTTCCACAGCCACGTTAGTGCTGCTGTTAATTAATTGAAACAGCTCTTCCCAGGAGGTGCTGCCTCTCCTCTGGTTTTCCCTGCCTGGATTCCTTAAGCTCCCAAACAACTGCTGCTACTTAGCTCTGGTTATGAAATTAGTTTCTGCTGGAAGGACGTTCCTCTTTCAAAGCCTTGTGCTCATCTGTGAGGTGCAGCATGAACGATGGGAAGCTTATTAAGCACCTGAGCAGCTGTTTTAGCTGGGTTTAGTGTCCTCCTGTGTCCTCTCCCCGTGGCTGAGAGGAGAACCCATGCAGCAGCAAGGCGTGAGCATTCTGTAACACATGGAACCCAGCAGAAATCCCTGTGTTCATTCCCACTGTGGGGCCCTGCTATGGATTAGCTGGTTTCATTAGCAGCTTCAGAGGCTGGCTGGTTAATATTAATAATCCCTGTTAGCCTATAGATTTAATTAGGATGAGAAGCAGCTGGGTGCTGGGCAGAGCCAGCCTTGGCTCCAGACGTGGCTCTGCCCTGATTGCTGAGCTCTTAACTGGGGGAGCTGGGAACAGCATGGCCTGTGGTTCCTTATCGAAGCCCCTTCTCCTTCCACCTGCCAGGACCCCTTTAAAGGCTCCTGGCTCTTCCCCAGGAACTGGGAGCGTGGCTGGAGCAGTTCCTGTAGGTCAGGCAGCTTTTCTTCTCTGTGGGAGTAGCTGCCTTTGCTCTTGCAGGGTAAGTTTTCTTGCCTTCTGCTCTCAGAGCACACGAGGGTTACTTGGGCTGTCATCACCAGCTTAATTCATTTGTCCTGGCTGTCCTTAAAGGAACTCTCTTCAGCCAAGTGCAGGTTTTGACCCATTCGAGCATCACAGAGTTGGAAAAACAGAGAGGAATTTTAGAGGTGAAAAACACAGCAGAGCTGTCTGAGCTCTGCTCGACTTGCAGAGCCTGTAACTCCAGTGGCACCAGTCCAGCACTCGATATTGCTCCTGGGTCAGGGGATAAAACCCCAGCAGCAGCCCAGTTATGCAGCTCAATTAGCACACTTCATAAACTATGCAGCTCAATTAAGAAAGCCCTGTCGGTGGAAAGCAAAGCGAATGGAAATAGATGCCTGAAGTAAGAGAATGTGCAGTTCAGTTGCCAAATGGGGCAGGTGGTTAATGGAAGTGTTATCTGATATGCAAAATGGGAACTTGAGAGGGTGTGCAGAGGTAAAAAAGAGGTTGGGTGTGTTTGAGTTTGTCCATCGCACCGGGGGGGCTGTGGGGCATCCCAAGCGACCTTTTTTGATGCTTGTGCGTGTTTTGGAACCGTCTCTGAACGGCAGTGGCTCTGAAGAAATGAGTATCCGAAGTTTTTCTGTTTCTGATCTACCTTATCCACAGGCTGTGCAGCAGATGTGGCGCTTAGTGATGCAGATGTGGCGCTTAGTGATGCAGATGTGGCGCTTGTGATGCAGATGTGGCGCTTGTGATGCAGATGTGCCTTTGGAGCAGTGCAGCCTCTCAGGAGCTCTGGGTATTGCCCAAGGTGGTGCTGCCAGGGAAGCCCCACCTGCAGCCCAGCCCAGCCCACAGCCACAGTCTCGACTCCCCCGAGACTTGGGTCAAACCCGGGAGCTTTTAGGGAAAACCTCTTTTCGTTTCAGTAGGAGCTTTGACTTTGTCTGGTGCACAGGATTTGGCCTTTAGAAATAGGGAGTTTTTCTGAAAGTTTGTTGTGCTTTGCCAGTAACTGGAGAATAAGCAATGATTAGTATGGAAAAAAACCGTGAATAGTTGCCAGAGAGGTTGTGGATTCCCCATCCCTGGAAGTGTCTAAAGCCAAATTGGATGAACTTGGAGCAACCTGGGCTAGTGGGAGGTGTCCTTGCCCATAGCAGGGGGTGAAACGAGATGGGCTTTAAAGTCCTTCCAACCCAAACCAGTCTGGGATTCTGTGATTCTAAAATAGCTTCAGTAATCAATATAGAATTTGATAGAAATATTAGTTTGACATCTAACATTTTTGTATTTGGCTGTGTTTACAATCCTGAATAATCCACTTAGTGGGTAGTGGAAACTGTTTGCCTACTTTCATACTATGCAAACACAGTAAATGTTGGGCTGCTGCCAGCCAAATCGTGGCCTAGACATGCTGCTTTTTGCCAGGTCCATATGGAAATCAAAGACTTCTTCATAACCAAGTGGGCGATGCCCCAGACATCTCTCTGGGACAGCACTAGGTAAAATCAGGAAATACCTGCTGGGAGAATAAAAGACTATAGATCCTTGCAATGGCAATAAGATCTCTCCATTAATTTCCATGGGCTTTTGAGAGGCTCTGCTGTTTTGGAGTGAAATATTTCATCCTCACAGGAATGCAAACACCAGGATGTGATATCTGAGGAGGGGCAAATAATCGAATCGGGGACTTCCTGTTATGGTGGAGGGAATGTTGCATCCAGCTCTCCAGTTCTTGGATGAAATTCCTCACACCTGTAAAAGGTGTGAATTGGCTGCCAGTTAGTGAATTATAAGGCACAAAGTGATGCACAAAGACCTTGCTTACAAGGGAAACCCTTCCCTGGTGCTCAGGGCGTTTGTATCCTTGCTGCTTCCAGCAGAACCACGGGGATGTTTCGGTTTAGGGATATGGGTGGATTTGGGGAATAGGCAGTGGTATCTTGCTTGGCAGGCCTTGGAGAGGCACAAGGTCATGTATGGAAGGGACACAGCCAGGTGGTGTCCCGTCCTGTGCTGCCAAGGCCACCACCATGTCCCACAGCCCAGAGCAGGATTTCCAGCTTATTTATTGCACCACGGACTTCAGCTTCCAACCCAGGCAATTATTACCCACTTGGAGGTGGGATCTGTGATTTCTACCCCCTTCTCCTGAGTCTCCCGTGGCTGACTCTTGGCATACAACAGGGTTTTGGTGTCAAGACAAACTGCAGGGACACAAACCTGGTTTTCCCATTATCCTTTTCTGTTGATAGATTGGGAGCAGGGTGGGATTTTCACGAATACCCTAAATTAAAGAGACTCCAGCCTGACTGTGAAATTAATAGAGCTATCAAGAACCCCCCTGTCATTATCCTACAACTGTTAATTATTTACAAGCAGACTTCTGCAGGACCAGTATTGTAGCTGTCAGCATTGTGGTTATTAAAATGAAAATGCTTTGTCTGGGTAGAAGATAACATGACTCATTTTGGTGAAATGCAATGAATATGGAATATTCTGTTTCTCTTCACCAATTAGTCACAGCAAGAACAATGGAGTGGCTCTTTTAAGAGTCTAACAAAATAAATATTTCCAGGGCTCTGCTTACAAAGGGCCTAATTCATTTTGCTATTATAATAAAAGTTAAAAAAGACATTATTTTTTTCTAGGATGGGAAAAACTATTTTCATAAAGCAAATGCTCATTTTTCAGCTGGTGAAAAATGTATGTGAGTCTTTTTATTATCATAGTATCTTGGTTTGTCTTATTATTGCAACAGACCTTAAAGCCCATCCAGTCCCACCCCTGCCATGGGCAAGGACACCTTCCACCAGCCCAGGGTGCTCCAAGCCCCGTCCAGCCTGGCCTGGGACACTTCCAGGGATAAGGAATCCACAACCTTGGGGCAATTCTGGTTTCTCTCAAAGTCAAAAGTAGACTCCCAGTGAGAAAAGGAACCGGCTTCTTAATTCCTGCCATGCAATGACTGCAGCAGTTGCTGGATGCAGAAATAAAAGCCAAGCCCCTTGTCTGTGCTCTCCTAGTTAGACCATGCTGCCTTTCAAACTCATTATTTTTAAGTCTTTTGTTTAGGAAATGACTTTTAGAATGAGAATATTCATGTTCTGCCATTATCTCAATTTTCTTACAGTCTCATAAGAGGAGGAGGGAAGCCAGCTCTGTTCTCCATGCACTTATGAAGTTAAACGCAGTCGTGTGTTCTGTCTTCCCTTTTGCTTAAAGAACAACAGCAATGACTGAACATCATTAAAAGAATGTGTTCACCCCCATTAATTTTGTTTGATCCAGGGGCTGTGGTGCAATGACCAGGAGCAAAAAAGCTATTGGGAGGAATTGCCATCGGAGGGGGGGCTCGTGAGACTCAATGTGTGTTCTGTGCAGCAGATCTTTTAAAACTGTCTGGTTTGGACGTTCTTTCAGTATGAAAAAAGCCCTAACAAGAATCCTACAAACATTTCTCCTCATTATCTCTGGGCAAACACTCTTTCCTTTTTCCCAGCAGTTGGCTGAGAGTGCCTGACCTTCCACTTGGCTGTTGTGAGTTGGCTGGTTTGATATTTCTTTGGCTGTTACTCGAAAAATGTCAGTGCTGGGGCACTCCTGGGGTGGCTTTGCTGCTGTGCCCTCCCAGGACAGGAGGACACGGCCAGCCCCAGATCCATGGGGCCGGTGCAGAGGGGAGGTTGGACATCAGGTTGACCTGTTGAGAATCTGGAATTCCTTTACCAGAGGAAAGTTAAGGGGAGAAGCCCCCAGGTGTGGTCGGTGTGGAAGGGCAGCACAGTCAGGGGAGTGCAGAATGGAACGACCTGGAGATCCTCTCTCCACGGCAAACGCCAGGTTTGGAGGTGTTGGGGTCCTGGGCACTGGTTCCACCTGGGCACTTCCACTTGGGAAGTGCTGGCTGAAGTTGTAGGAGTTGGGGAGATGCAACAAGTGCCAGGGGAAGGGATGCATCTCCTCCAGGGTCCTGCCCCTTCGTGGGCTTTGTTGGGGCTCACGTTCCTCCAGAGACTCCGACAGGGTCCGACCTTCCCACCGACCCTGGAGAAGAGGCCCCATAAGTAACATTAACTTCTGCAATTTCCTTGTTACTCTTAAGCAAGTTATTAATTAACTGAATGTAACCACTGGCTGGTGATAAATCCTTTTAACTAATTCAAACTCCATCTCGAGCTGGGAGCGTTTCCACTCGAGCTGGAGCTCGGCTGGGTGAGGAATTAGCGCGGATCTGGCTTGGAGTGCCCGAGTTGGGGAAAACGGAGAGAAGATATTTGTTTGCTTGATTCCACATGACAACTCCAGGGTAACTGGATAGACTGTACGGTTGGTTTGACAGGGCTGTGCCAGCAGCCTCGCATTCCAGAGACAGGGGGACGGAAGGGGCACTGACAACTGGAATGGATCTGATCCCAATTTCTCTGAAGAGCGACGATTTGCCTTCAATTATTAATGTTTTCCCGAGGTTTCTCTTCTGAGAGGTATGAATAACTCACTCTGTGTTCATGTAACATTTGCAGTGGTGAATAGATTAGTGCGTGGAGAGAAGCTGAGGAGCAGGTCCAAGTGTTAAATAATGGAAGAGGTTTTTGAGGAGGCGCCGTCGTGTACGGCGCGAGCGTGGCTGGGTTTCCTCTGAATGCCGAGCTGTGGTTGAGGGATGCAGAAATGTATTGGTGATGATGTCAGCTGGCTGCAAGTGCCACAGGGAGGAAAGGCAGTGCCTGTGTGTGTGTGACAGTGTGACATGAACCTGCAGTGCCCCTGCATCGTCCCGGGGCTCGGGGGTGTTTCCTTTCCCTGCCCTTCCCCAGGGGCACTTTGTCCCGGGGCTGTGGAATTAATGTCTTACTTGAGGGAACTTTGCCGTGCTGGGAAGCTGTGGGTCCTGTGACATTGAGAGCTGCAGGGACACTGGAGTGGATTCCCAGGCACCTGGGAGGAACTTCAGGATGTTCAATGATTGTTCAGGGGCTGCTGGTTCAGGAGACTTTGAGGTTCAGTGGTTGTGCATTTATTTATTTATTGCTCTAGTCCAATTTTCACAGCCTGAGGGGTGTTTTCTGTGACAGGATTCCTGCTCTGACCCTCTCCTGTGGTCCCTCATGCTCTGGCCCATTTACTCCCTCACCCTCTTTAGACAGAAATGCGTATTATTCCCTCTGTAAAATTATAGAACAAATTCTCTTTCTGTAACATCACTACAGTCTTGAAAATATGTCACAGCTCTAAAAGCTTGTTAAGCAGCCCTTAAAAATGAGCAGCTTTTGACAGCACTGCCGTGACAGTGAGTGAATTGGTGCTTGTTGCAAAGCAATTTATTCCATCTTGGCAGTGTGATGTTTAGCGTAATATTTTAATATCATTAAGATATTTAGACATGGAATTCTTCGGAGTCTGTCTTCCTGAGGTTTAAAAATGCTAAGTCTTATGAAGTGTCACACACAGCACTGGTGTGTGCTGAAACAGCAGGCGAATTTGGGATTTCTCATAGACTGAAATGAATAGGAAACTGTCTTGACAGCACATAAATTATCAAGTGGATACTTATAAAAGAATTGGATCAAGTTATCTGTTTGTGAAAATAGCAGTTGGCAAGTTCCTTCGAGCCCATCCCTCCCCCTCTGCATCAGTGGGTCCTGTGTGGGCTGCGCAGCCCAAATTGCCTCAGATCTGCGAATTTTGCCTCCCTCCAAGCAGCTTCTGCCCCCCAGAACCTGCTGGGAAAGGCAGTTTGTCACAGGGGAGAGTCCCTGGCACCTCTGAAGGACACTGGCCTTGCCTCGGGTGGGGGTGGTGGCACAGCCCTGGAGCAGTGCTCGGAGGGATGGCTCTAAAAGCTGCCTCATTCCTCTGGTTGTTCTCCAGGGGCCTCCATAAGGATCCTGCTTCCTGGTGGATGAGAGCTGGATGCTGAGAGCAAGCCAGCCCTCAGCTCCCAGGGCTGCAGCAAGGTGTTTCATTAACAAAAGCCCATTTTGAAGCCCAGCCTAATTAAGAGACTTCATAATTTATTGTGTCATCGTCTGGTCCAGCTCAGCATCCGTGGGATTTTGAGAGACAAAGTGTGGAAACCTGTCATGACAGAAAAAACCAGAGGCTGGTAGGAAACAATGGTTGTCTTGTGGGAAGAGTTTAAATATGTGCAGCTGATCCCAGGGGAACTGGTGTAGCCTATTCACCCTGTGTGAAAATGATGCTCTTCCCATATAATCTTTAATCCTTCTCTTTCCCTGAAAAATGGGAGAACTTTGTTTGCGAGTTGCAAAGAATGCTCTGGTTTAGTGAGTAAATGCTTTTCAAACATAAAAATAAATCACGTTATTAGTGTCACGTGGAGGGGAAAGGTTCCCTGGAATATCTGTAATATTCTGTCTATAAATTGCATTTGTGAGTGTTCTTGGGAATGTATCCAGGCCTCTTTTTCCCCCCTGGGTGGGTGTAGGGGGGAAGTGTCCAGCAGTCTCGGGGATATTACAACCTTCTGTGACTGTTTGAAACTCCACAGATTGTTCCTGTGAGATTGGGAAGAACAATTTCAAGAGAAAGGGATTCTACCCCAAACTGAAAGATTTCTGTGGAGATTGTTCTAACCTTCCTCCTGTTCATGGAAAAGGAAAAGCAACTGAAGTATGCACAGATCATTGAAGGTTGTGTTGTGTTTTCAGTGGGATAACACCCATAAAATCAAGCAGCCATGTTTACATTTCAAGTCTTTTGCAGGTTAAGGGAATTATTTAATTTTTTTGTAGGGTTTCCTTCACTGCAAATATAAAAATTTTTCTCCTCTCCCTTCCTCTTTGGTTTAAAA
Organism: Dendrocincla tyrannina; assembly: GCA_035047865.1. Classification (NCBI taxonomy): domain Eukaryota; kingdom Metazoa; phylum Chordata; class Aves; order Passeriformes; family Dendrocolaptidae; genus Dendrocincla; species Dendrocincla tyrannina. Next base: position 1,386,037 of record JAWWMP010000011.1, on the reverse strand, counting down.
CAGATTTTTTTTTTTTCCTCCCTGTCCTTCTAATGTCATTCTGCAGGATCTGAGTTCCTGATAGACTGTGAAATTCAGCCTTTTAGCTCAAAGTTCAATGGGCTTTTGGATGCCCTTAGGTCCAGCTGCCCTTTTACATGGAATTTTTATTGTTCATCTTCTATTATTGGGGGAATTATTTTGCAAACAGACCCATTCAGTCCCTTCAAGCTCCAAAACCTGTCAGGCTGCCTTTTATTCTGATTGCTTGTGATAAGGAGCTTTGGTAAGAATGCTGTGCCTCCAGCAAGTGGAGAGACTCACCTTGGAGGGCAACAGCTTCAAGGTCCCAGGGAACGTGTGGCTCTTTCAGCTTGTCATGAAAAGGGGAAGGAGGTGTGGGAAATCAGGTCTTTGAGTGAGAAGTGGGACTGCACCACAAACCAGTGGAAATGGCCCGTGTTACACGCTGAGGCTTTTTCCCTGCACAGTGATGCAGTTGGATCCAAGAGCTGGAGTTCCTGGCCTGTTCCCTGTGTTTTGGCCATGGGAAGATGAGGATTCCTGCTGGGAACACCTTGGATGCAGTGCCAGTGAGGAGACATTTAGGATGGACAAGCCTTGGCAAGACCCTTTTCCTTTCCCATTTCTGGAACAGAAATATAACAAATGAGGAGACACTGATGGGTGATGGGCAGTGGAGGTGGGGTGAACTCAGGGTGATGGGACATCTCAGGAACCACACTCGGAAGCAATTTTATCATCCAGCTTGACTCTTTTTATTAAAAAAAAAGTAATTAAAAATGCTATGTTATAAGGCACGTGATTGTTTTCCCTTTTCCCCAGTGCCAGCTGCCCATTAGGAGCAAACAGCGGAGCCTTGCAGTGAGCAGGGAGGTGCTGCAGAACAATTCCCTCCTCTCCATGGCCGTGCGAGGGAATCATTTCAGCAGTTAAGACGATTTGCTGTAATTCCAGATCAGAGAGCTCACAGGAACTGTTTTCCTGCATTGTCCTTAGTGCTGTCTGTAAAACTTGCATAGAAAGTGCCAGTTCAGGTGGAGATCAGGACCTCTCTGAGAAACTGCTCTGCAGAATCACTCTGAGCAGAACCTCACTTGCAAAAGGCCAAGGATCAGGGGATACCCTGGGCTGGAAGGGACCCACAAGGGTGGTGGAGCCTGTCCTGAAGAAGGCAATGCTGAGTTTGAGCAGCAGATCCCAGGGAGGGCTCAGCGGATCTGCCTTCCTGGAGCCTTTCTCCTCATCGTGTGGGCATGTTTTGTTGTGCTGCTTCTGAGGGCGATGTGAAAAGCCAAAGCAAACTTCAGGCCCTCGTTTGTGCTCATGCAAAGGTTACAGAACAACAGCATTTATTCCTCTGGCCAGAAAACCTGCTCTGTAGCAGGTCTGTTCACTTGTTCTTTCCCTTTCCAGCAGTGTGAGCTTACTGAGGGTTTGTTCAGCTCCTTCCCAGGGCAGTGTAGCTTTCACTAACACAGAGAGTTCTGTTTTCTCTATTAAAAACAAGTGCCCTCAAGAGGAGTAGGCTTTGTGTTCAGCCCTGGAAACAGAGCGGCTCATTCAGAGATAAGGCCTCTCTGCATTTGGGTTCCTCTGGTCACCTGACAGAGCCACGGGGAACTTTTAGGCTGCTTTATTCTGCATTCCTGGAATGCCTCCCCCCTGGCACAGCAATGACCAGCGCCGGGTTCGCTGCTTGCTCTGCAGCTGTGCCCTCGGGTGGTGCCCAGGGTGGCCGGAGAGCCAAGCCAAGGGGCAGCCTTTGTCCCCAGAGCACCTTCACCCTCCACTGAGGATGGTCTGGGGGAGCCCTGGACAGGTAAAAGAGCACTTTGTGTATTCCGTGGCTTTAGGAGCTTCTAGTTTTGCAGCTGAGAGTTGCTGAGGGTGGGGATGGTGGACCCTGAGCTCATCCCCCCTGAGCTCAGCCCATCCCCTGCACCTTGGTGGGAGTGATTTGGGTTCCCAGGGCTGCCAGGAGGATCCAACCTCTTGTGCCTCGGGCTTGGCAGTCCCGGTAGCTCCTTTCTGCTTTCGTGCTTGTTACACACGTGATGAAAAGACCACAGGAATCATTTTGGCAACAAAACTGAACTGTTTTTTCTAAACAAGAATTATCTTCTCCATCTTACTCGTAATGGGTTTCTGGAGTCAAGACACAGCAGCCCCAATAACAAAGGAAGAGGCTTCCCCACCTCCTGGAGCTCTGCTCTGCTGCTGCCCATGGAAAGGGGCTTTGTAGCCTTATCAGCTGGTCCAGGCACCAGCCTGCTCGGGGAATATTTGCTGAAAGGGAAAAAAAATAGGTTTATTTATTAAGCTGTGTATTGTTTGGCTAATTTTAAGCTATTTGGTGTTTGAGGGCAAACATTCTTTAGTCAGAAGGTGGGCAGGCCCTGGCACAGGGTGAATCCCAGAGAAGCTGGGGCTGCCCCTGGATCCCTGGGAGTGTCCAAGGCCAGGCTGGACGGGGCTTGGAGCCACCTGGGCTGGTGGGAGATGTCCCTGCCCATGGCAGGGGGTGGCACTGGGTGGGCTTTGAGGTCCCTCCCACCCAAACTGCTCTGGGATTCCATGATTCCAAAAGATCCTACAGCAGGTACTTTGTGGGGATGTGCTTAAGGATGTCTCTGGGTCAGGGGGTCCTGTCTGAGGCTTTCACACACCATTTCAAAGTCTCTGCTAAACTGTAACATGACCATCAATGGATCTTTCTCTTTTCTCTTTAGATTGGGGCCAGGGAAGTCTTGAAACACACCCGAGATTTGTTCTTCATATTGCACTGACTGCTGCTCCCCAGGGTTGTCTCCATCCTGCCCCCATGTGAGCAGTGCATGCCCATGGTGCCCTCAGAGGTGGCACAACACAGCCATGCATCAGCTCTTTGGGCTGGTTCTGGCACAGAAGGACCTGTCCCGGGCTGGGGACCTCTTCTCCTTGGAGGATGCTGAAATCGAAGGAAGCCTCTCCGAAGCTCTTGAACAAATCAGGGTCATTAGTTCAGCTGCAGTAAGTGAAACACTGCCCAGGATCATTTTTCAAGAGATTAAATATATTGCATAAATAAGATATTAAAGATGGGGACATACACTTTGCTTTCAGGGATTTTTGGAACTTAAATTGTCCAAGACTTAAAAAATGTGGTAGCAAAGTCCAGTTCCCACCAGCTTTAAAGATATTTCCTTTAAAGATATTTCATCTTTATAATAAATTTATTAAATACTTATTTATAGCATATTGAAGATTAACATGATATTACACAATCCATACCTTCACAGTAACACGAATTAAGACCTCAACCAGGGAATTGCCTGTGGGATGAACTAATTCCTGTGTCTAATCACACTAAACACTTGTTGTAAAGGTGGGAGTGGGAAAACGGACTCCAGACTGTTATAAAAACTCTGTGTGCTCGGGTTAGTTTTGTGAGGTCCTTGAAAGCCCCTGAATTGCCTCCCTTTGGGCCAGGACTACCAGAGCAACGACAACGACCAGGCGGTGGTGGAGATCTGCATCACGCGCATCACCACGGCCATCAGGGCCACGGCGTCCATCGAGCGCCACGGCAGGGCCCTCGTGGCCCTCTGGGAGTCCTGCCTCGAGCACAACCTCGGCCCTTCGGGGAAAGAGGAGGATGCCCCACACGCCAAAATTGCCTCCGACATCATGAGCTGTATCCTGCAGGTGAGGCGGAGCCGAGAGGGCCCTCGGTGCGTGCTCAGTTTTCCCTTCTAAAATGCATTGGAACTTTTATTGGGGGGTGCATGGGAGGGATTATATTTAAAACCAAGAGACTGACCCCAAATGTTAATATCCAGAGCACAGTGACATCCTCTGAGGGGCAGTGGTACATCAGGGGTTGTGTCTCCTCCACCTTCCTTTGGGGACCACTGGATTTGGAGGGACCCCACTTTGTGGTGGGCAGTGCCCTCCTGGAGGGGTTGATTTTGGGAGGGACCCCACTTTGTGGTGGGCAGTGCCCTCCTGGAGGGGTTGGATTTGTAGGGACCCCACGTTGTGGTGGGCAGTGCCCTCCTGGAGGGGTTGGATTTGGTAGGGACTCCACTTTGTGGCCACAACTCAGTTACCTTTACTGCTCCCTGAAACAGCTATTAACAGCAAGATCCTTTGCCTAAAAAAAGAAAAAATAAGAAAAGGGCATAAAATGAGGGGTTTGTCCAAGATGAGAGTGATGGTTGAAGCTGTAATGAAGACAATGAATATCTGCCAGCTGGGCTGGCTCTCCCAGCAGGTCTCTGTTGATATGAACAGCAGGGAGGTCCCCAGGGTTTGCAAACACCACTATATCATATTAGTGAAATGTGGTCTTTGTTATCACCTTCCCATTTTCTGAGTGTGCGCTCGTACCCTGATATTTATCATGGAACAGATGAAATCTTTCTGCTTCCATCTGAATTCCAGCCTTTTCTCAAAGAAGGATTTTATCTTTATTGTAGGCAGAAAAAACCAATATTGTTCTTTGGAATTTTCTGAGATCTTTTAAAGCCCAGTCCAGGGCCCAAACCTTATCTTCCCATTCTTGTGTGGGGAGTCGCAGAGCAGAACTTGGAGGCAGCTTTGGCTCCTACTCAGTGGTGCCTCCCAGCCAAACACAACGAGGCATTATGTTGATTTAAACATGCTGCTGCATAAAGCTCTATTTATTTTAAGGGTTTTCCTCCTTAAAGATGCAGCTTTTGGGCCCGTGGAAGTTGCCTAAATGATCTATCTTGACATTAAGGAGTTTCTTCAGCCCCTTCTTCCTTAGGGATCTCTGAAAGGGACTGTCCAATACTTGGCAAGTCTCTGCTGCAAGGAAAAACCCTCAGAGCCACTGAATCTCTGTGGAATATGGAATAACAGATTGGGGGTTTCTCAGTCTAAACTTCTTTTTGTTTCAGTGCTGCTCCAGAAGGAAAGTCCAGAGAGTGTGGTCTGCCTTGCTTTGCACTGTTCTGTTGCTCCCTGAAACATCTGGGTTCCAGTGGTTGCCTGTGATTTCAGATGCTAATTAAATATAATCATATTGCAGGGTTATTTTCAAAACCAGGGACGTGCTCCAGTTTCAAAGGGCTGCTCAAAAGTGAGTGGAGAGGAGAGGAAGGCCCTGCTTAAGGAGGCTCCAGGGAGGATGTGGGCCCTTCGTTACACACAAACACATCCCACTGGTGCCAGGGGCTGTTCTGTGTGGGAACTGGAGGGGTGATGGGTGTTTATAGTCTGTACACACAACTTCTTGTGTGGAAATAGCAGCAGAAAACCTTTGCTGACCTTAATGTCAAAAGCCAAGTGGACCCTGATGTTCAGGGAAATTGCTGGAGTTTCCTAAGGGAATTGTGGCTGAACCATCCCGGGGAGTGTCCCAAGTCCTGGGCAGGGCTTGGGATAGTGGAAGGTGCCCTGTCCGTGGCAGGGGGTGGCACTGGCTGAGCTTTAACATCCCTTCCAACCCAAACCATTCCATGATTCGAAGAGTTTTAAAAAAATGGCAATCTTAATTATTCCAGGCTAATTAATGATCGACACTCCAGCCATGACACTGTGAGCAAGTGTCCCAGTGCCCTTACTGGCAGTGACTGCTCCAAGGTGTTTCCTGCGCTCTGGGATGAGAGTTCCCTGCTCTTTGTCCGTGATGGATACAGCCTCTGCTGTCCTCTCAGAGGGCACCAGGCACAAGATGTGTCGTTAGAAGTGTTGCAGCAATTAACGCTTAATTAGTGCACTTTGCATCACATTTTCTCCTCCTCTAGCAAAAGACAAAAAAGGTGCACTTGAGCATTTCCTGGTGCAGGGGGTTTAAATTTCTTTCTTAGCTCCCTCCCATCTTCCTTCAGTGGTGCTGCCAAAACACAACCTTCCTTGACACATTTTTCTCTCTTTTCCCCTTGTTTTATTTTTCTTCTCCCTCCTCTGCTCAGCACGAGGCTTCATATTAATGTCTTTTTTTCAGCTGCTGGTTTTTCACTGTTTTTTTGTGTTCTCACAGAATTACAACCGGCCTCCAGTGATGGCCTTGGCCGTGCCTGTGGCAGTGAAGTTCCTGCAGAGGGGCAACAAGGAGCTGTGCAGGAACATGTCCAGTTACCTGTCCTTGGCTGCCATTGCCAAGGTGGAGCTGCTGGCTGAGCACACGGACACCATTGTCAGCAGTGTCCTCCAAGGTATGACCACGAGCCTTGGCGTTACCCTCCAGTGTGCCCAGCACTGGACCAGTTAGGATGTGTTGGGCAAACCTGGAACCCTTCGAATCTCAACCCTTCTGGCTGGAAAAGACCCCATTAACAAGCACGTTATACCTAAAAATATGAGGCATGTTTGTATAAAGCAGGCATATGGATGTACCTCTAAATGTGATAAAACACAATCTAATAACAGATTATCAAGGAGTATGGGAATTCACTGCCCCTTGTTGGCTGGGAGGTTTCATTATGGATTGGGTGACCCCCAGGGCAGGAAATCCAGCTGTACTTGTTAATATTCCGTGCTAATGGACTTCAAATTATCAGCCCTGATATGAGGCACTAGTTGTGGAGCTCTTATCCTTTCTATTAGTGTCACTGGCAAGCCTCCAAAGTATAAATGGGGATGAAATTAATCCCATTCTGTGGCAAAAACCAGTCAGATGTAAGATAGAAAAGCTTTGTGGTGGTTCTTTAATTTTGCCTATGTTATTAGCTTTATATTGAATATTGTTGCTAATCTCCTTACACTTTATTTTTGTGGTTTAAAAAGCCAAATATATTCATTCTTCTGTAAAGGGAAATCCAATTTAATTGAAGTAATAAAGTTCCCAGTACTTGTTGTAGTACAGTGCTACTGCAGTAATCAGTTCACTGTTTTCCTTCAAGTGTGGGTCATAATTAGAAAGGTATTGCTAATTACTGCTGTTAAAAGATGATTATTATGAAGCTGTTAAGCCCTCAAATGAAATGTGCGCATTCTTTGTTCATTTATGACTTGTTATATTTTCTTTCAGGACTTGACATTAGTATTTGTGTATTGCCACTTGTAAGTCGGTGGTGGCACTGAAAGAACTGGAGTGATTTTAGTCCTGGGCGTGGGCAGAGCGATGCTGCCCAGCTGAGGTTCGGCGGGGCTGAGCCGTGTGTGCTTGTGCTCTGTACTTGTGTCCTTCCACCAGCAGATGTTGCTGTGGATATCGCGTTTGGGAAGCCCAGCCTGCAGGAGGGCAGCGAACAGGCACGGAGGGGTTTGGTTTGCACAGGGGCTTAGGGACATTGCACATGGGTGGTGTTTGCAGCAGGCTGGGGGAGAGGATGAGATGCTGAGGGTGTTCCAGAGCAGTTTTTGGAGGCAAAGGGCATCTTTGTGGGGCTGCAAACCCAGGTCGAGCCTTTGGCCCTTGCCTGGGATCGCTGGACCAACTGGATTTCATGGTTACTTTGGGCAACTTGGGCTGTGTGATCAGGTTCTTATCTCCTCCTTGGGCAACTCTTGGGCTGCGTGATCAGGTTCTTATCTCCTCCTTGGGCAACTCTTGGGCTGCGTGTTCACGTTCTTATCCCCTCAGCTGGAAAAGGGCTCTTTGGAAGGAGAGTTTCACTGCCCTGGTCCAGTGGACTCAGCCCCCAAACACGTGCCATCTGTGCCGTGCCAACACCTCCCACAGCACCAGGGACCACCCGGGCTCATTCCCACTCCCAGGGGACAGCAACAGCACTGCCCCATGGTCTGAGGGTCCCGTGGCTGCTCCACCTCCCAGAGGCACCCCAATGTGTGGATGTGGCATCCAGCAGAGCCTTGGTGGGCAACAGAGCTGGGCTCCCCCCCTGCTCCTGCCGTGCACGTCTTGCCCTTCTCCTCCCTCTCTCCACTGGCACTGCAGGGGCACCATCACAGTGGCTCTCCCATATTGGGTACCCACACTCTCCCAAAATACTATTTGCTTGGTGTTTCCCAAACAGCCAAACTGGTGAGCAAGAAAAATGCAGCCAAGTGAGGAAGGAAAGAGGGAAACGTGGAGGTGGGTTGTGCTCTGGGCTGTGGGAAAGCTTTGCTAGGCACAGAGGTGGATAAAGGGAGAGCAGAGCAGTTGCAAAGAGGGAGTTTTTCCAGCTGAGTCAGTGAGAATGGAAGGACTGGCTTTGCACTTGGTGCTCTGCCAAACCAGAGCAGAGACAGGAGAAGGCTCCTTCCAAATCCCAGCTTTTCAGGTATGACACACAGCAAGGAAAGCAGCCAGGAAGGAGCTCTGATCTTCTTGAGGATTTTCCTTTTCCTGCTGCACTTCAGGGACATTTGTTTCCATTTAATGGGGGGCACGGTACGGAAATGGGATTTGAGTGGGTTTGCCCTTGTGCAGTGTTGGGACCTGGAGTGTTCTTGGAACTCTGAGGGTCTGTTTCCTGGCTGCCAGCAGATGAACACAGGTAATATTTCATTGCTCTCTAGTTGAGGTTATTCACAGATATTATTTAGTGAGGGATTTTTGTCAAGGTTACTCCTAAGCATTTTTAACTTAGATCCATTTTTATTGCATGGTAATAGGAGAAAATCCAACAATCAGAGCAATTATTTTTCCCTTAAATAAACAGTGCTGCCAAAAATCTGGAGCAAGATGTACAACTGGGTATGAAGGACAACCCCCTTGAATGGCTCAGTGAGGGGGAATTTACCTTGTCATGGCTTTTCCTCACTGTTTTTGTATCCTGGAGCAAGGATCTGGTGGTGTGTTCAGCAAGAAGTGCAGCAGCAACATGCCAGGAAGTTTTTCCAAGTATGTTCTCAGGACATCTGCAGAGAATGAGAAAGGCAGAGAAACATGGGAACAGAGAAGAAGGATGGGCTGCTTCCAGGGGAAAGGAGAACTGCTTTGAACAAGACATTCCTCGGGATAACTTGTTCAGAGGCTTCAACAGGTAGCGAGTAATAGTTCCTGATGTAAATGGTTACATATCCAGTGAGTAGCTACTCATCATTCTCTGCTTGAGCTCTGGTTTCTACACGAAAATCACCACTGGTGTCTTGGCTCTGCACCTGCTGCTTCTGCTCTTTGTCCAGACCTGGGTTTTCACTGGATTTTGGATAAGCTTGTGAGAGAAGAAAATCACTGACACTGAGCAGCAATTCCTTGTGTAAACCTCCTGTCAGCAGCAACAACTGGGTGACTTTGGATGTGCCTTGAAACTGAGTCCGTCCTCCCAGGGCCAGAGTTATTTGTGGGGGACTGGTGGATTCTTATTTGGGGCAATCCCAAAACAATCCTCCCTTCAGCCTCCACGCCCTGTCCTAGCACAGCCTCGACTCAGTGCACGTGAGGGTCTCTCTGCTTCTATGACATGTCACTATGGGTTTTTCTATTATCAGCTAAAGCTGCATGATTCAAAATATGGAAAGATTCCCAGGTGAGACTTAGTTTTAGCGTTTTGGTTCATGAGAGGCACGGAGAGTTTTAGTTTAGTAAAGTATCTTTATTTACAGAACGACTTTACAAAAATAATTTCAATAAAATTATCACAGAGTCCATTTACAATATAATACAGCTGTGTTTTCTCCCACTGTAACATCAGATTATGGAGGGGAATATTACTTCGATATCAACCCATGGCATATATAATGCTTTAAACAAGGAGCTAGTTTTGTTAAAGTCTATAAATGACTAACAGTGATTAATAAACAACACGTTTCTTGACTTAGGGTGGTTCCTCTGTACAATTCACATTAATGCTATAGAACCCAAAGGCTGGAGGAGCCTGGAAGATCATGGAATCCTGGAATGGTTTGGGTTGGAAAGCACCTTAAAAACCATCCAGTGCCAGCCTTGCCATGGGACACCTCCCACTAGCCCAGTTTGCTCCAAGCTCTGTCCAAGCTGGCCTTGGACATTTCTAGAGATGGAGCAGCCACATCCTCGATGTCTGTTCTGCAGAGGAGGGTCAGGTTTTCCCTCAGCAGGGATATTGGGAGCACCATTTGACTCCCAAATGTCCACGGTGCCCCTCCCTTTGACACATCAGCAGACGCTGTGCTGGAGAGACAGAGCCACCAGTCCTTGGGAACAGCTTTTGCAATGTCATGCCTTGAGGTGTGGGGTTTATTCAGTGTTTTCCCAAAACAGCAGGCAGGGATCCAACCCCGTCTCCACAGTGCCTCGTTTTGTAAACTTGCAATGCCAATCTTCCTTGGGACTTTGGGACACAGGCTCCTCTGGCTCTGTTTGCTTGGAGTCCTGGTGTTCAGCTCTCTGGGAAATACATTCTCTGTGCAGGAACTGCCTGCCCAGGGTTTAGGACACGTACTGGGCTCCCCCGTAGGGCAGAACTTCGGTGACGCCCCAGCCGACGACGTTGCCCCTGGTGCCACAGGAGCCCTCCCCGCCCTGTGCCGTGATCTCGGGGCTGCTGAGCACTCTGTCCCACAGGTTGAAGCCAGTTAATTTGCCAGAGAAGGCTAAAGCTTCATCAAACCCCCCTCCGACGCAGCAGCCGTTCTTCTCCTGCCCGATCTGCAGGATCCCTCCGTCGGGAACGCTGTGCCCACTGGCCACGTCCAGGGTGCTGGCTCTGAGCTCCCCCTGCACCCACAGGGCTGCAGAGCCGTTCTCGGAGCTCCACGTGCCACACAGATGGATCCACTTCCCAGGAACGATGACGTTCTGGGCAGTCACCTTGTGCTGGCCGCCCCCGACGAGGAGCACTGCGGAGCGCCGGCTGAGGTACAGCTGGATTTCATAGGGGTTGAACCTGGTGCCGTAGGAGAAGACAATGGTTTTGTCCAAAGCCTCGGTCACCTTGACCCAGACACAGGCGGTGAAGGAGAGAAGGGCCATTCCAGCAGTTGGGTGGACGCTCCCAAAGATCTTTTTCGAGCGCATGGGGAACAGAATTGCAGTTTCACAGCCTGGGGAAGTTAAAAACAGCGTCAGGTAAATGGAAACTGGGCTCTTTGTGCATGCACAGTTGGGACATTTGATACATCACAGCGTCATTAAGGTTGGAAAAGACCTCTGAGATCACCAGGCTGTGGCTGCCCCATCCCTGGAAGTGTCCCAGGCCAGGTTGGATGGGGCTTGGAGCAACCTGGACTAGTGGAAGGTGTCCCTGCCCATCACAGGGGGTGGCACTGGATGGGCTTTAAGGTCCCTTCCAACCCAAACCACTCCAGGATTCTATGAAGTCCAGCCCTCAACCCAGCACCATCACCACGTTCACCACTAAACCAAGTCCTCAAGTGCCACATCCACATGTTCTTGAACTCTTCCAAGGATGCTGAATCCACCACTTCCCAAGCAGCCTGTTCCAATGCCTGACCCACTGCTTGCTTCTGGGCTTCCCAAAAGGAGCTGCAAGCTCATCTCATCCCTTGGGATGCAGGAACCTGCTCCCAGGATGCTTCAAAGGAGCTGTTGGGTCTGATGGAGGACTTTGTGGAACACTGTGTGTGTAGGGGCTAATCCAGCATGGGAGCAGGGCTTGGCTCTCCCCTCACTGCACAGGGAAAGTGTTTTACAGTCCTGTGCCATCCAAAGGGCTGTTCAGGGTTAACACAGCCTGTGTGTCCTGGTGCTTCCCTGGGCAAGCCGGGCTTCCCAAGGGTCTGCATGGGCACTGCACCTGGGAGAGCAGCTCTTTTGCTGCCTCACCGAGAGAAATCAGCCCCTTAAGTTGGGTAACTATGTCAGTAACCCTGCCTTGGGGCCATTCAGATCCTGTTTGAGCCTCTGGGTTCTTTTCAAGTATTAAATAGTGACAATAATGTTGTGGTGATGGCACGAGCCATCAAACTGCAGGTTTGAATACTGTGGCTTTCCTGGGATAGAGTGGGGGCTGTAGCTGGAGAAGGGACCTGCTGGGCTGTTGTGGCACGGGCTGTGTGCTGAGGTTGTCTCATGGACAACTGGGCAGCAGAGGAGGACAAGAACTACCAAAGAGCAGCACAGGGAGCACTGGCAGGAACAGGCTGAGATGGGCTTATTCATTTACTATAATGACTCCTTTTCCTGACCCAGCCTGCAGGACTTTTGGTCAGTAACATTCCTGGGCTCTGGGTAAACACAGGGACTGTATAAGACAACTGATATTTTTACATCAGTTCATTTGTCATGTCCCATTAATCAGTGTGTTGGTAATAGGAATTGGAATAGTTAAAACCACTGACAGGAATTCAGGAAACTTGGGAAAGTGGCTGCTGCTCAGTAAAGCCAAGGCATTCTTGGTATTTTATGTGCTGTTCCCTGGTTGTACATAACTTAGTGTTCAAGGTGACACGGGGGAAGAATCAGCCCCTTCTCCAATTAAGCTGCTTCATTTCCTGTTTAAAGAAGCTGGAGGATCTGAAATGCCTGAAACGTGTGTGGAAATTTGTGCTCCAGGGAATGAAGGAGTCTTTGTGCCCTCCAGGATTGTGCTGCTCTGATATTTCATGGGCTGCTTCCTCACAGCTTCCAGCAGATTTTACATCTCCACTGGCCCTTTTGAGGAGGGGCAGGGTCAGCGAGCAACTGCTGGGGATATTCCTTAAAATGCTACTTAGGAACACTATTGTGAAAAAGCTTTTAATTAGCCGGCTTTCAGGCTTTATTATCAAAGCCTAAATAAAATTAAAACCAGCCTCAGTGAAGAACAAAAAAGTGTGATTAGAAAATCCCTCAAGAATATGGCTGGCAGGAGCTCAAGATGTGAGAAATTAAAGTCAGTTGCTAAAAATTCCCTTGAAAAAAATAAACCCGGAGAGAGGCTCTGGAAGTACTTAAAACGTAGCCTTTAAATTAAAAAATAGGCAGGTTTTATAGAAAGCCATGTAGGAACCAGTGGAAATAAAGTGAGTTTGCAGTGCTGAGTGTGAGATGCTCAAAGCAGAGCGAGCTTGTTGCTGTCACCTCGTGCAGAGTGGCTGAGTGAGGCTGGCTGGGCTGCAGCACAGATAAAGGGTGAGATCATGCTCTGGCAGGCAAGAGGGCTGTGCTTGGGGAAAAGAGGAAGAGGCTGTAAGATCTGCTCCCAGCACACACAAATAACTGAGGTGTGCTGATACAGGAGGGAAAGCAATTCACTTTTAACGCCGAATCGGTGCCCTGCATGAAAGGACAGACTCAGGTGAGATCACAGAGTGCTTTGATGTGAATTGTGTGGTGTCTGTGGAGGTTTGGCAGGTACAGCTGCTCCTTCTCGCTCCCTGGGGAAGGACTCACTTAGGAGATGCTGCTACAGGGCTCTGGTAAGGCTGGAGTACCTGCACCCCCACTTTGCTACACACACCCTCTTCCCATGGGGTTCTGTGGGGCTTTTAGGCTGTAATAACTTAGATTTGTGGAGAACACGGTCATTTATCAGCTTTTAGAGGGCAGGCAGCGACAGGTCACTGATACTCCCTGCAGTTGTATCGTGCACAAAGCAATTCTGCACCCACCCTTAAACAGACGAGGGGCTGCTCTGCCATACCCCAGTTGCTGCTTTTTGGGTGTCACATTGCACTGCCCAGAAAACTGACATGGAATTGGAGGTATGAGCTCATCTTTCTGTGCTCATCTCACTTGCTGAGCAATGCAAATGCTTTGGAAGGGTAAAAATGCCCAAAAAACACCATACCAGAGTTACTAATCTACCCATCCAGAGGAAAGACTCTGTCCTAAGAGCTGGGTGCAGGGAATGTGCCCTCCCTGCTGTGGAAGTGTGCTTGGCTGGCTGACAGCAGCAGTGTCCTCTGCTCTTGGGCAGCTGGAGTGGGTGGGGAGGTGTTAATTTAGGGAGAGGAAGGAGTGGGAACGTGCAGGGAGAGAACAGGAGAGCTCAGGGAGTGATGCTCATGCATAGGTGTTACCAGCTGGGGAAGGTTAGAGGTGTGAGGATGTGATTTGGATGTTTTAGACATGTTTGCTGAGCTGTTTGGAGCTGGGAGAGCCTGCAGGTGGGATCCTGGCTGGCCCTGCCCTGTGTGAGGACTGGGATTAAGCCCTTCTTTGGTCCCACATTTGAGAAGCTCAGCACCTCTTTTTTCCGAAGTTAATGGGTTCCCTCCCCCCTTTTATGTACAGACTTTTTAAAGCTGCCCTGCTGTTCCTGGTGTCTCTTTGGACTCCTATGGAGAGGAAGGTGCTCAGGAGGGGTGTTTGCAGGGTCCCTGTTTGGACAGGCCCTCCAGAGACCTCCCTGGTGAAGTGCACAAGGACTCACCTGCTGGCAGCAGGTGCTGAGCTGCCCATTGCTGTGCCGCCTTCAGCTCAGCCCGGGTTTGCTGGAGCTCTTTCCACAGCAAGGTCAGAATGACATTGTCCCCTCTGCTGGCCTCCAGTTTCTCCTGCTGCAGAGCTGTCTCCTGCTCCTCCACCTCGGCCCTCCTCAGCCAGGTGCTCTCCAGCCAGCCCAGCCTCGTGGACATGTTGTGGCTCAGCTGCAGAACGTGCTCCAGAACCTTTCCTTGCTCCGACTCCTGAAGCCTCTTGGCTTCTTCAGCTTGGTCCCTGCTCCTCACAAGCACTTGCTCTACCTGGGACACGATGTGGGAGGTGACTTTGTCGAGGGTGGCAGCGCAGGTGCCCACGAGGTTGGTGGTGAGCTGGGTCAGCTCTGCCCTCAGGGTCTGCAGGTCCACCCTGGGGAGCTCGTCCAGCGCCTGCAGCATCATGTTCTCCTTCATCTGCGAGTTCTCCAGCATGATGAACAGCTTGTCCCACTTGGTGTGCTCCCGCTGGCAGTCACACGAGGCAGCTGGAAGGGAACACACAGATGTTGCTGTTCCTGTGCATTTGGTTTTAAACAGAAGGAGAGTTTGACAAAATCTGGCTCTGTGCAAGGCTTATGTGCTCCAGACTGTCCCAGAGTCGTGGAATCCCAGCCTGGGTTGGAAGGGACTTTCAAGACCACCTAGTTCCAACTCCCCTGTCATGGGCGGTTCAGTGCATTTCCCTCCTATACTGAAACAGGAAAGTAAAGCAGTGTGTTTCAAAGCGATTCTAAAACTGTCATCAGCAATCTTTTCCAGCAAAACTGCAAAATTAAGAGTTTAAAGCACATTCCAAGGCACCCCATCCGAGTGCTTTAGCACTATTATCCACAGTAATCCACTGGTACAAGAACAGGCTTTTCCCTCTGAAAAAAACCATTTTTAGTAATAACTACTACAAGAGCCAGGCAACAAAGGCTGCAATTCTGCATTTGCACAAATTGAGTTTAAATTGACTTACCTTCCTCAGTACCAGGGGCTGGAGGCTCGATTTCATTATCCAGGTTCACGTACATGAGCTCGTAGTCATTGTCCTCATCCAGAGCAGAGCCAGAAGCCCTGAAAACACAGAAGAGCATGAGCAGGGAGAGGATTTCTTGGGGCACCATTGTCCCAGCTGCCTCCTGGAGATGCCCGGGCTGTCTGGAGCTGCAGTGGCTTTGGCAGGGCTGGCACTGCGAGGCAGCCCCTAATAAATGCTGCGAGCTCCTCAGCGCGAATGAATGAGCAGCCCCAGTGCCAGGGGTGTAACCGGAGCACGGGGGCTGTTGCTTTTGGCTGAGGAGAAGGGGGCGTGCAGTTTGCTCAGTCCCAGCCTTCCAGGTTCCACTGGGGGCTGTGCTGACTCGTGGAGGGGAAAAGCAGGGAAAGCTGCTCCCTCTTCCCCCGGGAGCGGATTGATGGGACGTGCAGCAATGCAGGGATGGAAGCGCTTGGAGTTCACTGCCTGCATTGCTTAGGCTATTTGTGCAAAAGGAAGTGCTCCCTGCAAACTCAGCCTGTGCTGGGGAGGGCATTGGGAGGGAGGTAAACGTATCTGGAGTTGCTTTGGATGCATGTGGCTGGTTTACCTAAATAGTGCAGCTTTTTGGGATAGTTATGTGATGTTACATGATAAATTCTATTTTATACTCACAGTTTGTTGCTTTCAGCAATAAAGGAGAACCCCTAAGGACGGCTTGTTAGAGTCTGGCTCTTCCAGCCCTAATTGCCACTGACCCCACCATAACCATGTGGATCATCTGTTAGGGCTGTATCTTGTTTTGGGGGGGTGTAAATCGGCAGCTGCACGGTCAGAGTTGTGTCTGTTACCTTTGGAAAAAACAAAACAAGATGCTTTTGGATGAGCCATTAACGTAGTGAAAGTATTATTGGTGCTAATCTGGTTTAAATTCCATAATCTTATCAGTTCAGTGGGCCATTAATCATTTCAGAGATGCACTGCTGAGGTGAGATTAGGGATAATGTGGTACAAATTACGTGTTGGCTGTGAAATATCCGGAGAAGAGCAGAAGAACAGCCCTCAGGTAACGATATCTGCCTGTGTTCCCTTTCCATTTGTGTCCCTGGTTTTGCTCGTGCAAACCTGGGCTACCTGGGCTTGGGATATTGGGAAGGAATTGGTGGCTGGGAGGGTGGGCAGGCCCTGGCACAGGGTGAATCCCAGAGGAGCTGTGGCTGCCCCTGGATCCCTGGAAGAGTCCAAGGCCAGGTTGGAGCAGCCTGGGCTGGGGAAGGTGTCCCTGCCCTTGGCAGGGGTGGGACTGGAGGCTTTTAACCAGCTCAAACTCTTCTCTGGTTCTGTGATGTGGGGTTCCTGCCACTGAGGGGCCTCCAGCTGCTCTCCTGAAAATGCAAATAATAAATAGCAATGTCAAAGCTATGTATTAGAAATCTGAGGAGTTTGGTAAAGTGGAGGGGATCGTTATTTTCAGAAAGAATTTCTCCCTGGAAAGGGTGGTCAGGCCTTGGCAGGGGCTGCCCAGGGAGGGTTGGAGTGCCCAGCCCTGGAGGTGCCCAAGGCAGGACTGGATGTGTCACTCAGAGCTCTGGGCTGGGGGACAAGGTGGGCATTGGGGACAAGGTGGGCTCTGTGGGCTGGCAGGGCTTGTCCAGCCTCAGTGGTTGTGTGACACTGTGACCTTCAGGTAGGTATGTGCTGTGCCTGAGCCATCCCAGGGGACAAGCCAGTCCTGGTGCATGGGCTTTGTCTTGGAATATTCCCTTTGGAGGGAGTATCAAACACAGCTGTTGGGCTGTGGGAGCTCCTCCATCCCTGTGACACTGCAATGTGCTCCCAGGCCCGCTCTTCTTCCCAAACTGTGCTGCTGGCACGGGCAGGGCAGAGCTGGAGCACCAGGCAACCTTTGCCAATTTTGGCTGCGAGGAGGGTGGCCAAAAAGGGGTATCTGGGCTGGGCAGGCACCACCACGACACACCATGGTGGTTCCTCCTGCCGGCCTCGCAGCCATCAGCTGTCCCCAACTGGAGGGTGGTTTCTGCCTGAA
This sequence comes from Dendrocincla tyrannina, assembly GCA_035047865.1. Classification (NCBI taxonomy): domain Eukaryota; kingdom Metazoa; phylum Chordata; class Aves; order Passeriformes; family Dendrocolaptidae; genus Dendrocincla; species Dendrocincla tyrannina. The sequence goes on along the minus strand of JAWWMP010000011.1, from coordinate 1,368,845 downwards.
TTGCATCATTCCCGGTGTGTGGTCTGTTGGAAAGTCTGAGAAAACCTAATCTGGAAAGTATTGGGGGTAAGGGTGGTGAGGAAGGAAGGTAATTAAGGAGCCAAGTAGGATGTTTTTCCATTCTCAGGGAACAAACATATTTGCAGGCTCTTGGTTTAGACTAAGGCAGATGAAGCAAGATTGGGGAAAAGGGAATTATCTGTAATTCCCAATCTCACCTCTGGCTGCCTGAGCTCTGAGGATCAAAAGGTTGGTGAGCTGTGTGTGTAAATCCCTTAGGGACCAAAAAGGTGTGATGACCAAACAGCACGGGGTCCTCAGACTAACTGCAACATGAAAATACCAGCCAGCAGCCAACTGGTTGTGCCCAGTGACCTTTCCGGGGCTCCCTGGAGCTGTGGTACCTGGGGGATTGTTTACACGGGTGTATGCCCAGGTTATCAGTTCAAAGCAATTCCCTGTCAGTGAGGTCACTGCAATATCGCTGCAGAGGGATGGGGCTGCTCCGAATCTGCCTTGGCTTTTCATTTATCTTGGTTAGCGAATATAAACCCAGCAGCGTGTGCTGCAGGAAACTGCCCAAATCTGCCTTTGCACAGAGAGGGTTTTGTTCAGAGAGGCTCTGGGGCTGAAATCCATCACCTTGTGTCACGTCCAATTGCATCACTGCCCTGATACAGCCGGCACTTCAAAGGCTTGTTTGCCCAGATTAAATAATTAGTCTTACTCTCCAGATCCCTTCCTATCTGTGACATCCCAGCTTAGGCAATAGCATGGCTCAGGTTGGAGTGTCTGTCCTTGCTTAAAGCTGCTATTTTTGGTGCTCTCTTTTGAATTCCTTCCCACCACACATCCAGAGCTGACTTTGATGACTTTTTCCTGTCCAGGAATATGGGAATTTTATCTTTTGCAATCATTACAGTTGCTGAAATTCGGCTGGAGTTTGAGGGCTCTGCTCCATGTGGGCAGAAAACTTCCAGTGGAAACTAACCAAGGGCAAGAGCAAAGAAAAGACTTAATTCTGTAAACACAACATTGTCCAGAGGGAAAGTAACTTATAGCATATTTAGTACAAAGTGTTTCGGTTTTGAACTATGATGTGAGTGTCTAGAAAAATTCAAGTAAATACATCCCCTCACCCTTTTATCACAGAACCACAGAATATCCTGAGCTGGAAGGGACCCACAAGGACCATCCAGTCCAACTCCTGGCCCTGCACAGACACCCCAACAATCCCACTCTGACCTGTCCCATTGTCCAAACCCTCCTGCAGCTCTGGCAGCCTTGGGGCTGTGCCCACTGCCCTGGGGAGCCTGGGCAGTGCCCACCACCCTCTGGGGGAAGAAGAGCCTTTCCCTGAGATCCAAGTTCTCCCTTTGGCTGAGTTTGTGCCTTGCATCAAGCCCGTGGTACGTCAGTGGTGACACTTTATAGACAGATTAACTTGTAGTATCAGGCAGAGATTTGCCCACAGAACATGGCTAGGAAATGGCAAAATGGAGCATTTTGCTAGTCTTTTTAGGGTCATTCATCAGCAAATCCCTTTCCTTTGTAACTATGTACAGGACAGAAAAACACCAGGGACAGCACCCAGGGAATGGCTGGAGCTGTGCCAGGGCAGGGTTAGGCTGGATCTCAGGGAAAGGCTCTTGCCCCAGAGGGTGGTGGGCACTGCCCAGGCTCCCCAGGGCCGTGGGCACAGCCCCAAGGCTGCCAGAGCTGCAGGAGGGTTTGGATGATGCTCTGGGGCTCAGGGGGTGACTCCTGGGGTTGGGGCTGTGTAGGGCCAGGAGTTGGTCTCCATGATCCCTCTGGGTTCCTTCCAACCCAGCACATCCCAGGATCCTGTGAAGATGGAAATTTGTCCTGTCCATGGGGTGGGAGGTGGGGTCTGACCTCACCTTTGGCACTGCCAGGGCTGCACAGAGGGCTCGTTGTGGCCCTCAGGGAGGAGCCAGGGGCTCTCCAGCAGGATGGGATGCAGAAGTGGGGCTGGCTGGAGTGGGGAGACACTCCCCCAAAGGATAAGGACCCCTGAGGGATCATTACGAGCCGTTTGACTCAAAGTTGTCTGAACCTGCAATGAATTATGTGTTGGTTTCTTGGCCCAGGGGATGTTACAAGACCCAACCGTGTCCTGGGGTGCGTTTTCTGTCTCTGGCAAGAGCCTGACATGCTCCAGTCTGAACCCAAATATCCTCTTTTTGCCATCCATGTACAGATCTGCTTATCTTCCCAAATCACACGGCTCAGATTTAAATGGGAGAAAAAGCAGCAGGCCAGAGAGCAGTTCCTCTTGAAAACTGATCCAAAGGGACCATGAGGACTTCCAAGGCTTTGCAGAAAGGAGCCATACCAGGTTGCAACAGGCAGATGTTTTCCATATGTTGCTCAAGTGAAACTTAAATCCGTGGAGTGAGGCGTGTGCAGCGCTGGGGGGTTCTGGGTTTGGGGCTGAGCCTCGCCTTCGCATTGAATTATGCACAGACATCTTCAGGAACGCAGCGAGAGAGGGTTCAGCGAAGCTCTGCCGGCAGCTCAGTCTCCCTGGCTCCTTTCTACTCCTGGAAATGGCATCCTTAACTCTTTCTGTGCAAGGGCAGCTTTGGTTCTCTTAATAACCCACTATGCTTTCCATATGCTGCCTGTTTCGTGTGAAAGGCTGACTCGCAACAAAGGAGGGCTGCAGCTTTTATGGATTTTCTTTTTGCTTTTCTTTCTCGTCATTTTTTTCTCTTTCTCTTTGTTATTTTCAGTCACACTTGGTTTGCTCTAGAGCTCACCACGGCATCATCCAGATCTGAGCGCTCATTGAGCAGCACGGTTGTGACATTGCTCTTGAGAAACAAAATGATAATTAACAGCAATTTCTTATTTAGGTTATTTGTTGAGTTTCTTAGCCCAATGTATGATATTCCACATTGCATTTTACACCACCCTGGTGTTGTGCTGATGATCCTTCAAGGCCGGGTTGGGTTTGGAGCCACCTGGGCTATGGAAGGCGTCCCTGCCCGTGGCAGGGGGTGGAATGAGATGGGCTTTATGGTCCTTCCAGCCCAAACTGGTCTGTGACTCTCAAGAACTGGTGTCCCCGGGTGTGTGCTGATTTCCCAGCGGCCTCTCCAGGTGTCCCCCCCAGCCCTGTCCTTGCTGTGTCCCCAGGGAACTCGATGCTGCTCCGCGTGCTCCCGGCGCTCTACGAGAAGCGGCCGCGGCCGATCGCGCTCCGTCTGCGGGAGCTGGGGGCTCTGATGGCCCAGCTGGACCAGGCCGAGCAGCACCACCTCCTCAGGCTCCTCCACACCGTGGCCAGGAACAAGGAACTTGGGGTAAAGCACCTCGGCAATGGCTCAGTGCCCCCTTTGGCAGGGCTCTGTGTGTTCCAGCAGTGCCCCTGCCTTCCTGCACTAGTGCCCTGCAATTCTCTAATTCCACTCCAAATTCTCCACCTAGTCACCAGGAGAACATAACAATGACTCTGCTGGGCCAAGAGGTTTGGGTTAAGACATTTGTTTTCAATGATTTTGGCTCTTCCTCTGTCGGCTGAGTGTGAATTCCCTTAGCTGTGTTTCTGTCAGAGAACATGAGCTGGATGAAAATACATGTCAAGGGAGATTAAACTGAGTTAGGAACTGATGAGAACTGATAATCCTCAACAAAAACCCAGAAGAATGGGTTGTCCCATGCCCCATTTCTGTGTCAAAATGTCTCTTCCACAGATGCAGGTTTCTGGATCTGAGGTGCATTAGTGTGCATGTGTGTTTACACCAAAATTAATTACTCACTGGGCGGCTGTAAACACTCCATCCTGTTTGTAAGATGATTTTAAGCCTCAGCCTCCCCAAATTTGCCTTGTTACGACAAATGACAACCTTCCCACAGCATATTTTTTAGGCAAGAGGGTCTTGCCCTTTGTCTTCCCCTCTGTTCCAGCTCTTGACCTTGTCACATTCTTTAGTTTCCTAAGGAAGGCAAAAATTTCTACAAGTCCTTTAATTTAGTGTATCACTGAAGGCTGAGTCTTATGTTGTTTTAATCAATAAAATACAGTTTGGCCTAGAGCAAGGGAAATATTTGCTAAGGGTGGTTTTTTGGTCTTTTTTTTTTGAACAATTGGGCATTTCCTTACTTCTTTATGCATAACTGCCATATTTCAAGGCTAGAGCTTACCCGGATTCCATATGTTGAGCTGAACTTGGATTGACCTCTCTGCAAAGGTCAGCAAGGGTGGAAAAACCCTTTATTGAATCAAAAGCTAGTGGTTTATTTTTATCACTCTGGTTATATCTCACTTGGTTTTCTGTGTTCACACTTAAAATACATATTCATTTTGTTCCTGTCGGATTTTTTAACAGGTGCTGAAAGAGTGTTTGCCATTTTTGTTTGGGCATTTGAGGGACCCCAACCACAGTGACATGATTCTAAACATCCTGATAGAAATATCCAGCTACGAACCAACAGCCTTGGCCCCTTTTCTCCCGACGCTGAAAGAGCTTGGGGAGAGTTTTCCAGGTCTGATTGGGCAAACAGCAAAGATCTTTGGAGCTGTTGGACATATTGATGAGGTGAGTTTAGAAACAAAAGGAGTTGGGGTTGGGTTGGTTGGGGTTGTTGTTTCTGAATCTTGTGCAAAGTGATACATCGAAATGCTCCATTTTTACCAAGTAAACAAACTGCCCGACCAGGACAGAGAATCACAGGATGGTTTGGGTGGGAAGGGACCTCAAAGCCCATCCAGTGCCACCCCTGCCACGGGCAGGGACACCTCCCACCAGCCCAGGGTGCTCCAAGCCCCGTCCAACCTGGCCTGGGACACTCCCAGGGATCCAGGGGCAGCCACAGCTCATCTGGGCACCCTGTGCCAGGGCCTGCCCACCCTCCCAGCCTGGAATACCTTCCCAATTTCCCACCTCACCTGCCCTCTGGCAGTTTGAGAGCATTCCCCCTTGTCCTGTCCATCCCTTGTGAGAAGGTGTTTGGTGACATGGGCTCTCTGGTGACTGTGGTCATTGGAGGATGCCCAGGGAACCTTTGTCTCCGGGGAAAATAGTTTATTTTGGCCCCTTATCCAAGTCACTCCGTTAAATCCTGGGGGTGGGGTTGGCTCTGTGCCTACAGATGTGCTGGCACACAGGATGTCTCACATGCCTTCCTTCCCTCTTTGCAAAGGGCCAATCCTTCCCCCTTTAGATCTGGCTTTGGCTGGGCCATGGGGGTCTGATTGCTCTGGGTGCAGCACAGGGAGACCCTGCCCTTGCTGTTCCTACCGCTCTTGAGTTTTATGTTCATTGAAAATTAAATTTATCTCATAAGAATCAAAACCAGATTTGGTTTGGCTTTGTGCATCTCATTCCTCTTGTGGGGGGAGAAGCCAAAATCCCATCGAAGACTGGGAGCCAAAGAAGCTTGTTGTTCTCTCCTTGTTTACTTCCCTCACCACAGCAAGTCTGACTTTTACAAGAGCTGCAGGTGACCATGTTTAATTCTGCCTTTAGCATTTAGGAGTGAACCTCTCCGAGAAGCTGTGCAGTTTATAACCAGCTAATCCTCAGCTGAGCACAGCTGGGATCAGAGCTGGAGGATTTAATTCAGTGTTTTAGGGTGTTGAAGCAGCTCTTCCCATCTGAGTGTCCCTGAGGCTCCGTTTCTGCCTGTTTGGTACTTCAAAGGGACTGGATTTATTTGTTTTGCCTTTTGTTGTTGTCATTGTTTTATACCAACACCGAGAATGAGGAGGGACCAACTGGCCACGCTGTCCTTCGTGTATTGTGGGAAATGATAGACAAAGGTAAATTCACCAAGAAGCACCATTTGAAGCACCTTTTCTCCTTGTGTTTTTAATCTCTTGGTTTCTGTGGGCACACGGAGCTACCGAGTGTCACACACAGGCTGCAGGGACAGGTCGCTCCGTGCCCAGGCTGTGTCACACACACTGCCCATTCTGGGACATGAGTTGGCATCTCCTTCCCAGGCAGGGAAGCAGCAATGGCACTGCTGGGCTTTTATTTGTTGGTATTTCATTGCCCTGCAAGGCCTGTGTGGGGAAAAGGGGTGGCAAGGATTGAGGCTTGGCCCTGTGGGGTAAGGGCTGTGGGTAGGAGCAGCAACTCCTCTCTGCTGGCTCCTGAGCCCAGGCTCTTGTGGTGGCCCTGAGCTGCTCTGTGCCCCTTGGCAGTGGAGAGGGACCCCCAAGAGAGGAGAGCTCTGGCTCCAGGCAGGTCCTTTGGTGCAGAGGCTGCCCCTTGTTCACACCCCCCTTTGCTGATGTCAGGGCTGAAGCTGAAATCAGAACTGGTCCCTCACCCATAAACGTGTGCAGAGCGAAACACCATCTTGGGGCAGAGGGCAGTGGGGCATTTTGAGGTACTTTTTCACCTATTAACTGTATGGTTTAAACCGACTGGGGATTTTAACCAACTCCTGAAAGCCTTGTGGTCTCTTTTTGTAGTCTCCCGAGCCTGATTTTAAGCTAAAGCACAACACTTTGCCACATCTCATTGCTTGTATTTTAGATCTTCACCTTCTGGCAGATGTAATGCCATAAAATACAAGGGCTGCTCATGAAAAAACCTCATGAATATGTCAAAGAAGCATTGCTAAAATCACAACGGGCCCTGTACATCCAAATAGGCTTTCTGAAGAATTTTGGATAGGAATTGGGGCAGGGATAATGACTGCTTTCATGTTGAGCTATTTTGCTGTAATTTTGTTTTGTATAACAGTTATGTATTATGTTACTCAGAGTTTATTGTTCTTTTACCTCACTCCAGGCGAGTAGCAGCATTTCAGCAAGGCTGGACACGCTCCAGCTGGATCAAAGTGACAGGAAAATGGTCAAAACTGCTCCTCCAGTTTGTCTGCTACACAGTTTGTTTAGGAAACAAGAAATGTGTTTTAAATGTTAATTGAGCCTGTGTTTATCTCTTGGAGGGAGGATTGTCTTTCAAATAAACCAGTGACTATGCATCAAAAAGTCAACCTCTTTCAAGCCATTGAGGAAAAAGCTGCTTCAGACACATGAGCCCAGCCCAGGGTGAAGCCATTTGGCTGATGCTCTTTCCTCCTTTATCCCTGTCATGGCAGGGCCCAGCAGAGCTTCTTTGGGCTGAAATACCTTGGCTTTGCTCCTAAACATTGTCCTGCTCGTGGTGCTCGGGCCATGCCCTGCCAAACTCCCCGGTGTATTTTCATGGCACGGCTGGATTTGGAATCCAACCTCCAGCACTTTCCCCTCTCCAGCTCCGGGGTCCCCGAGGAGCAGAGGTGACACCACCAGGAGAGGTGACCCAGAGGTGACACACAACCCATGCCTGGCACACGTCTTGCTGCTCCCTGCTGACCCTGAGAGAGCAAAGCTGTGCGTGTCTGCCTTTGCTTGTGCTGCAGCACAGGCTCCAAAATCCAGACAGCTCCCAATTTCTGGGCCAGAAATGCTGAGGACTGGCTGGGGTTCCTAAGGGGAACCGTACCCAGGTACCCTGTGGGGGATCTAATAGGAGTTCCTGAGTTAATTGCTGTTTTTTCTGCTGTTTTTTAGATATTTTTAGGACTGTGGAACTTAATATATTTAAGACAACGATAACAACGTGGAGGAACCCCAGTCTGGAGGTGTTCAGAATCAGGCTGGAGGTTCCCTGTCCCTGGAAGTGCCGTGTGGGGCTTGGAGCAACCTGGGATAGTGGAAGGTGTCCCAGCCCGTGGCAGGGAGTGGGATGAGATGAGCTTTAGGGTCCCTCCCAACCCAAACCTCCCATGGTTCTTCACCTTTGAAGTGTCTGGTTTAGGATGTGTATTTGGACATGCACATACAGAAACAGTTGGAACTGGAATTGTGTGTCCTCTCCAGGCGGAGATGATAAAGTAGCTTCACTAGAAAATATTTACTTGTTTAATGTTATGACCTGAAACAGCCCCTTTAATCCCAGTTTGTGGGGGATGTGATCTGTACAGGCTGCTGAACTGGGGAGATCACATTCCTCTGAAAAATTGGGTAGCAGACTTTTGCCTACAGAGGGCACGTCAGACTTCAGGGCATTGGCAGGGATTGGCACCACGTGCCAGGCAGCCTGTGAGGAGATCTGGGAATGGAATCTCAATCTAAACTTCCCTTTGTTGTGGAGTTTGTCACGGCTCCAATCTCAGTGCTGCTCCCAGACAAATTGCTATGAAAGGAGAGAACCCCTGTGATTTAGGAGGTACTTTAAGCTCTCACCATCAGGGAGAGGAGCTGCTGACAGACCCCCAGCCCCTGCCCCCCACTGCTCTGCCCCTGCTGGGCTGGAGGGGCCACGTCCACTCTGGGCAGCACCAGTGACAGCAGACCCTTGGGGGACCTGCCAAATGTCAGCACCACCCAACAGGCCCAGAAAGGAGTTCAGAAAATCATAAAACCCCAAACTGGTTTGGGTTGGAAGGGACCTTAAAGCTCATCTCATTCCAGCCCCTTCCATGGGCAGGGACACCTTCCAATAGCCCAGGTTGCTCCAAGCCCCATCCAGCTGGGCCTTGGACACTCCAGGGATGGGGCAGGAGCAGCTTTGCCTCCCTACACTCCATTTCTGTGCCCCTTTTTTTGTCAAAGCCAGTTTGGACAGGGCTTGGAGCCACCTGGTCCAGTGTAAGGTGTCCCTGCCCATGGCAGGGGTGGGACTGGAAGAGCTTTGAGGTCCCTCCCAACCCAAACCAGCCTATGGTTCTATGAAACAGCTGAGTTTGGCTCATCACAGAGGAAAGGGGAGCTCAGTGCTGCTGGTGCTCTGATCACTGAGCCAGGCTGATCTACCAGCCCAGAAGAATGTAGGGCTCTTCAAAGGGGCTTTGGGGACTCCAGCTCAAGGTCTGAGGAGGAGACAAGATGTTCTGAGTCAGGCTGGGTTAGGCAATAGCAAGAGGAACAAAAGTCACCTCAGCAGCACACAAATGACCTGTGTTTGTTACCATGGGCAGCCCCTTCCCCAGGGCCAGTGACTCAGCCAGCAGCACAGAAAGCTCCCGGCACCAGCAAACAATGAATGAATGTGTTTATTAATGTGTTTGGAACTGTTCATATCTCCTCGTGCTGCCCAGGAGCGAGCCAGGACCTGCCTGCTGTACTTGGTGACCCAGCTGGCCAACATGGAGCACTCATTCCACCACATCCTGCTGCTGGAAATCAAGAGCCTCACGGACACCTTCTCGAGCATCCTGGGCACGCAGAGCAGGGACATCTATCGCATGAGCAACAGCTTCACTGCCATCGCCAAGCTCCTCGGCCGGCAGCTCGAGAGCGACGGCGCCCCGGGAGCCAGGTAGAGTTGGGGGGACAAAGCCCCTCCAGGGCTCTGGGAGGCAGCAGGAATTCAGATTACATCTACTCAAATTGCCCCCAAAAAAGCCGTGCCTCAGATAAGCAGGTGAAAGCATCGGGTAAAAATCAATCAGTGAAGTCAGGCTACACAATTTTAGTTTTTCTAGAAAATACACACTGAGAGTGATGAGAACAATGACTGGCTTAACTCCCTGATAAAGGTTTGCCTGAAAACAGGCTGGAAAGTGTTTCTCAACCACGTACAAGGAGAGGTTCTGCTCACTCAGCTGCTTCTGAACGTGTATCCTAAGGCTGAAGAGCTGGGAGCGTTGTGGTGTTCGTCAGGGTAAGAACATCAGTGTTATTCAAATACATAGTGGGAGTCACTTTTAATTAGTGAGAGACTCATAATCGGAGTGTGTGGAGTGAAACAGGGGGCAGAAAGGAATTCTGTGGAAAAATGTAACCCAGATGTCAGAAGCCCCATAACCATGAAGGACAGCCTTGGAGCCAGGCTGGGAGCGCCGGAGCCAAAACACTGAGGTCACTGGAGAAACGAGGCATTGGTGTCCTGGAGAGAGTTCAGAATGAAAAAGCAACCAGGAGACAGTCCCTCATTTCCCTGCAGGGCTGTGAGGAATGCCCACGCCTCACCTGGTGGGAAAGCCCTCAGCAGAAATGGGCCCCTGGCACTCGTTTTATTTCCTTGGAGATAATGCAAAAGCCAAGGGGGGAGAACAAAGGAGCACGAAACAACACACTCGTTCCAAACTAGCCGAGTTTGCTGCGAAAAAGAGGAGGGCAGATGTCACCTGGGGAAGGGACCAGATGGGTGTCACCTCCTCTGGCAACTGCAGGGTAGCAGGACAGGGATTGAGGCACGATAATAACTTATGCAACCCATCGTGGTGCCCCAATTTATGGCTGAAAAACTACTTTATTTGTTAAAATATTGAGATATTCCTGTTCCTTATTGTCTTCAGTGTTTAACACTGATCTCTGGAGCTGATAAAGAAGGCAGTTAAACACAAGAAAAGGTTTTCATTCAAATCCTGCTGTGTTTCCCCATTTCTCTCTAAAATTCCCTTTGTTAAGGACTTGCTTTGCTGAAGAGTAGAATCTTCATTGTCTGCATGAGTGTGGCTGCAGATTATTTTTATATTCTTCATCTGCTCCTTGGTCTTATTTATTTATTTGTTTGTTTTAAATTTTATTCCCTCCCCAGCCCTCTGTGCCCCTCGTTCCTTGTGTTATCCCAACATGACTGTGAAAGATCCCAGCAGAACACTAATTTTTCACAGTTAATAGCTCTGTGGTTTTACATTTCAGGCCTGTACTGAGCAAAGTATCAGCTCCAATCAAGGCTAAAATGAGAGTTCTCTGCTGATTTAAGCTGAGTTTATTCCGCCCTGTGCTTGGTGAGTGGGACGGGTCCAGATGTCGACATGGAAATGCCCTCCCAGCTCTGGAGCTGCTGCAGCCACTGAACTGCAGAGGTTTATAGAGAGCAGCACTCCAGAGAACTTGTGCTGTGAAAGGAAGAGGGGATTTTAAAATGTGTGGCTGGATTATAACCATTCCTGCCAGGACTCGTGTGCTTGCTTAAGAGGGAGCTGATGTCTTTGGAGCCCCGGGTGGCTCGGGGTGGTTGGGCACAGGGAGTGTTCCATGTCCTTAGTGCAGAGCGTAATTAAAGCCAGGCCAGGCTCTGGTGCCCCTTACTGTCACACACCTGAAGGTTAGGCAGCGTCGGGGGTGCTCTTTGAGCACATAGAGAGCTTTAATGGGCTTACCCAGCCTGGGAGCACAGGGTGGGCAATGGCCCCTCGCTCTGGGGAGGAGCTGAGCACGGCTGGCTCCTGCAGGGCTGCCCATCCCCGTGTCCTGGCGGCGTGAAGGGACCCTTACCCTGCGAGAGGAGAGATGGGCATGAGATACAAGGAAGAAGTTCTTTACTCAGAGGCTGGGCAGGCCCTGGCACAGGGTGCCCATTGAAGCTGGGGCTGCCCCTGGATCCCTGGGAGTGTCCAAGGCCAGGTTGGACGGGGCTTGGAGCAACCTGGGCTGGTG
>JAWWMP010000011.1:1312169-1349581 GCA_035047865.1 Dendrocincla tyrannina | reverse complement strand
CCTGGATCCCTGGGAGTGTCCAAGGCCAGGTTGGACGGGGCTTGGAGCACCCTGGGCTGGTGGGAGGTGTCCCTTCCCATGGCAGGGGTGGCACTGGGTGGTCTTAAAGTTCCCATCCAACCCAAACCAGTCTGTGGCTCTCTGCTGACCCCGTGACCACTGGTGTGAAGACCTGCCCAGTGTTGGTTTTGAGAGGGCCACAACACCCAGGTGGGGATGGGGTGCTCCCAGTTTTGGGTGCCGGGGCCCCATCAGCCCTGCTGGCAGCACGGGGGTCCTGGGCACTGCACACCCCACCTGCTCCAGCCCACCTTGGCCCTGCCTGATGGAGGAGGTTTGACTTGCTCTGGTTTGCCAGATGCACAGGGCTGGTGGAGCAGATCCATGGCCATGTGTGCCCTGCCTTTGGGAGGGGCTGCTTTCAGATGGTTCCCAGGCACAGGCCTGCATGCTGCTGGATTTGGTTACAAGGAGGGCAAGTCCTCGCTTTCCACTCCAGTGCTGGTTGGTTTTTAGGCAATTTGGATAAAAACAGCACCATTAATGCCAGCAGCTCAGAGCTTTGAGTGTCGAGGGGGCTGTTGGAGGAAAGCACCTGGTAATGTCTGTGTGTCCAGGATGCCGAAGGATGTGCCATCTCCAGCCTCCTTTTGAAAGGACAGAGCCCATGGAGATGATGGGATCATCCCACCCTCGGTCACTGGAGCCACACTCAGGCACAGCAATATCCAGTGAAAAACCCTGGAGCCTTTTTACAGCAGGAGGTCCCTGCCGGCTCCTCGGTGCCGCTCGGGGGGAAATACATCCAGCAAACTTCTCATGGCATCAGTGACAGAATGCTGAAAGAGGAGGAGGTGGCAGGGCAAACAGGTTGCAGCGTGCTGGCCCCGAGTCTGGTTGTTGTTATGTTTTATGGGGTACTGGGGGATAATGGGTCCCACATGGAAGGGCTCGGGGCTCCCCTGCAGTGCTCGCCCTGATAAATTCCAGCATTCCACAAGCCCGGCGCTGATTGGGAACAGATGGAACTCTGGTCCTTCAGTCGGATCACAGAGCCCTGTAGGCTCGGGAGAGCATTCCCAGAGCCCAGCCCTGGGGCTGCTGGGCCAGCACCCCTCGGAGCGGGCACTGAGGGCTGCAGGGCTGCTGTTCCAAGGGCATCCCAGCTGCGAGGGCAGTGCCAGCGTGCCAGCGCTCAGGATGGTGCCCGTGGTGATCTGTGCTGTCAGACCATGGGGTGGCACGGGGAGTACTGACCGTGCTGCCCCCACACGTGGGACAGACCCTGGGATGTCACACCAACGCTGGGAGCAGCACTTGGAGCAGGCTGGGCTCCTGGGGGGCTTTCCCTGGGAGATTCCTGGTGGGTGGAGGCATAAACAGGAGCACTTGGATTTGATGGGGCTTGGAGCAAGCTGGTGCATGGAAGGTGTCCCTGCCCATAGCAGGGGTGGGATGAGATGAGCTTTAAGGTCCTTCCAGCCCAAATCACTCTGTGATTCCATGATTTCTGAGCTTCTGGATTTGCCTCTGTGTGATGGGTGCACTGCTGTACCTGTCCACGCCCCATCCCAGTCCTGCCTTCCCCACTGCTTTTCGTGTGACTTACTGGAGGTGAAATCTCTTGGACTGAGCTAAGGCATGCACACAAAGCTAGAAGTGGTAAAAACAATATAAACTAGCATTTCTTGAAGCTGTCTGCTCTAAAAATTACCCTTTTCTCCTATAAACACATTTATTGCTTGCATACTTTTTGTAACCCAAACTGAAGAGATCAGGCAAAGGAAACTCAGGAAGCTGAAAAAGCTTAAACCCAAAATTTAAAAAGTCAGATCCATTTCTTATTAGCTCCATGTTTATGTGTGGGTTTGATTCTATTTAGGACATTTATGAGCATACTTCTACTCCTATTAACAGATTTTATTTAATAGTGAAGGATTACCAATGCAAATCAAATAATGCATTGATTGTTCCCAGAACCAGTGACTCTGTACCCTCCTGGTTTAGCCCAGTGTGTTGAGCTGGAATAAGCAACAATTAACAGCTCTACTGACATTCCTCTGTTTGTATTTTGTTCTTTTCCCCCCAGGCATAACCACTTAGTTGTGAACTTTAAAATTGCAACATATATTCTCTTGTTTCCTGTAGGAAAAACAAGTTGTTGCTTATTCTCTTGCTAGAAGTTGTCGACTTGCCAAGGGATGGGAATGTTTCTTGACTGAGAAATGTTTCCTTGGGATCTTGATCAGTCATCTGGGCATTTGGTGACTCTCTGGGCTGGGTTTGTGTCTCGTGTTGCTGTTCACATGTTCTTCATGTTCTAAAATCCATTCCTTGTGTGACTTGGGCTCTCCCTCCATGCCAAGACCAGCCAGGCTGAGGAAGGAGGAAAACTCTGCAGGCAGTGACAGGACAAGGGGGAATGGCTTCCCACTGCCAAAGGGATAGATGGGATATTGGGAAGGAATTCCTGGCTGGGAGGGTGGGCAGGCCCTGGCACAGGGTGAATCCCAGAGAAGCTGTGGCTGCCCCTGGATCCCTGGGAGTGTCCAAGGCCAGGTTGGACAGGGCTTGGAGCACCCTGGGCTAGCGGAAGGTGTCCCTGCCCATGGCAGGGGTGGCCCTGGATGGGCTTTGAGGGCCCTTCTATCCCAAACCATTCCATGATTCTCTGATCCTGTCCTTCTTTAGGGAGCAGATGTTCTGAGTGCCCCAGCTGCTGCCAGGGATGCAGGATGGGGGAGCAGCAGGTCCAGTGCTGGGGGGATGCTGAGAGGAGGGTGCACAGAGCCCTCCAGTGCCTCGGCTGAGGTTTGCTCTGGGGTGCTGTCAATAGGGATAATTCCAAGTAATTGGATAAAACGAGCCTTGTCCTGCCTGGTCAGTGTTACCCCAGATACTTGGTAGGAGATTTTGCTTTGCTGCTGAGGAGGTGAAGCAGAGCCATGAACTTCTCCCCATGGCAGAGTTAACTGAGCTGCTGCTGCTCAGCCCATATGAAATGTCAGCCACTTACCCAGACTTCTCAGCCAATAAACTCACCTTGCACAGAGCCAGCCTGGCCTGCTTTCCACCTGGATGGGGCACAGGTGGGACCCCCTTCCCTCCTCCTGCAGCACCTCCTGGTGTGTTGGCAGGTACCAGGGATTGTCCTGGCCCAGGCAAGATCATCGTATCCATGTCCAGCTCCAAGAGCTCCCACCCAAAATAGCCACAAGGCGAGTCTGTCTCTGGGATTTTCAGTTTCCCTTGTGCTCAGTCTCCACCTCTGTGAGCCCTTGCAGAACAGAAGTGCTGTAAGAGTCACAGGGCCAGTGGCTGGAACCAATGGTGTTTCCATAAATCCTAATTCAGCTCAGATGGGACAGGTTACTCAGGGAAACAGAGGGTGGCATAAACACCCAGCTTCAAATTTGTTTTCAGGATTTAGAATTGACAGGAGTTTTCAAAGTACAAAATTGGTTGTAGACCCTGTAAAAGCTTAGCTTAAATGTGACCAACATAATAGGCTTAATGTCCTCAGGGAAATCAGCTCATTTTTCCTTCCTCTCTCCCTTACATGCTTCTGACCATTTATTTTAAAGAGCTGCAGATCCATCTTGGCCATAATTTGGACTTTAATGGTATAAATCACATCTCCAGGCCCTTTAGTCAACACTGGATCCCCAGCACTCGCCAGGACGTGCCTTGTGCTGGGGGAGCAGTTGCAGAGCAAGTGGGTTCTGGTGGCAGGACTCTGGGTGTGGTATCTTACTGATATCCTGGAAGTTTCCTGGGACTCAATTCATCTCTCCTTACCAGGTGAATTCAGGGGCAGCAGTGAAATGTAATGGAATTACACAGAAATTCAGGGAACTGACTCGTCTCCACCTTCCAAGGCTGGGACTGGTTTCTTTTCACCTCCAAAGCTTTTTTACTAACTCAAGGCTGCAAGTGATTCAGTTTTGTTCTTCCTAGCAAAAATGGTTTGGCTTGTTGTGAATGAGCCTTTTCACGCTGAATTATTTCTGCCTTATCTCTGAAACCCATGGGGATTTCACAAGGGAGGCATTTGGTCCATAGTATTTATCTAAGTTGCCATGAAGGACTGGGAAAAGTGGGAATCACAGCTTACCTAGAGCTGAGCCCATTTATGTGCCTGCCTTTTAGGGCAGCACAAAATGCATCTTAAGCTGCACATTACACTGAGTCCATGCAATTCAAAATGCTGCAATGATTTTAAAAGCATCTTTTTATTTTCTCATCCCTGGAAGTGTTCCAGCCCAGGCTGGACGGGGCTTGGAACAACCTGGGCTAGTGGGAGCTGTCCCTGCCCATGGCAGGGGGTGGAATGAGATGAGCTTTAAGGTCCCTTCCAACCCACCTCATTCCATGGTTCTGTGACTCTGCTGACTTTGGGATAACTGGGATTAGCTCCTGTGTGTGGAAACCGGTAGTTCCTTTTAAACCATTGAAAAATGCACAGAGCAATCGTGGGCTGGTTCTCAGACATTGCCAAACTCAGCACATCAAACGCAGCAGGAGCAGCCGTGAGTAACAGCCCATCTCATCCCAAAGCTTTGGAGATTTTCAGGGTTGGAGGCTTTTTGCTCTTGGTATTGACAAATAAATGCTGCTTTTTTCCAGGAACTTCGTGCTCAGCCAGTGCTGGCTCCAGTGCTGGAGCTGATGTTGATTTTGGCCCACGTTCTCAGCCTCGGTGCTTTTCTCAGTGTCAGCCACAGAGTCTTGCTAAGCAATTTCTTGAGGGTTTGTGTCTCTCTGTGTATCTTTGTCATTTCTTGTTCTGTGGCATTGAGGAACCTCCTTCACCTCCTTGTTGCCCAGAGAAGCTGTGGCTGCCCCATCCCTGAAAAGGGCCAGGTTGGACAGGGCTTGGAGCAGCCTGGGATAGTGGAAGGTGAAACCAGATGAGCTCTAAGGTCTCTTTGAACCCAAACCAGTGTGTGATTCCGTGATTCCCAGTCCCATCAAAGAGTCCCACCCGGCCCTGGGCACCCTTTCTCAGCTCTTAACCAGAGGCTGGAGCTCTGCCCCCTTCTGCTGCAGCCCCAGTGTGAGACTGCCCAGGTGGGACTGGAGCAGCTGGATGGGGACTTTAAATGCCTCCTGGGCTTCTTGGCAATTCAGACATTTGTACCTGGAAAGTGATGGCTGTTCTCAGGGAAGAGGAAGGATCTCTGCCTGCCCCTCCTCGCCCTGGCTGTACAGGGGACCTGGAGACCTGTCCATGCTACATCTGCGAGGAAATCACTGAGAGTGACTTCCCAAAATGAAACGTTAAACTTTTCACACGCATGGACCAAGGCCAAGCCTCGGTTTCTGGCTGAGTGCATCGGTTTAAGGTTTAGCATCTGGGAGGTATAAACCTAAACCAGGGGTCTGCAGTTTGGACTGTGCTGTTGGAAGAGCATCTGTCAGCAGCCTCCTTGGAGACGTCACTGGGTTTGTGCCCTAATGTGTCCCAGGGCTTAGGATCGCTCTAATTAACCCCTCTGGTTCTCACACTCCTTCATTACATTGAACATGAACGCTGGCAGGTTTGGGTGGGGAGTGCTGTGTTTGGGTAATTACCTTCATCCCCAATTTTCATCTATTTTGGTGTAACTCTAAGCCCTGGGTTTCTGCTGCTGAATGCTCATGGTTGCTGAATGCTCATGGTCACCACATGCTCCTCAGGCTGCTCCACTGCAGATCTGAGGGTCAGTTTGTGCTCCGGGATTGCCATGACCCAAAGAGCACTTCCACATTCCCCCCGATTTAGCCAAGTGCACAAACCAAACCCATCCTCAACGAGCAGCCTACAAATGCCCAATGCTTGGCATCAAGTCACCACTTCTTGTCGACTATTCCTTCTTTCCAAGCAACCTTTTCCTGTAATATCTTCATTTTTTAGTCCTGCACAAGAGGGAAGAGTCACCTGACACTGGTGACTCCCTTTTCTCAGCCAACAGCTCCATCAAAGGGTAATGAAATGGTTTCCACCGGCCAGCTTGTGGAGGGTTTTCTCCCAGCCTCTCGGCCATCTGGCCTCTCTGTAGCATTTCAGGCAGATTCCAACCCCCTGGTTTTGACTTTTCTGCCATCTCAGTGACAATCTGGCCACTGCTGCTTTGGTCTGGTGACCCATCCTTTTGTACCTCTGGTAAGCTCATCCCTCAGATGTCGTGGCTCTATGTGAAACACTGAAGTGATTTCATTCCTTTCCTATGCTTTCACATCTCACTTAGCTGAAAACGTTAAACCCAAGCATTTCAAGCTGGTGTGTGGTTGGACAGACAGGCTGCCCTGTGCTCTCAGCCTTCCTTGCTCTGACTCCCCTTGTCAGCAGATCCAAAACTGCCTCCCGTCAGCCACGGTTCCTGAAAAGTCACCACTCATTTTTCCAGTCAGGAAACGTTCTGAGAGCCCTTTATTGCTGCACTTTCCCCTCACTGTGACTCACCACACAGCAGAGGAGCCCGTGAGTCACAGTCCCTGCCCTGCTGGCCCTGGCTCCTTCTGCAGGGAGTGATTCAGCCTTGGGTGCTGCGGGTGAGACCCAGCTCCTCCCAGCTCCATCCCTCCACGTGTGTGGGGAGCCTGCAGCTCTCCCCCCCTGTGCTTGCATCAAGGTCATCATCTAAAGATCTCTCTCTTTTCTTCTCCATGCCTTTATTCCTTGGGTAGCTGCTTGTTCCTCTTCAAAGGGGCCGTGAAACGATACCAGTATGGAAGTGAATAAAGAAGCCTGGTGAGGGGATGCCTGACCTGCTGCTACAGTGGGAGTTGGCTGGCAAAGACAGAAAATGGGGGTTCAAGGTCAACAGGAGGGTCACAAGAGCATGAAGTGATAGCACAGGGGGGAATGACCCCAAGCTGAAGGAGAGGAGGTTTGTCCTGAGCGGCTGATCCCAAAGGACACCTTTGAATTGCACATAACCCCCAGTGGGTCCTTCTCAGCAAATGAAACGGTCCCAAGTGGTGCAAATGGTTGGTGTTGGACAGAGCTGGGAGAGGTGGAGATGCTCGGTGTGCCTGCCATGCCCTGAGCCCTCCTGGCTGCCTGGGGAGAGGGGCTGTGCCGGGGGCAGGAGCTGGCACCGGGAGGGCTCACCAAGGCTCTCCTTTGGAACGCTGGCATTTCTGTGGGGAATTCATCAGGTGGCCTGGGCAGCAAAATTCCACACCCACAGCAGTGCTGGAAGTGCTTTGAGGCTCTCTTGGCTCCTGGAGGCTCCTTTGCAAAGGGGAGGTGCCACAGGTTGTACCTGGGGTGGAATGAGCCAGGTCCAGCTGTGACCCCAATCCCTACAGCACCTGCCTCAGCAAGGGTCCCACCCGTGTCAGGCCCCCATCTGGCTGGTATGGGATGGTTTTCCCAACAAACTTGAAACAAGAATAAGTGATGCATACTTTGATAACCCAAACGATGGCAGCAAGTGCATGAGAAAGCACGAAGGAGACAAACAGCCTGGCTGGGCAGCTCCTCGTGCAGTTGGGAGTAAATGGGGACTCTGGAAGATTTAAGGCATTGGAAACTAAATTTTCCTCCTACTTTGAAGGTGCAGACACAGCAAAGCCCTTCTGAATGCCCCGGGAGTGACCCAGACACCCCCAAAGTGGAACTGTGTGCCCACACATGGCACGGCTGCATGTGCCCCGGGAATGGGCACTTTGGCTTCTCTCTGTTTGGAGCTGACTTTAATGTGCTTCCTATTTCTTCCTAGACACTGTGAGAAGCTGCGTGGCAAAGCTGTTCTTCAGCTGTCCCCTGAAGGGCCACTACTGCTTGTACAGTAAATGCAGTTTTACCCTCGTGAGCCACCAGCCCCCGCTGTGGATCCACATCATGTTCCTTTTCCAGCAGGTGCGTGGCACACACACCAGTGGCACACACGCCAGTGGCACACACACCAGTGGCACACACACACCAGTGGCACACACACCAGTGGCACACACACCAGTGGCACACAAACCAGTGGCACACAAACCAGTGGCACACACACACCAGTGGCACACAAACCAGTGGCACACTCCAGTGGCACACACACCAGTGGCACACACACCAGTGGCACACACACCAGTGGCACACAAACCAGTGGCACACACTCCAGTGGCACACAAACCAGTGGCACACAAACCAGTGGCACACAAACCAGCGGCACCTCTGGGAGGGCCACATTGCACTTGGAAGAAATGGTTAGTGGGTAATCTCATTAGATGCACTTCTAATCCTCTGTAATTTGTGACCCTTGGGATTCCTCACAAAGTCGTTCTACTTGGTTGAAGTGATTTTGCACTTTATGAGTTTTAATGTTTCTATTAATACCCCAAATTCAAACTGGCTGGGGAGATGACAAAGTGTGGGGATAAAAAAGTGGGACCAAACCACATTGTCCTCATTGAGGCAGAAGTTCCAGCACGTCCCAGGTGCCTTGCAAGCACCCAGGATCATGGCAGGGGGTTTGCAGGGGGGCAGAACCAACCCCGAGGCTGCAGGAGCAGGCTGGAGGTGCAGAACCCACTGGGATTTTTACTGCAGAAGTTTGGGCTGAGCAGGGTTTGCAAATCTGATCAGGGCTGTTCTACCACCCCTAAAGTGATTTCATCACCCTTAATACTATTTCTAAATACAGCCCAGTGTTTGGACACGTGTGGAATCTCCTAACAGGTTACAAATAGTATTAAACTGTAAGAGAAACCCCTACATTCCCACTTGAAGGTGAAACAGGTGGGGTTTGAGTTAAAATATAAGGTTCTGTTCCTTAACTTACACAGTTCATCCCACCCTAATGCAGCCTGGGAAACACCAAGGATTTATCCAAAATGTAACGTGCACAGCAAGGGATGCTGTGAATTCAACAGCCCTGATGGCTCTGCCTGGGTGTATTCCTAGAAATAGGCACAAAAAATATGTGTAGGCACAAAAAATGCTTTTAAAACACACTGGTCAGTTAATTTAAAAAATATTAGTGATGAGTTATATCACATTTCAAAACCCTTGGATGGAAAGTGGGAAATTCTTATTGCAGGACAGAAGGATTAGGTTTGATGGGGTTCCTTAGAAAGAGGAGACAGAAATCCCATCCAGGAACCCTCTGTTCGAAGGACATTGCTCAGATTGTGAAATCAAATAGTTGTAGTGTGGAAAATCAGATTTGTTTGTGTGCTCTTACCTTGGCTCCTGCATGGAAAGGCATTTTTCAATCACAAGATCACGCAGTGGATACGGGAGAGGCAGAAGTGCCAAGCCCTCTCAGCCCACGGACTCTGTGGGCACTTCAGGACCACAGAACTCGGTGCAGCTGAAATATGGGAATAATTCCGGGTGGTAGAAGGTCATGTCCTTCGCCACAGGGGGCTCTGGAGGTGAGAGCACCCCACCCCACGAGGTTCCATCTTGTTCTGTGAATGTCCAGGGGCTGAAAACCCCTGTACTCTGTACTGAGCTTGTTCTGTGGGGTCTTCTCTTACATTTCATGGGCTGTCTGGCCAGTGCAGCCACAAACACTGCCTGGTTGCTCCTCCCCACACAAGGACTGGGAGCTGAAGTGGGTCCAGATAAGGACAAACCTGCAGTGGGGTGAAGCAGCTGGTCAGTACCGTGTCTTTCCAAAGAGACGCACATCCCCAAGCTCTGGGTCTGGTTCATGGGGGCCAGTGCTGCTCACGTGGGGATCGATGAGCATTTCAAGACAAAAAGGACGTGCAGGTTGTGCAGTGGTGGTTGGTGGGTAATCCTTGGTGAGCCACAGACCTCAAAGACATGGCACACCCAGTCAATTTAAACAGCCCCAGAGGAAATGGAATATCTGAGGGTGTATCTAATTGTGAGCCTATTGATCCATCAGAACTCCTTACAGAGCTGAGCCAACCCCTGGTTATTCTCAGGCCTGTCCCCTTGCAAGGCCAAAATGTTGTTTGTTAATGGCCAAGCCAAAAATGCCTGAAATCCTGTTTTCACCATCTTTTCAGAGCTTGTTTGCAGAACCCTTGTCCATCCAGAGCAATTCTGTGCAAGTCCTTAAGGCCCTGTGGGAGAAGACACAGCTCAAGGGGATGCACAGCTTTGAAACTGCCATGATCCAGTCAACATTCCCCCACCAAAAGGTAAGATGTGATGTTTCTCCAAAGAAAAAACAGCAGAGGGACTTTGCCCTGCGTTTTAAGACAGCTGTACAGAGACCTTTGCAGTAACTACAGCGAGTCCTTGCTCCACAGAGGGTCCACAGGGGTGTTTGGTGCTGTGATTTCAAAGGTCTCCAGGCTGGTTCTCCATGGGAATTGCTCCCAGAGTGATGAAAACGAGGGATGCTGCCCGTGGCTTTTTTCCTCCTCCCAGTGTCAAACCCAAGACTCAGATCAGCTGCTGCTCTGGGGTCTTGGGCAGCCACGTGGAAGTTCACCTGGTGAACCACAGCCCTGGATTTTATGGCAGTGATGGTCTGGGCGTGTGCCAGGGCCTGCCCTCCCTCAGTTTAAAAGATTACTTGCTCAGAGCTGTTTGCTGTCTCTGTGATTTCAGTGAACACTCCTCCAAAGCCATTAATCAGGCAGCTTGGAAGAGGCTGCTGGAGGATTGTAAACCAAACATCTCTTTATTCCTGAGTGACTCCATCCAGCTCAGCGGGGTGAAAAGACTTGTCAAAAGTGGTTTTGAAATACCCTCTCTTGGAGTATTGTGGGCATGAAGATGTCTCCCGGAATAAGATTAAATTACTGGGGTTGTGGCTGATTTAAACCCAGGACTTTTGTTAGAAACACCTTCTGAAGCCCCAGGATAATGGTGTGTTGAAGTGGGAACTCTTGCTGTGGCTTGTCAGAGGAGTGGGGGCCCCCCATTTCTAAAGCCAGCTCGGGGCCAGTCCTCCCTGGCACAGTGCAGTGTGTGCCAAGCGTGTGCCAAGCTTGTGCCATTGGAATCCTGGCCCGACCCATGCAGAGGCTTTAGAAGAGCTTTGCTGCTCAGCTCTGGCTTAACTTGAGCCTGTGCTGAGTTCTGCTCGTCAAAAGTCAGAGCTGGAGGAGTGTGAAGGAGTTTGGGGTGAATAAAGAGCTCAGGGATGGTTTTATGGCCATTCACGGGCAGATTGGATGTGGTGCACCGAGCACACACAGCCTACAAAACCCACCCAGCACCCTGGAAATGGGATTATCTCCAGCACGTGGTTGCATAACCCTGTTAGAGCTCAGATACGAGTGTCTGGCCTATTTTGGGAACTTTCATCACCCCGTGACAGTCGGAGTATCTCTGAGTTCCCAAAATAGCAGAGCTGGGAAATGAGATCCTGCTCTTCGCTGGTTGAATGAATCAGGAGGGGAATCGGAGCTGGGGAACTCAGAGCCTGCATTGGCCACCAGCCCTGAGGACAGTCGGGCAGATGGAACACATCTGACACAGCAGAAGGTTTAGAAAGCTCAGCCTTGGGCTCCCCACTTTGCTGCTGGATTTACTGTCTGGTTTGGTTTTGTTTATTGATACAGAACCCGAGTTTGGTTGGAGTTTGTTGATTAATAAAATCCTGAGTTTGTTTCTAGTGCAATTTCCATTCAGTTTTTTGAGAACAGCACCTTCCCAGAGTTTTCTGGGAATGAGGTCTCGGACTGCCATAAAGAATGTCATCTTTGGCTTTTACATTCCCAAAAAATCTCCCTGGAACATTCCTGCCATGACCTAGTCCTTACTTTGCTTGACAAGCTCAGCTTCTGCCATAACCTGAATTTGTCATTTCAGAATTTCCTCCCGTTTCTAACAGAACTTCAAATATTGCAAATTCTTTGACAAGGTTATTGCAGTTGTTGATGCTGTTGCTCTGTCAGTAGCTCAGGGAGCAAAATCCTGGGGGTGTGGTTGCTTCGTTAAGAGCAGCACTTTGAACTGGAAATGGTTTGGAATCTGGTGATGCAAATGCAGCATCAGCATCATCTGTTGTATTTTATATTAAGTTTTATGTATTGAGTTATCAGAATCTGAGCAACCTGGCCTATGGAAGGTTGGACCACATGGGCCATAAGGTCCCTTCCAACCCAAGCCATTCTGTGGTGATGGTGATGATGATGATGAATTTCTGTGAGCGTGTGAGGAAGGTTTGACCCCCGCACTCAACAGGAACAATGATGTGCACCACTGCTCTGTCATTGCTCAGCATTTCCCCCTTTGGCCCTGTGTCTGATCCAGAATAAATTCATTTATTTAGTTATTAATCCATTACATCAGTGCCCTGTTGCAGACTAAATTCTGAGAAATGTTTTGAGCTTTTCCTCGCTGTCCACGACTGCTGAAGCTGGCCCAGAACTGCAGCGAGCGCCCGGCTCACACAGAGCACGCTGTGTTTCCCTGGGCAGCCTCTTCGTGCCACAAAGAAACATTTATCCAGCGGGGCTCGAGATGTGCCAGAAGCAAAGCATTTCCAGATGTGCATCCTCCCAGATTTCCGCTCGGTTGCTCCCCAGCTCTTTATCAGAGGCCACGGTGCCTGCGCTGGGCTCGGGGCTGGCCCCTTGTGCTGGCCCACGCAGGGGCAGGGCATGGGCTGGGGGTGCTTCACGAGCCCCATGGGATGCCTCCAGAGAGCCTTGTGTTGCTGAGGCTGCCGAGAGCAGAATTAACATTTTTCAGCCATTGTTCGCCCTGTTCCTCCCTTTCCCCCTCGCTGTCTCGGTTCAAGCACCACGTTTGCACAATGGACTCACTGAAGGTTTCAACATTACGGAGCGTGGGGGGGAGATAAATCTCTCCTCTCCAATTAGGCCTTTTCTCCTCCTGGAATAAGGGCTTATTGCAGCGTGTTTCAAACGTGCTTAAGTACAGAGGGGGAAAGACAGATTGGTGCCCTGATATTTCAGTGGGATTTGCTCTCTCTCAGGTCACAGTTGGCTCGTGGCAACCACTGGCAGCTTTTTTCGTGGGATGAGGAAGCTCCCAGGCTTTCTGTCCAGGCTCATCCCCCTGTCCTCCGATGTCCCATGGGGAGCAGTGCCATCCTTCTGCCCAGCTGTGTCCTCCAAGGTGCCAGAGCACGAGCTTGGGGCACATCAGAGCAGGACAAGTCGCTGACCGTGCTCTGCTCCCTCTCCTGTGCTAAAGTTTGCCTGAAAAGGCTGGAATTGGAGCACTTTGCAGAGCCTTGCTCAGGGTGAGGGACTCGTGGCCCTGGCAAGGGACGGTGTTTTCCCCTCTGACTGCGTAAATGCCTGTTTTCCTTGGGCTGCAGCATGTGGTGCTGCAGCCCTATGGAGACCCTGCACAAACAAATAGGAGTGTTTTCTGGGCAGTGTCCTTTGTGTCTGCACTGAGTGACGTGGCTGGTGTTATTTGATACCAACGTTTGTTTAGGTGTGAGGTCACAATCTGTTTTAAAATTAAATAACAGGGTTTAAAATACACTGAATTATACAGTGTAATAAATAACCCCAAAACGAGTATCCTCTGGCTTTTCTCCTACTCCAAGGTGCAAGTCTGTGTTCTGTAGGTTCCTTTGAGCAGGTCAGATGTTCACTTTGTGCAGTCACAGTCCTACTTTCCTGACTTGTCACCCCTGCTCTGATGGGGGATCCAGAGGGACAGCAGGGAGTGCCCGGCACTGCATTGTGCCAGCAGAGACCACGACCTTCTGGAGCACTGAAAAACCCCTGGGGACAATAGAAGCATGGAATTATTTAGGTTGGAAAAGCCCTCTGAGATCATGGAGTCCAGCCATTGCCCAGCACTGCCAAGGCCACCACTAACCATGTCCCCAAGTGCCACATCCACACGGATTTAAATCCCTACAGGGATAGGGATCCACCCCTGCCCTGGGCAGCTGTGCCAGGCATGGACAACCCTTTCCATGAAGGAATTTTACTTAATAGCAACCTAAATGTCCCCTGTCCCATCCTGAGGCCATTCCCTCTGCTCCTGTCCCTGATCCCTGGGAGCAGAGCCCAATCCCCTCTGGCTCCCCTGTCCTGGCAGAGACTTGCAGAGCCCAAAGGTCCCCCCTGAGCCTCCTTTTCTCCAGGCTGAGCCCCCCCAGCTCCCTCAGCTGCTCCTCCTCATTCTTGTGCCCCAGGGTTGGGCACGATGCTGACAGTGATGCTGAAGAGGCAAAACAAACCCCAGAGCAGCCTCTGCCTGTCACAGACTGATCCATAATTTGTGCATCAGCTGCTGCTGGTGGTGCTGGTGGAGACAGAGACACGTCCTGCTCAGCACGTTTGCCCTGGCAGGTTGTCCATGCACAGGACACACGGAAAGGACTCAGCTGGACCAGCTGTGAGTCCCCCTGGGATTTGGGGTCACTAGCAGTCAGCTGTGCAGTGCTGCACCTCGTGAGTCACTTTGGTCCCTCTCCTTCTTGGCCCAGGACCTGGAGCACGTGCAGATGCACCTGGAAGAAGTGAGGTTCTTCGACCTGTTTGGCTACAGCGAGGAGGCAGGAGCCTGGCAGTGCTTCATGTGCAACAACCCCGAGAAGGCAACAGGTGAGTGGGCAGGTGTGACCTACACCCTGGTGGGGCTGGAGGAACTGGAGCTCATGGGTGGTGGTGGCAGGGGTTGGGGAAAGGGAAACCAACTTGTTTGAATTGGAATTGTCCATTAAACTCCCCTCCGATGAGAGAGTCCAGCACAAACGTGATGTGGTGTGTGCTTAGAGGGGTGCAACCCAAAATTAACGTGGGCTCATAAATCTGCAGAATTACCCAGCCCTGGGGAGCAGGAGGGCTCTGCACCCATCTGCAGTCACTGCAGAACCACCTCCCAGCTCCCCTGGAGTCCCACAGGTGCCACAAGTCAGGGGACACTGGCACAGGGACAACACCAGATTCGTATCTTCAGTCTCAGGATTATCTGCTTTGACATCATTTAATCCATAGTACACAACTCCTTAAGAACAAGGCAGTGCTTAAGAACAGCCAGAATACTTCAGCTGTATTGGAAAAGAGGGTGAGTGGAAAATAAGAAAGAACACTTTCTCCCAGGTAGAAGATCCTGGTGACATGTTTTGAAGCTCTCTGGTCCCCATGTGTTTCAGATCAGTGCACTGGAACGCAGATGAATGGCTTGCTCTTAGATGATTTTTGCCACTCTGTAAAAGTCTGCCCAATTCTGGCCAAGAATTTTGAATAGTTTGGCCAAGCCTTTGAATAATTGGCTGTTTCAGCTATTTATATTAACAATTCTCTGTATGTTCATCAGCCCTGGATTCAGTGAGTCTTGCCAGGGTGGCTCTGCTGCAGGCTGGGCTGCCCCTGCTCCTTTCAGGGGGGTTTGACCATCTTCCTCCTTCACAGCTCCCACAGGACTCAAGGACCATAAAAGAAATCACACTGGGAGTTGGAATTTCATGTCCACAGTGGTCTTAGTGTGGTTTGCCCCTCACATCAGTGACAGACACGTGTCAAGCTGCAAGGAAAATGAGTCTCTTGCTTAAAATTTCAGGGCTTAATGAAATAGCTTTGGGCTGCCTTTCCAAAAGCATTTAACCAGTGCAAAGAGAAGTGCTTGGACGATGCTCCCAGGCACGTGGTGGGACTCCTGGGGTGTCCTGTGCAGGTCTAGGAGTCGGACAGGGATTGAAAAGATGAGTAGACATGGCACTTCACAATATGGTTTAGTTGGCGTGGTGGAATCAGTCAAATGTTGGACTTGATGACCTTGCAGATCTTTTCCAACCTTTGTGGTTCTGTGATTCAGTGATTAACACAGTCAGAGCTCTGCCCTCCAGCCTGAGCAAGTTCCACACAGCAGTGGAGCCGTTCTGTGTTTCCCGAGGGGTGCCAAAATCCCCTCTCTCTGAGAGAAGACTCTGATAAACATCAGCATCTATGAAATCCCCATTTGTGCTTTGCTTTGGAGCCAGGGCTGAGTTCAGGGATGCCTCTGAGGATGGGCAGGAGCAGAAGGAATGGGCACAGGATATTTTTGGGGCTGTAACTGTCCTTTTTCTGAGCAATGACTCTGTCTCCATTTAAAGACAACTTTGTAAGAAAAGTCTTGACTGGGTCATGTGAAATCTCAGGAAAGGAGCCTGGAAGGTCGAGCTCAGTGGAATAGAATCTGCAGGGAATGCCATATTGACCTTGGCATTGGGGTTGGAGAGCTGGGACAGCTGGGAAGAGTCCCCAAGGGGACCCTCGGGGTCTTTCGGGGTTTACAGGACCTGACACAAAAAGAGGATTCTGAGGTCTCCTTGGCTTGGTAAGGAATGTAAAGGCTGTGAAACCTCTTTTATTTTCATTCCAGAGTGGGGCAGACACTTTGAAACCCCAAATACTTTTGAAAGACAAGAAAGTCATTTCTTCCTCTCAGCAATGCAGTTTAGCAACCGAATTCTTGTAGAAGAAGGAATTCAGAGGCAAATTCTTTTTCTATTATTGTCTTCTGGTTTCTGTTCCTGTGGGGTTTTGTTGCATTTTTGGGATGCCGTGTTGCAAGATGCCGTTTATCCTCCAGACTTGGGCAAGCATTTTGTCCTAAAATCTTGACCTTGGGATGCCCAGAGAAGCTGTGGCTGCCCTGGATCCCTGGAAGTGTCCAAGACCAGGGTGGACGGGGCTTGGAGCAACCTGGGCTATGGCAGGGGGTGGCACTGGATGGGCTTTAAGGTCCCTTCCCACCCAAACCATTCCATGATTCTGTGATCAGTGATTTTTTGATGTAGCTGGAAGGATTTTTGGAGCAGGACTACACTTGGAGGCTGATCCTGTGAGGAAAGAGCCAGTGATGCTCCAGCAATGTGGTGGATGAACCCGCAGTGGCAACTAACCCAGGGAAAGCTGGAGTATTTCTCCTGCGTTCCTCTGGTCACAAAGCATGTCTTGTACAACCACACATTTCCAGAGGTGCTGTTAAATCATCCCAAATTGTTTTTTCCTGCCACTGAGGAGCAGCATTCCCACAAATCCTCCTCATCTGCTCAAATACACGTGTGTGCCCTGGTCTCAGAGGTGGGAAACCAGCTCACACTATCATTTATTTAAGTTATGGCCACTCAAGGCACTGGGATGTTGGTAAATGTGAGAATTCCTTCGTTAGGAAGAGCTCATCATTAGGAGCCTCATTTCAAGAGAACCCCCTGCTGACAATTGGCTTCCCCAGCTCCTGCACAAACCAACTCTGTAAAACCACTTGATAGGCAGGGAGGGAATTGCAGCACATTCCTCCTCTGGAATCCTACAAAGCCAGGCCAGGAACCCCTGGAGGCGGCACCAGAGCCCTGTGCCCATGGGCAGGCACTGGGGTGAAACTGGGGGGGGTTGTGGATTCCTCTGGAAAGCAGCAATTCCCAGGGACTGGAGAATCCCTTTGTGTCCCTGCAGCACTGGTGACAATCCAGGGAGCCCAGCTGCAGGATCATGAGAGTGGCATTTGGTGACGTGTTCTCTCCAGCAAAGCCCAATGTGCTGATTAATGCAAGAGGGAATCCATACCCACTTTATCTGCCACACATTCCATTCTTTCAAGTTCATCGGAGTTTATCACCATTGAGATCATTCATGAATTCTTGTGGAGGATTTTATGTTTCATCAAAAGCAAGATTTAATGCTTTGGGCTTTATCTGTCTCGGGCTCATCCTGGAGGAGTTTGGAGGGGGTTTTTATTCTTTATTCAGTACCCAAACTGTTTAAAGTTGGATGCATTGTAGTTCTGCAAACAAAGAAAGAGAGAACATAAAAATAATTCTGACAGACACATCACCAGGAACTGTTCAGGGTTAAACTGGAGTTGGTATTTCTATATTGAGGTGCTGTAAGAAGAAATCTAAAAAGATCCAAAGACCTTTGGGTATTTCATGACCTTTTCAAACTGAAAGAGGAGAAATTTAGATGGGATATTGGGAAGGAATCCTTCCCTGGGAGGGTGGGCAGGCCCTGGCACAGGGTGCCCAGAGAAGCTGGGACTGCCCCTGGATCCCTGGAAGTGTCCAAGGCCAGGCTGGAGCAAACTGGGCTGGTGGGAGGTGTCTCTGCCCATGGCAGGGGGTGGCACTGGATGGGCTTTGAGGTCCTTCCAACTCAAATCATTCTGTGAATCTATATTATAGTAAATAATATTTAATTTTGACTCTGGGCAATATTTTGTGCTTTACTGTTAGTTCTGAAGAAAAAAAGAAAAAGAAATGATAAATATAAAGGAAATATAACCTTTAGAAACCTTTAATTTCTTTTTCCAAGCTGAAGATCCCATGGCCCATGTCAAGGTGCCACCACACAGAGTGATTTCAAACCCAGGATGATGGGACCACCTGGGCTGAGCTGAACTCCAAAGAGTCCTGGCCAATAATGCTGATATCAAAGCAATGTTTTCTCTTTGATCTCTGTCTTTTTACATGTTTTTCTAAAGATGTCTAAACCTGATTTTTAAAAGTCAAGTGAAGGAGAACCCCTGACATGCCTAAGCTGTTGCTCAGGTGATTGAACCACATGTTAGACTAGAAATAGGCCCATTTTCTCTCTGACCACTGCACCACAGAGCCCTGCCCTGCTCCACAGGAAACCTTCCTTTTAGAATTTATCGGGGCTCATCTTGGTCTTCACTTGGGCAAAGTAAGGAGAACACACTTCATTAGCTTCCCTTGAGATGAATAATAATATGGAAGGTCAGTCTTAAATCATTCTTTGATCACTTTTCTGAAGTCTTTCCCTTTGTCCTTCCATGCAAGGTGAAGAAATCCAAACGGGCTCTTTTCAGGGCTGTGCCAGGGGAAGGCAAGAGGCATAAACTGGAACAGGGTGGGCTCAGACTTTGTACAGAGAACACTTTCCCCCATGAGGATGAGCAGGCGTTGGAACAGCTTGCCTAGAGATGTTGTTGAGATTTTCTACATCGTGGGTCATGAGCAGCCCAGTGTGACCCCAGAGGGGACCTCGCTTGGAGCAGAGAGACCCCCTGAGCTCTCCTCCAGCTGAATTATCCCGTGATTCTGTGAAGTCAACCGCAAGGAAAATAAGCAGAAGGACTTAGAAAAATATTGGAAAAGAGCTTGATTCTTATCTTTCCTGGATCTTTGTCTTCTGACCAACCCCTCAGACATGCTGGCATCAGATTCATTACGACCACTGACATCAGAATTCCTCATGGGCTTCTTTGTGGATGAGCTGCTTAAAGCTCTTAAAGACAGATCAACATCTCTGGTTTTGAAAGATTTTGGCCATAAAAATTCACTTTAGGCCAAAATTGCACATTCACTTCCCTTCTCGTGTTGTGCTCCTGACCACAAACTGTCTCAGCATCTTGTGGTCCCTGAACCTTTTGTGCTTTACACCTTCTCAGTTTGGGTTAGAGCACGTTCCTGCTGCACTGGACTCAGGTGGAAGCTGTTCCTGGGGGAGACAGAGAACAATATTTAACACAACCACGAAGTTTTGATGAGGGGCTGCTGTAAAAGGTGGCTCTGTCCCACCGAAGAGCCTGTGGTAAGACGGCGCAGCCCCAAAGCAGCTTCCTGGAGACTGCTGCCATTTTGCAGTGACAAAAGTTCTGCAGGGACAAAACAACCCTCTGCATTCCTTTGTCCCGTGCCAGGCTGGGTGGTGTGACCAGCACACCCGTGCTGGCATGAAAATACATGGAAAAGAGTCTTGGAGCTCCGTGGAGCAGAGCCCAGCCGGGTTCTGTCCCGGCAATCCCAGCTGCAGCTCCCCACCGGCACTGGGGCTTTGCCAACCCCCTTTCCATTCAGCCCTGCCCTTCCAAACGCTCCCCATCCACAGAGACAGAAATATTTATGGTCTTTCATGAGGAAATTGCTCTGGTCCCCCCTGCCAACATAAACAACACCGGGGAAAGGACAGGCCTTTATCTCCATCTGATGTGTCGTGGTGGTGGTGTTTGTTTTCTCTCTTCCAGGCGGGACGGAGGTGCCCAAAAAGCCATAAAGCCCAAGGCTCTGCCTTGCGTGGCTGCACGTGGCCACCCCCCTGACCTCCATGCCCACCAACCTTTGGGCTGCAGGAGCCTCGTGCCCACATGACAAAAACACTTTCAAGGAAAAGCGTTGCTGGATGAACTGGGGCTGAGGGGTGGGAGAACAGCCAGCCAGGGGATAACTGACTGTCTGACAGATGCTGGGACGGGCTCCAAGTCAAACATCACATCAGAAAACATCCGTTCTCAGTCGGCTTGTGCCTTGGCCTGCCCCCCAGTCTGTCTGATCCTCCCTGTCCTGGCTATCGGTGTAGAAATAGAAGAGAAAGGAAAAAGAAACCCAGAGGAGATATTGGGGTGATGGCCTTAAACTGCCAGGGGGCAGGGTTAGGTGGGATACTGGGAAGGAATCCTTCCCTGGGAGGGTGGGCAGGCCCTGGCACAGGGTGCCCAGAGGAGCCAGGGGACACTCCCTGGGAGTGTCCAAGGCCAGGTTGGACGGGGCTTGGAGCACCCTGGGCTGGGGGGAGGTGTCCCTGCCATGGCAGGGGTGGCACTGGATGGGCTTGAACTTCCCTTCCAACCCAAACCATTCTGGGATTCCTGGAAGGTTTGGGAACACTCTTCCATCTCCCAAAACCCTGCATGTGTCCAGCCAAGGTAAGTGCCAGTGAACACTGGTCCAGGTGAGCATCACCTCGGCAGAGGTGGCCACAGCTGGATATACATGCTGTGACTGAAAGTCCTGGGTGGGAGGGCACCTGGTGTCCCAGCCCCATGTGGACATCCCACTTCTGCCTCTGAATTCCTTCTCCACGGGGCTGCTGCAATGAAGGGGCTGCTGCAGTTCATGGAGAGCAATATCCCTAACAACAAAAATTCCTATGTTTGGGTCCATAAAATCAGAAATTGTTATGGCAGGGCTGAGGAACAACGGGGAGGTGCAATGGTGGGGAGAAGGACAGGATGGCTGAGGGGATAGGGAAGGAGATGGGAGAGGGCTCCAAGCTGTCAGCTCCATCTGCTCAGCACTCCCAGCAAGACATGACTGAGGGCTGAGATGCCTTTCTGAAGTGAGAGCTGAATGCTGGAGGTCAGGAAAATGTGGAAGGCAAAACAACCTTCCTGCAGCACAGCACGGGCCGGAATTCTGGCTGGGGAAAAGGGGGGCAGAACTGACCCCTGGCTGTGTGTTCACCTCCCCAGTTGTGAACCAGGACGGGCAGCCTCTCATCGAAGGGAAGCTCAAGGAGAAGCAAGTCCGCTGGAAGTTCATCAAGAGGTGGAAGACTCGCTACTTCACCCTGGCTGGCAACCAGCTGCTGTTCCGGAAGGGCAAGTCTGTGAGTCAGAGAACACCCCTTTGATTTCTCCCTTTCCCCGCTCCCCAACACCCTTCCCAGGGGGTTGTACTGCTCACTTTGCCCCTGGTACTTTTGCCCCTCGCAAAGTGCACGGCAGGGGTGGAACAGCCACAGCCAACGTGCTGCATGGGGGCTGTCACTTCTGGGACCCCAATTTTCAGGGGGCTCAAAGACCATCTCCCACCCCCTGCCATGGGCAGGGACACCTTCTGCTAGCTCAGAGTGCTCCAAACCCCGTCCAGCCTGACCTCTGGCACTTCTAAGATACATGAGCTGTTCCTTGGGATGGATGGTAGATGGTTCACCCACCCAATAACTGGGTTCTGTCCCCACTGTGTTCTGGCTGTCACTTCCAGAACCCCAATTTTCAGGGGGCTCAAAGACCATCCCCCACCCCCTGCCATGGGCAGGGACACCTTCTGCTAGCTCAGAGTGCTCCAAGCCCCTTCCAGCCTGGCCTTGGACACTTCCAAAGGACACGAGCTGTTCCTTGGGATGGTGGACGGTTCACCCACCCCATAACTGGGCTCTGTCCCCTCTGTGTTCCAGAAGGACGACCCCGACGAGTGCCCCATCGAGCTCAGCAAGGTGCAGAGCGTCAAAGTGGTGGCGAAGAAGCGGCGGGACCGGAGCCTGCCCCGAGCCTTCGAGATCTTCACGGAGAGCAGGACCTACGTGCTGAAGGCCAAGGACGAGCGGAACGCGGAGCAGTGGCTGCAGTGCCTCAACGTGGCCGTGGCACAGGCGCGGCAGCGCGACAGCCACGAGGCCACCACCTACCTGTAGCCCCAGGGACCAGGGTGGCAGCTCCCCCAGTCCCAGCTCCCCGGCCGTGGGGAGCTGTGGGCACACTGGGATTGCAGGGAGAGCTCTGGGCACACTGGGATTGCAGGGAGAGCTCTGGGCAGTGCCAGAGGGGCAGAGGTGACATGCCAGGAGAGCGGGTGTCACCCCGCCCTGCCACTGCAACACTGGTGGTGTAGGAGCAGCTTCCACATTCCCGTGGGAAATCCAGCGTTTTCCTTCAGCCCAGTGTCCTGAAAGCCAGGAAAAGTGGCCAGAAACAGCCCCAAGCCCTGAGCCTGGCTGAGGTGACCAGACAGGCTGAGGTGACCAGGTCTCGTGGCTGCCGACACCACCGAGAGCATTCCAGGTGTAAGGAATTTCTGCTCCTCAATCACGTTGGTGTAAAAAGTTAATGTTCCTTATTATTTAATCTCAGTGAACTTTATCCTTTTGCTGATTAAAGGCCTCTGTGCTGCTTCTTTCAGGTTGAAACTGGGCGATCTGAAAGATTTCACACTGCTGGGAAATAAGTTTCAATATTTAAACTGTTTGGATTTTCCCTCTTTTTCCTGCTTTTGCTCCCCTTTGCAACTGAATGTAATTTTAAATTTTTATTTTTCTTTTTTTTTTTTTTTAGTTGTCTTCTCTGACTGTAACTTTTCAAAATTTCTCCAAACCTGAAGAATTCCCAGTTTGTTTGATTTTCTTTGTCACTCTCAAATGATTCCAAACTGGAGGTAGTGCTGCAGGAGAGACTGAAAGCAAAAGAGGGGGAGAAGATGAACAAGTCTGGAAGTGAGGAAATAACTCCGAGATCTCCTAAGGCTGAGTCGAAATAAAATTTGAAATTTTCCAGCCTAGAAAAATGTATCTTTTGCAAAAATATCGTTGCCAAAAAGGTGGGGGAAACAGGAAAAAATGCTTTTTGCTGTAACATGGCCCTTCCACTTGGTAGCAGAAGGAGCCCAGTGGTGTCTGACAGCTCCGGGCAGAGCGTGGCAATGGAATCTGCATTCTGGAATAGTCTCTTGGTGAGTTTTGGTGGTTGGCTGAGGAATCAGAGGGGCAGGAGAAGACCTTTGCCAAGGGCCCAGGAGATGCCTTACCCAGCTCCAGACTCCCAGTGCTCCTGGTGTCTGGAGAGAGGTTGAAATGTTCCAATTCCTGAAAATCCTCCTTTCGACTGCAATGTGGAGGTGAGGGACAGATCAGAGCGTGGCCAAGGGATCCAAACCACCCTGGCAAAGCTCAGTCTACTCCCAAAGGACATGGAAGCCCATCCTTTGCAGGCAGCAGGGCCAGGGCAAGGCAAGACACACGATGGGCATTTCCAGGGCCGCCCTGGTGCTTGGGAAAGGAGATTTCAGCCATTTCATTTCAATGCCTGGACCCACAAACCCTTCCTTGGCCCACAGGACACACCACTGAGTCCTAGGGCAACGAAGTCCATTTCTAGGTGGGAACTGCTGGGTTTCTGAGTTCCAGAATTATGTCCTGTACTAAACACTGAATTCACCCACAAGTTCAGTGACATGGTAAGTTGGCCACGAAAAACAATTTTTACAGACAAAATAGTCTGTATTTCTTAACCTGGAGGCCAAGTTTCAGTCTGTCACCTTGGAATGACATCATCAATGTCAGGACATCATCGAGGTGTGAGGTGAAGAGGGCTCTGCTTCACCTGCTGTCCCCGGGCGCTGTCACCAGGCACTCACATCCTTCCTCCCAACCCCAAGGGGATGGGAACAATATGGAACGCACAGCTCTGGAGTCAGAGAGAGCCCGGATCCTGTGCCAAACAACCATCCCCTCAAATAAGAAGCTTAGCCACACTTCTCCTGCCTCAAATTAAAACTTGGAGGAAAATAAAAGAGAAAGTCAACTGGCAATTTATTCTAGTCATGCTCCTAAAAGGAGAAACAGAAATCATCCATCTCGTGCAGGATGAGAGCAGGGAACTTCTCAAGCAAATATATAAATAGTTTTTATTGGTTCTTTTTAAAACAATGTGTATAGAAACACTTAGGATTTAAATTAAAAAAAAATATAAAAGGAGGAAACATGTTGGTAGCTCTGGCTGTGCTGTATTTCCTTGGTTGCTTTGCTCACCCTTGCAGATGACGATGCTGAGAGCTCCTGGTGGGCTCAACAGAGGGTGCTTGGGCACCTCTTGGGAAAAGGGATGGATGGAAACACCCTCCTTGGCCACAGCACCAGGGCTCTGCTGAGCATCTGCTCCTCCCTGCCAGGAACAGCCTCTGTCCTGCACAGTTTCCAGCACAAAAGGTGTTGCTGTGTCTCTCTGGGGGTGTGAGTGCCCCTCTCCTGTGCAATCCTGTCCTTCAGCCAGTGTTTGGTGGGGGAACCCTCACCATGATGGGAAGAGGGACCAGTCCCAGCCCTGTCCAGGTGGGACCCAAACCCACCTGGTGTGCCCCCCCAGGGCAGCAGCAGTGCCATTTCCAGGGGGGCCATGGAAGCAGGTGAGCTTTGGGAGGGTCCTGGCTGTGACCCTGGGGCTCAGCCAGCCTGTCCCTGTCACAGGGAGAGCTCCCAGTCCAAACCAACATCTCCAGTCCCCTCTACAAACTGGGGGCACAGGCCAAGGCTTAGGATCCAAACCCGAGCCCACAGCTGGAAAACCAGACCAAAATGCAGACCTGAACATTCCTGAATGTGACCAATTCCCAAACCCTCTGGGTTTTAGAGAGCAGCATCACTTCTCCAGGGAACAAATCCTTCAGCATATTCCCTCCCACTGACGTGCTCCTGCTTGTGTAAGGACAACAATCCATGTGTTCCTGGAAGGGCTGATGTCCACCGTGATTTCTGTGCCCCACCACACAGGAATCCAGGAATCCTGGAGGAGTGTGTGGGCTCACATTGCACTCAGGAACAGCTGGCACGGCATCCTCACCCACCACTGCTCTGCCAAAGGGAGGGATGGGCTGGCTCTGGCACAGCGGGGCTGGCTCTCACCTCGGGGCCATGCACTGCTCCCGTCACACGGCACCTCTGCAGGGAGGGCACAGCTGACCCAGCCCAGAGCCGCTCCCCTGCTGGGAGCACTGGTGTGATGGGTGGGCTTCCAGCTGCCTGCAGTCCACAGGGGATCCACTGGAGAGGAGCCCTCCTGGGAATGGGAGTCAGACTGGGCGACCTCCCCAGGGTCCCTGCGAGCAGGAATTATTCTGTGATCTACACTGGGGCAGGAGGAGTCCCCAAAATGTCTCTGCAGCTGCGGTCACTGTGTCCAAACCCACTGCAAGGCACATCCCCGAGCCTTCCTGTGCTGTTCAGGACCACCGAGGGGAGTTGCCTCCCCAGGGGAATCCTAAGACAAGAGCATGGCCGTGAGCTGCTGTGGGGGAAATGTGCTCCTTGCAAAGAGCTCCTCCTGATCCCTTCACACCTGGGCCATGCTGGTCAGCTCTTTGTGCCCAGACAGGTGTCCCTGTGCCCATATGGGCTGGCAGGGTCACATCTTCCACACCAGGTGAAAAACGAGAGCATTCACCCACAAACCTCCTTATGAAACTCTTCTTTCCTCATCAGTGCTCCACTGCGCTTGAAAATGTCAATTAAAATTATTTTGACATTTTTGCTGGTTGGCTGAGCTTTGAGTGGGGCTCATTCTGCAACCCAACCCCGACTTTCCAAGGCCACACGTGTGCAGGGCTGGCTGGGTGTGACTCCCCGAGCCCTGCGTGCTTCCATGGGGCTCCCATCGACGGGATTTCCCAGAAATGTGAGCCACATTGCACCGGCACTGCCTTCCCAGGGCTGAGCCCGGGCTGGGAAGGTGGCCAAGGGAATTTTACCCTCCAATTCCCTCCTCCTCCCCTCGCAAAGCGTTCCCCAGCGCGTCCGACAGGAACGGGATAATGCAGGCGACAAATGTTCAGGTGCTGCCCACAGACATCCCACACAGCGTGGGGACAAGTGGAAGAAGCTGGACATTATTTTTCCAGCTTTTCCAACTCCAAACTTGGCAGCCCATGGGAATAACCTTGCCTGCTTCTTGTTGACAAGTTGTCTAATTCATCTTGATGCTGGTGACTAATATTCCTTGGGTAAAATCCTTGACCTCGCTGAGGTCAGATGCAAAACTCCTGTTAACTCCAACAGGGCCAGGGTTGGACTCGGATCCACACCTGTCCTGGGGGCACCTTGACAGCTTCCTACGCTCACCAGGCTTGGGCAGCTACAGGAACACAATCCCTTCCCTCCCCACTGACGGACCTCAGGCACCTGGTTTGCAGCGAGGAGTATTTTGGTGAGAAAAGCTCCTTCTCTCCCTCTGAGCAGCATCGAGAACCATCTGTGCCTCCAGCAACCTGCACTGCGACCATCCTGAGGGACCTGTGTCCACCCTGCTCCTCTGCTCTGGACAGTGACAGCACTCCAGCAGTTCTCATGCTGAAGTGGCAGGAGGAAACAAGAAATGGGGTTTAGTTGGGATTTTTTTTTCCATAGAAACATGCCTGCAGCAGTTAGGAAGTATTTATGCTGCACCTGTGAAGGAGCAGACAGTGATTAATTAGATGTCAAATTACAGCTCCAGTGAGTTGGCTCAATTATACCATAAATCTCCCCGTTGTCTCATTAGGCAAAGAAAGAAGCAAAATCAGACTTGATCCATCTGAGTGTTTCACTGAAATGAGCCGGAGCTTTCAAAGCAGTTTGTGCTGGGGTTGGCTGTGTCAGGACATGGATGGCCCTGGACAGCCCCACCCGGGACCCCCAGTGTCCCATCCAGGCCTCCATCCCACCCCAGTGATGCCATAGGAGCTGATCCTGGTCCTGCCCCACCGCAGGATCCCCCCAGCCCCAGGGAGCTCTGGAAGGTCTCACACAGTCTCAGAATGCCAAAAGATTTAGATTTATTTGCTCCTACAAGCATGGACAGTGTCATAAAAACATCCTGTCCACCTTCTATGGGTATAAACTCCCCATCCAAAGCCAGGTTGGACGGGGCTTGGAGTACCCTGGGCTAGTGGAAGGTGTCCCTGCCCATGGAATGGGATGGTCTTTGGGTTCCTCCCAACCCAAACCTTTTTATGATTCTATGATAATCCTGGCATTTAAATAACTGAAACTTTTAGGACACACTGAAATCACTTGGCTTTTTTAGGACAGAAGTACCAGTGTGTTTAAGCAGCAGTTATTGTTTAAGAGCCAAGTTCAGACTCCTGGTCTCTGCCCCTGCCCTTCCCTTCTGGCTCCTCCTCAGTAGGAAACTCACCCTGGTTTCAGTGCTTAGAGCGTGGGCAAAGACCATTAAAAATCCTTGATTACAGAAGGGACACCGATGCCTCCAAGTTAGGAGCAAAAAAACCCTGTTCTCTAGTTACTGGAATTATTCATGGAAAAAAATGTGTGTCTGTAAGAGGGTCCTTTGTTTTACTGACTTTTTGTGAAAGATAACTTTGTGTTAGCAGGGAATGCTCTTGTTAAAGGCTCCAAACCTTTGGTGGAGTGACTCTTTAGTTAAGGGTAAACAGCAGGAGGAGGCCACGTGTCTCACAACAGCCCCGTAACCAAAGGCCTCTGCCTGGCTGGGGCTTTCAGCCCAGGGGAAAACATTCCTGGCCAGGGGTGTTGTTTTTCCTTTGAAGACAAAAGTGTGAAGATCCTTTGCTCCAGCGGTGCTTAGGCAGCAGCACAGTGTATTTTTCCAGCTGTCCATGACTGTGCCTCAGTTCACAGAGTCACAGAGTCCTGGAACGGTTTGGGTTGGAAGGGACCTTAAAGACCATCTCGTCAGAGCTGTACAGGATTGGGCTCACTGTGTTCTCATCAGATGCCTTGCAGATCTGGATCCAGCATTTCAGAGCCCAGATTTTCATGAGCAGAACAAACAGGGAAGGCTGGGCTGGGTGGATCCGTAATCCCAGACAGGAGGCAGTGCCCAGCATCACCTCCAACAGGAACCAGTAGCAGATGCTTGAGGAGAACGTGGGAGAAGATAAATATGGAATGACCCCTCTCTCCACCACCCTGTGTGTCATCACCAGTAGACACTTCAGGAGCCTCTGACTCCAGAACATGACATTTAATAATGAGGTTTTCATAGAATCACAGAATCACTGAGGTTGGAAAAGCCCTCTAGGACCATCAAGTCTGTTCCCCAGCACTAACCCATGTCCCCAGGTGCCACATCCACGTGGCTTCGAAATCCTTCGAGGGATGGGGACTCCACCACTGCCCTGGGCAGCCTGGCCCAATCCTTTTTAAAGCCAATTTTTCCCAATCCCTCTGGGAGAAAAGAGGGAAAAAAGAAGTCTCACGGACTTTGATTCTGAAAGGGAAAACAGTGAGGGGGTCTCGGTGGGATGTGACTGGACGGAGCCGACTGTGATGGCACCGTCAGTCGGGAGGCACCCCCATGTCACCCACTGCACCCCCGAGGCTGCTGGGGCCACAGACCTTCTCCTGCAGGGCATGGCAGCAAACACTGGGCAGTCACCACATCTCCCACTGGGCCTGGTTGCTTCAGGGAAGGTCTAGATAGATGCATCTTGTTTGGATCAGTACATCTTGGGTTAGGAAATAGCAGCTTGACATGAAGCCCAAAAATGCCAGCAATGCCTTTTGTCCTCCAGTGGGTTTCAGCAGCTTGTTAAATGTCCACAGATTGTTGAGGGAGCCAAAATCTGACAGGCCCTGAGGGGGCCCACTGGGGACACCTGCCATTTATTCGGGCTGTGTGAGTTTACACAGCACACTCTCCCTCAACCTTCGCTGCATCCCAAAACGTGGCTTGGGAAAACTCACAGCACTGCAGAACACTCAGCTGGACTTGGCCAGGACTGGCTGGAATGTTCCCATAAATCATCAAGCAAACAGGGTTTTCTCGGCTCCCGGAGAGGTGGGAATGCAGAGGGGAGTGCCTGGGATCACAGAGATCCAGCTGCTGCCGTTTAGCCATTAACTGGCACGTGGCAGAGAGCTATAAAATGGGCAGTGTGGCAGGGAGGGGGTGAGCAGGGTTTGCTGACGGGAGAAGAGGTGGTAGCTCAGGGTTTCCTTGTCACAGGGCTGTTGGGTGGTGAGGTTTTATAACAGAAATGTTTAGCAAGAAAAGTTCACCCAAAGTACCAAGTGGTTGGCTCTGACCCATAAACTCCTGAATTTGCTGGGAGCTGGGTGAGGGCCTGAAGAAAGCCTTGGTGGGGCCTGCTTGGTCTTGGACTCCTGCAGAAGAGTAGAAGAGCAGGATGCTGAGCAGCACCAGTGTTTGCTGGGAGCCAGGACAGCTGTTTTGGGGGGGGTGGAGGTGGTACCACCCCTGGCCCCATCTCCCTGCAGGCTCTCCAGGCAGAGATGGGAGCTGTGGCTGCACAAGGGGAGCAGGGGAATGTCCAACACCTGGTTTAGCCCTGTGATTATCTGAGCTCTGAATGCATGGAGGGTTATCCCAAAGGAGCAAAGAGCTTTAGGAGAGGCCTTGTTCTGCTCCAGAGTCCCTAGAGGGAAGGGGCAAACGTTTGGGGAAGCCCAACCTGTGAAGTCCACCAGCCTGAAATCATAAATTGACTATTTTGATGGGCACAGGAGAATCAGAGCTCCTCAATATATGCTTGAGGTCCTGATGTTTGCAGCTGGCTGAGTCATTTAGGTTTTCCATTAAGCCCCAGTGCAGTAAAAGTGATAATTCTAGTAAACTGAATTTTCTTTTGGTAATGATGTATGCAAATGGGCTTAAAGGGAACAATTGGATTATGCTGATCCCTTCTGAGGGTTGCACTGTGACACCAGTGCAGGCGTCTGGCACAGTTTGGGTGCATGATCTTGTTCTGCTGCACAACAAGGGCAAAAGGTCTTTCTTCCACCCCTCCTGGTAATATCTGCAGGTACAAAAGGGCCACGAAATCAACATTTACGCATATTGAACCTGACAGAACTCATCATTAGTACGGTCCCATTTGCAACTAAGGCAGGATGAATCTGGAATTTCTCTTCTGAGCTTCCCACTCCCTCCCTGGAGCTGGCTGAGCCCCTCTGAAGCCCCTCTTCCCTGCAGGAGCCACTCCTAACAAGCCTCTATCAAAGGTGCTGCAGACAGGCAGGAGATCGTGGGTGTTACTTTGATTTTTTTCCAGTTCAACTCGCTTCCAAATTTAGTTTTACCTGAGGTCAAACACAAATGCTGTGAAGTTTTGGGTTGTTTCGTAGTAAAGTGCTGCCTCCTGCTGGGAAAGGGGCCCTGTAAAACAGACTGTGCAGTAATTTATCACAAAGGATTCCTTTCACCTGGAGTCTGGGAATGGGCTTTGCAGAGATGGCTCCATCGGCAGTGAAATAGCTCCAAAATAAGTATTATTCAATAACGTTGAACAAAATGAGAACTATTTTAAAGAAAAGCCTTGCTCTAACGTGTGGTACTGTCCAGTGTGGGGGAACTGTGCCCATAAAGGCAGAAATCCCTATTTCTGTCCATCATTGGACAAAATGTGTTCCCACATCCTCCTAAATGACCCATTAACAGGAAGGGGCCTTTTATTAATTGTATTCCCTTGTGTAACCCCTTAACTAACCAGCTCTGAAAATACTCTGGGGTACTGCTATCCCAGTCTCTATTTACACCCCAGTACACCCTGGCAATGCACACCCTGTACAGGTTTAAATACCAGTTCTCTC
This sequence comes from Dendrocincla tyrannina, assembly GCA_035047865.1. Classification (NCBI taxonomy): domain Eukaryota; kingdom Metazoa; phylum Chordata; class Aves; order Passeriformes; family Dendrocolaptidae; genus Dendrocincla; species Dendrocincla tyrannina. Next base: position 1,318,957 of record JAWWMP010000011.1, on the reverse strand, counting down.
TCGGTGCTACGGGGACAGAGCTTATTGATGAGATCTAGAACTAATTAATTCAAATTACCAGTGTCTTTGGCTTGCAAATGGCTCGTGGGCTGTCAGTACAATATCTGGGGGTGTTTGATATTGCTGTTGGTTCTATCAGTAAGGAAAATCTTGCCCATATATTCTCACTTTGACCTCCTCTCCCTTTGCTCGTGATGTCTCAGAGTCCCTTCCTGCCTGTGACTAATGGGGTGACACAAAAATAACCACCCTGATGTTTTTCTGCAATCAACCCACTAGATGGCAAACAACCACTTCAAAAAGCCCACAAATACAGTTGTCTTACATAAATAAAACCACTGGTGACTTGCTAAAGGAATTACTTTTCTGCTTGTAGTTAAGCCCAAAGTATAGTGAAGCTTGTCAAGAAAACATTAACAAGATAGACTATTAAAAGCTCTTTCACATTCTTGGATCCTGAGGTACAATATGAGCTTTCACATGGAATGGTTTGGGTTGGAAGGACCTTAAAGCCCACCCAGTGCCACCACTGCCATGGACAGGGACACCTCCCACCAGCCCAGGTTGCTCCAAGCCCCGTCCAACCTGGCCTTGGACACTCCCAGGGATCCAGGGACAGCCACAGCTTCTCTGGGCACCCTGTGCCAGGGCCTGCCCACCCTCCCAGGGAAGGGTTTCTTCCCAGTATCCCACCTGAACTGACCCTCTTTCTTTTGTCAATACAATACACAGCCTTGCAGAGGTCGTGCTGTCTCTCCGTGGAAACTTGGCACTGACTCACAGCTCGGTGGAGATTTCAGAGCTGCTGTAAGAGAAGTGATGCCCCTGACAGAGGGGTAGAGGCGAAGAGGCAAGGACCTGATGAACCCGACCTTTCTGCTTTGAATCATTCTCTGAGGAAGGAAAAATAGTAAAAAAGACCTCTTGAGGTTAAGAAGACATTTGAAAATGCTTTAAATGCAGAACAAGCTTGCAAAGTAACACCTCACAGACCATTGCAGGAAATCCTACAAGGGAGAGAAGGGGCGAGCTGGCAAGTCTAACTCAGCCCCAACTCTACTGTTTCTCTGCTCTGTGCCCTCTTTGCTTTGCCAACTGCTATTTCAATATTTGGATGATAGCAGTAATGATTTGTTTAATATTAAAAGCGGCTTTTTATACTTCTATACACAAAGGGCCCCCCATCAGGCTGGCAGAGCAGGAAGCTGTGGCTGCGAAAACACAGCTGCAGAGCAGGAGAGGGTGTGCAGCCCCTCAGATAACTCTCACACCCTTCCAGGGAATATTTGAGAGCCCAAGAGCCTTCCTGGTACCTCCTGCATACCCAAGGTCAGGCACAGAGAGTGCTGCTCCCCCTGCCCTCACCTCACCCTCCTCTCGTGCTCAGTAAAATCAAACAAGCAAATGGCTGAAGTGCTGGAAGCTTTGCTGGGTGTTTCTGGGAGCTGCAGCATTTCTGTACCAGCTGTGCCTTTGCAGGGGAAGCACCTGCTGGGCCGTGGGCTGGCTCACTCCCTGCTCTCTAGACCGTGCATCGCTCTGCACTCCACCAGACGAGGAGTGTTTGGGGTGACAGCCACCCCCAGCCTGTCCCCAGGGCAGGATGTGGTCCTGTGGCTTCGGTGTAGCACGGAGCCTCTTTGGGGCTCCCAAACACCCCCCAGAGCTGCACCATCCCCAGGAGCCCACACAGAGCCTCTTTGGGGCTCCCAAACACCCCAGAGTTGTACCATCCCCAGGAGCCCAGCCAGGCTTGTGGCTGCTGACAGTCTGGGTGAGCAGGAAACTCCAGGAAGCTCCCAAGAGCCTGGACAGTTAGGAAATTCCTGGGTAAAGCCATTCCATCTTCAACAGAGCTGACCTGGAAATGCTGGAGTGGGCTCAGCCCGCTCCTTAGGTTGTGCCTGCTGGGCCAGGATGAGGATAGCACATGTGATGCTGGGTTTTGCAGGGTGTCCCAGTAATGACAAACCAGACACTGCCCTTGGTGCTTTCTCCACGCTGGCACACACTCCTTGGCTGCCAGGGATGGTTTGTCCGTGCTGGCACAGACTCCTTGGCTCCCAGGTCACTGCCCCACACCAGCCGGGTGAGCCCTGGCCAGCCAAGCCGGCCTCATCTTTCCTTTTCTGTCCTTCAAAGCTGCAATGATGCAAGCTCTAAAAATAATTCAGGCCTCTCCCTGTAGTGACAAATGTCCTCCTGCCCAAACCAGGGCTACATCTGTCCTTGCTGTGAGCCTGGCAGGATACAGCCTGTTCTTTTCCATCCCCTCGGTGCTTCCCTCTGCCTTAATGGCTCTGCTGGCACTTACTCCAGGGTGACACCTGACCTGTGCTTCCTGGGCCACGTTCCCAGGTCAGTTCTTTCACTGTCATCATGACACAGGGTGCAAGAGGCTCTCACTGAAGCAGGGGTTGTGCTGTGAGTTTGGGGAACCTGGGCTGTGCTCAGCACCATCTTCTCCCAGTTGCTGTTTTCCCAGTTTTCTTATCTCCAGATGGGAATTCCATCAGACCTGCAGTAGCTCCCCCAGGATAGATCTGATTTTAAGTGTGAGGGGGATGACATTGAGGCTGGCTGTGTGTTCCCCCTGTTCCCAAAGCTGGCCAGAAGGGTCACAGACCCTCCAGGAACAGGCTGTCCCAAGGGACAGGGGCTGCCACACCTGTCACTTTTGGGATGTTCAGAGGCATGAACAGGTGTGTTAAGGCACAAAGCTGCCACAGTCTAAGGCTGCTGTTCCCACCCCTCCGACAGGGACTGGCCCTCCTGGGGTGGGAGGTGCTGGAGCAAACACACACAACCTTTTCCCCCTTCAAGGTGCTGCTGGCCAGGTGAGGGCTCAGCTGCTCCCGTGTCCTGGCTGGGAGGGACAGGCTGTCCCAGTGCTGACAGAGCTGTTCCAGCCCTGCCCTGACTCAGAACCTGCCCATGACTCACAGGACATTAACTACAAGTGTCAGTTGTGGCTGGACACATTTATCAGTTTCTATTTCTCAGAGCAATTTAATTAAAGCACGTAAGCTGTGTGCAGATGGAACGGGCTCCCACTGACCTGCAGCTCAGTGGGACTTGACAAGGTCCAACAGATCAAATTCCATGTGCTTTTCCTGGAATCCCAGTGTGACTTCATGAGAAAAAATGGGCTGAGTTTTAAATATGCTGGAAAGCAGGTTTGAACTGAAATGAGTTTGAGCCTGATGTTTAATTTGTAAATGCATCAAACTACTGTATTTCTGTATTTATTTATATTAATACTCTTGCAAATAGGTGAGCTGGTGAACAACAACCTGTAGGAAAAAGTGATTCTAATAGCTGGTGAGTATTCCTTATTCCCTTGTTTTCCCAATACCTTACACTGCTTTGATGGAAGGTGAAGCAATTTGTGCGAGTTGTGATGGGAAACTTGAAGCCTCAAGTCCATAAACTCATGAACCAAGAGAAAGGGGCTCTAGATCTTCTGAAAAATCTATAAAATACTCACTGAAATGCAGATTTACTGAGAAAACAAAAGGCAAGAAGTATTGTACCTTGAGTATGAGGTTTGAAGACCACAAATCTTCCAGTTCAGGAGAGTATTTTACATTCCAGGTGACAGCATAATTGGAAAAAAGTGTGCTTTCACACAGGAACAGTGTTTTAATCCTTTCTATATATAGACTTTAAGCCAAGCACCAGCTGTACCTTCACTGGAGTAAATAAGAAATGAGTGTGGCCCAGAGAAATGCCACCGAAACCAGGAGAGGGAGGGATTTGGGGGAGTGGAAGGTAAGGAACCAGTTAACCTGAAACAGAGAAACACTTGTAGCCCAGAGTGTAGCCCAGAGCGTTCACAGCCACGCCGGTTTCACACCCAGTTCCTCGGGGTGGAACTCGAGCCCAATTCCTCTTTTCTCTTTCAAAACCGGTGAGTAAGAGATTGAAGCACTCGCCCTCTGGGGACAGTTTCAAATAATCCTCCTTGTTCCTCTGAGCTGTTACTTCAGAGCCCAGAGTTTGTAGAACTGGAGTCTCTACAAATCTTTCACAGAAGTACTTAAGGAATTCCTCTTCAAATCATAATGTGGCAGAGTAAAACAGTTTGTCCAGCTGGGATAAATCCCACTGCCAAGATTTTCAGCACCAAACTCCTTTATACCCATGCAAACCCAGTACTCGACCTGTACTGGGGTGGTCCTTGCCATCAAAAGTCCTGTCAGAGCCACTAATGCAGATTTTTATCCCTGAGATGGCAGGTAATTCCAGATTCTCAGTTTATTTATCACATTCAGCATGAAGAATTGAAGTCAATCTCCTGAATAATTTGATAAAAAACCAAACCAACAAACAAACAACTCTCAGAGAATTTTTTACTTTGGAGATTTTAGAATTTAATGAATAAATTGATCTAAGCATATTCTGCATTGTCTTATTCTCATCTATTTGATGTGACAGCAGAAAATTTCAGCTATCTGCTCATGCCAAAATATTTTCCTGCCTAACTTTCTGCCACATTGTTTTTATAAATCCATCATTTTTTTAAGGAAATCAGATTTTTCTGTCATCACTGATTCTTATTTTCCCAAAATAATCCTTTCTTTTCTGTTAAGGTAATTGCATGCTGTAATTTATAGCTCTTTGCTAAGAAACTGTTTCTGAATTTTCTTCTGGGAAACATCTCCCGCCAAGCCTGTAAAATCCTCAGGGGATTTAGGCACCGAGATGGTCTCACTACCATGAGAAGAGAGGTTTGGGGATAGCTAAAACTCCCTTTCCACGAGGCGTTTCCTCTTTTCCCATGGTTTATTACTCAGCTGTGGAGCCTCTGTCTGCAGGGAGACACCTGGAAGGACCCACGTGCAACTGGTTTTAAGGAAGGAGCTTCCCTGGATTGTACAATTCCAGGCCAAAGGGCTCCAAGAGGGTGACCCTCGTTGGTGCCTCACCATGACTCAACCAGCAATTATTGATTGATGTTTTCCAGCAGTGTCCCAGCAACAAAGCACGACCTGATCCTGCTGCGGAGGGGACAAGGCATTGCTCAACTTCATGGAATTCCAAAATACATACATAAAACCATCAGGAATTGGGAAAAACGGTCGGGCAAGTTGAGCAAATGCACTTCTCTCCAGGCTTTTGAAATATCAGAGTGCAACCTGGAAAACTGGAGCAGAGCAAACCCGAGCAACGATGGGTGTGTGCACGGAAATAAAGCAAGCGGGCAAATTCCAGGGTGCTGAGTGCCACCTGCTGCTTCCATGACTCGTTTTTCCTCCTTTCCAGCCTTTTTGGCACACGTGAGGAAAACGGAAAGAGCTGTTTGCCCTCTGCAAATACCACAGAACCCAGCATTTTCACTTCAGGATAATCTGAGGGTTCGAGAACTGAGTCAGCTTTTCCCAGCTCTCCTTTTCATTACGATTTCTTCAACCTTCCGTCCACTCCGTGGGCTGTAAATTGCTTTTGCCATTGCAGAGATGTTTGGCACCAGCCGTGTGGGTTCACAGGACTATTTTGGGCTGTGTTATCACAGCACCAAGGGCTGCTGCAGGTTTCTAAAAGGCCAGTGGTGTTCCAGGTTGGCCGTGGCACTTTTTTAAGATGTGTAAAATCATTTTTAAAATCTCATGGATTGTATAGTGCGTGGCTAAAGGGGGGGAGTTTGTCGAAGGACCAGGAAAATAGGGTGAGTTATTCCAAATAACTGGATAACAAATAATAGCCCTCCCAAATAACTGGAATCTCTGCTGAGTCATGAACCTGCACATAGAGCAGCTCCCAATTAAATGCTCTATTTCCATTAAAACCCACTATTTTGGTGATAGTTACAGACTTTCAGGCCCCAAACTATAAATGGAAAGGAAGGCTGTGAAACAAACACACTGTGGGCTTGGTGATCTTTCTAAAAGAGTTGTTTGTGAAACTGGGGAAGTTTATTAACAATTGTAACCATGGCACAAAACAAGGTGCCCCACCCCATGTGGAGTAGAACACTCTCCTCCAGCACTGCTGTTCCTGTGGAAGCCTGGATGATGAGGATTAAATATCTTGGATTTGAATCTCTACAGATGCTTTTATATTCATCCTGCGTGGCACAACCCCCTGGCAGTGACCCTCCCTGACTCTGCCACAGCGTGTCCATAGGCTCTGCCATCCTCACACCTCCTTCCCAGCAGCTCTGCTCATCCTGGACAACCAGAGGAATAAAAGAATAAACCTTTCCCATGTCCTGTGCAGCACCGGGACCTGCGGAGCTCTGGGGGCGTCCCAGGAGGGCAGAGCCACACCAGGCCATCTGAGCCAGTCCATGCACACACACACACACACTGGGATTGTCACAGCGAGGTGTCCCCTCCGGCACATCCCACAGTGTCCCCTGTGGCACAGCCAGGCTCTCGGTGTGGGGGAGCAGTCCCACGGCCCCGTGAGGGGACAGTCCCCATGGGGGGACCCCTGAGGGCATCTCAAGGGCCGTGCCCAGGCTGGGACCGGGTTCCTGGGCTCAGGAAGGACACGGAGGGGCTGGAGCGTGTCCAGGGAAGGGAACAGAGTGGGGAAGGGGCTGAGGGAGCTGGGGGGGGTCAGCCTGGAGAAAAGGAGGCTCAGGGGGGACCTTCTGGCTCTGCAAGTCCCTGATCCAGGGGAGGGATTGGATTCTGCTCCCAGGGAACAGGGAGAGGAGCAGAGGGAACGGGCTCAGGCTGGGCCAGGGCAGGGCAGGGGGGACATCAGCAGGAGGGATTTGTGCCTGGCAAGGGTGGTCAGGCCTTGGCAGGGGCTGCCCAGGGAGGGTTGGAGTGCCCAGC
>JAWWMP010000011.1:1262793-1277937 GCA_035047865.1 Dendrocincla tyrannina | reverse complement strand
GTGCTCTCCAGCTCACTCCAGTGCTCCCTGGGTGCTCCCCAGCTCACTCCAGTGCTCCCTGGGTACTCCCCAGCTCATTCCAGTGCTCCCTGGGTACTCCCCAGCTCATTCCAGGGGCTGAGGCCCTGGCACAGGGTGCCCAGGGAAGCTGTGACTGCCCCACCCCTGAAAGAGTCCAAGGCCAGGTTGGATGGGACTTGGAGCAACCTGGGCTGGTGGGAGGTGTCCTTGCCCTTGGCAGGGGGTGGGATGGGATGGGCTTTGAGGTCCCTTCCAACCCAAAGTATTCCAGGATTCCATGATAACTAATTGCTCGATGTGATAGGCTGACACAACGTGCCAGCTTAGGGAAGGGGATTCAGGTTTTGAGAAGATAAGTCAGGATGCCATTCAAGCATCACAAAATATAGAACACGCTGAATAAAAAATAAAATAGAGACTGTGAGCATCTCTGGTCTTCTAACATAAGAACAAGGCAATTCTCCTTGGTGTTAAAGAGGGGCAAAGCTGAAAAAGAAAGTGCATGTTTATCATGTTCATAAACAAACTATGAACTCGCTGTTTACAGGAACCTCTGAAGGAAACAGAGGGGGAAAGGGAACTCTAAGGGTAGTTTTCATAGCAGCATAAATAAAACAGTATCTTATGTAATGATACTAAACCACATATTTCAAAGCTTAAAGGATCATCTGATGAGGCTCAAGGCCCTCTCAGATCAAGATGAGACACGTAAGGAAGACGGATTATCCCCTAATTGCTCCTCTGAAGTTTCTGCTCCTTCCGTGGTTTTCAGAGGCGAGGACAGGACATGGAATTAAACGGACTTTAGACTTTCTACACCAGCAGCAAGTGCCAACATTCCAGCTCCTGGAATCCTGTGAGCCACCCCTGGACTCAGGCAGCTCCTCCTCGTGCCCACAGGCACCTCTCCAAAACATTTAACTCAATAATGGGCCAAATGATCGGAGTTACATCCAACATGGCACCTCCTAAAATGGAAAATCCACAGTTCTGGGAATATTTTTTTTTTACCCAGACAGTTGCATCAGGTTATGTACCTACAATATTGAGACTGCTTATTTTTCTTGCAAAAAATACCATTTATGTACAACCCGCATTTTGTTCGTGTCTCCTAAAAATTCTGCCTTGGTGATTTTACAAATGAGCCAAAGGTACCAATTTTCACACTGTCCAACAGTGTGTCCAAGATTGTCTTGAAAAGGACAATTTAAATAAAAGTGATGCCTTTCTTCCCATTTACTCAGATCTTCAGGATGAGATTCTGTGGCTAGTAAGTGACTTTTAAGGCACCCTCTTCCAAATCTTGCCTGCCAGAGTTTACTCTCAGTAGAGAACTAATAAGAAGTAGCTACAACCTGGCAATGAGACACCAAAATATGACAAGGGCAAGGTTTGGGGACACTGGAACACTCAGTGTTCCAAGAAAAAAAAGATAAACATGGATTATCAGAAGAATCAGAAGAATCTTGTCAAAGCAAAACCTAAGTGATTATACATTTGTTTAAAGTGGGGTTTTTTAATAAATACCCCAAAAAAGGAAGACCTATTGAGAGTATTTCGTATATGGACAGTGTCTGAAAATGATGTGGAATTATCTGCTCATTTGTCATTCCAACACATCGCTCCTGGAGCTGTCTAACAGTATTGTTATAGCAATGAATCAATTTAATAATAACATATTAACATGGAGGATTATTATTATTATTCTAAATGTCCTCAGCAAGAGGAGCTGATAACTCACTGGATGGTCTCTGCAGTGTCGTGTCTGGAGCAGTGAAACTCCTCCACTGTGACCACCACTGAGACCTCCAGCTTTCAACCTGACCTGCCACACTGAGCATAAGGCAGCATGGCAATTGCTGTGCCAACTGGATGACTCAAAGCTGTGCCCAGAACAGCACAAGCTCTCTGTGTGTTTCCAAGGTCTGAAAATATCCCTGAGCCAGCGCGGTGAATGCAAGAGAAAATGACTCAGGAGATACCAACATAAATCATCTTCTGCACCGAGTTACTGTCTCCACAGAGCTCCCAACATATTAGAATTTACATTATTACCATTTCAAGTGCTGTCACTGTTCTTGCAGTTTTCAAGAGGAGACACAGTCAAGGGCAAATCATTAGAGAGTCTCCTGTTCCGTGACTCTAAAGAGACTGGCTTGGCCTCACCTGCTGTTTGGTTCTGCTGCTGAGAGCCAAAGCCCTGCTCAGTCTTCTCACAGTAACAGCCACAAAGTTGAGTGTTTTTAAAGACATTTTTGGGGCATTTTTTTCCCTTGGCAATTTGCTAGAAACGTCCAAGTTCTCTTACCCAAAGTTTCCTTCTGCAGCTCACGGCACCTGCTCTGTAGCTCGTTGCCCTGCTGAAGGGAGGTTTGGAGCTGTTGAGTTTTCAACTCCACCGTGTCAGCTACCCCAGTCAGATGTTTGACCTTCTCCTGGAGACATTCGTTCTCTCTCTGGGATTTTGCCAACCTTTGATTCAGTTTGGGTATTTCTGAGGAGGAAAAAAATGCAACAAATATTGTCAAATTCACCTTGTTCACTAAAAATATGACACTGTTTTATGACCTCAAGACTCAGCATTCACAGAATCATGCAACACTTTGAGTTGGAGGGATCCTTAAAGCCCATCCAGTCCCACCCCCTGCCATGGGCAGGGACACCTCCCACCAGCCCAGGTTGCTCCAAGCCCCGTCCAACCTGGCCTTGGACACTTCCAGGGATCCAGGTGGCTGCCACAGCTTCCTTGGGCACCCTGTGATTTTACAACTGCTCCCTCCTCCCATTTCTGAGCACAAACAAACCATTCCCAAATCCAGCTGGGTTCATCTGAGGGGTCTGTGGGTTTGCAGGGGCACAGAGCAGTGCATGGGCTGGGAATAACTCCCTTGGCCCACAGCCTGCTTCCTGCTGGAACAAGGGTGTGCTTCAGGAGAGGAGGGGCTGGGAGCAGGGCACAGCCAAGGGCTTGTTCTGGAGGGGTCGTGCCCAGCCCCAGGCTCGAGACCCACACTGGTCCCTGGGTTTTGTTCTGCCTCAGCTGAGCTGAGCGTGAAAAGAGTGTGCAGTGCTGTGATTACAGACTGGGACACCCAGAGCATCCAAACAGGCCCCGTGCTGACTTTCACAGCTTTCAAGGCCTTTGGAAGTAACAGCTGTGTAGGAATTCCTTCCCTTACAGTTTTTCAGTGCGTATGAGTGGATGATCTGCTGTTCCACAGAATCACAGAATACCCTGAGTTGGAAGGGATCTACAAGGATAAGTCCAACTCCTGGGCCTGCACAGGGCACCCCAACAGTCCCACCATGTGCCTGAGAGCCTTGTCCAAACTCCCTGAACTCTGGGGGTCAATCTGATCAGGGTTACAAGGTCCAAAGAAGTAGGTGAGCTGCTGCCACCCTTTCCATCACCCTCGTGAGAGGGGACAGAAGGGCAGGGTGGGTGACGTGCATCCCCCACATCACTGTGCCCCTGTGAACTCCAGTGCAAACCCACAGCCTGAGTGAAACCTGCGTGTGTGGAGCAGCTCAGAAAATGCAGCTTTATCTCAAGCACCAGCTGCCCAGTGGGCTGTGCTTCCTGTGCCACGGCAGGGAACTGGGATGTTTTCAATGATGGCTTTGTTCCCACGGGGAAGGAATCAGAGGGCAGCTGTGCCTGGGGCAAGGAAGCACAAATCCACTGAGCAGCAGCAGCAGCAGAGCTGGGGGGTCCCCAGGGGAGGGCTCTGCCTGCTGGAGATGAGTGAGACCAGAAAACCCCTCCTTAACTCTCACTTTCTGTAAGAACAATCAATGTAAACGTCAGTGGCAACATGCCCCGTTTTGATTCATGACCTCACCTCGGAGCACAGAAAGGGCTGTGTGTCCTGAGGATCCCTCTCTTCCTGTGCTCAGTCCCTGCCTATTTCTGCTGATAAAGGGAATGTCAATGTGTCCCAGCAGGCATCCTCAGCCTCAAAGAGATCCATACATTTCCAGGCTTCTTTTCTGGAGAATGCCTTGTTTTATTGGTGAAATACTCCAAATATAGACAATATCTGTGTGGAAGCAGGAGTGGAGCCTTTCCTATCCATGCTGTGTATCCCTCATCCAACACATCCCACTTGAGACTGGTGCCACACTGTGAATATTATATCCAGCCTTTCTAAATCAAAACAGTTTAGTCCCACATTTTCTTTTGGCCTGTGAATGCCATTTCAAAGCTTTTATGTTGTTGTAGCAGTTGTCCATGATTAACATATGGTAATATATTAACATACAGTAATTTTTTTTGTTTATTTTACTGTTTTTGCAAACAGCTTTTCAGAACATTCAGGTTTTGAGAACAAAAATGCTTCCTGAGGGGCTGCTCTTTAGTCCAGTTTGCATGGTTAGTTTGAAAGCAGCTTCTAAAAGCCCTTAAACATGTACTTAATTAGCCTGGTTAATGAATGGCAAATAGGAAACAGCGTAAGAAATTAAATCTTTTGACATTTACATTGTTTAGTCTCACAATAAATGGATTTAAGTGCAGAGCAGTTGGAAAGATGATAGACAGAGAAAATATTTGCACCACAGAAAGTGTTTCAAATCTGCCTGTGGGCAGCATATAAAACATGTAACACCTGTCCTGACACTGGAGTTAGGCTTGGTCTAACTTGACTATTGTCAGGAATAATGTAAATACAAGTGCTGTAAGTTCTTTGGCCAACTGAATGTTTAGAGTTGCATTTGGAGAAGGCACAGGAAAGAACTGCAGCCTTTCAGCAGCTGAAGGGGCTCCAAGAGAGCTGGAGCAGGACTTTGGACAAGGGCCTGGAGGGACAGGACAAGGGGCAATGGCTTCCCACTGACTCTGGACAAGTTAATGCCAGAAATAGAAATCACCTACTTAATTTTTACCTTCTCATTTACTGTATTAGACTCCAATATCAAAAATTTTCTCTTACCCAAAATTCTTGCAAGATGCTTTACCTGTCAGAGCCTCTTTGCTCACAGTCTTTATTTGCAGAGAAATTTCCTCTTTCATGGCAGCCCAGTTCTCCAGGTTGGTGGAGATGACCTCTTTAATGCTGTCTAGTTCACTTCTAATGAAAGGGAACAGGGAGACAGCCTTGTTCAGAGTGGAGCAATGGTGATCCAAGGTACTTCTGCAAGAGAGAAAACAAAATTAGAGGCATATTTTAAAAATAATTTATATAGTAAACTTAGGAGTTAAACTTGACAACTACTCTTCTGTTATACAATAATTTATACTGCATTAGTGCATGAAATATGCTGTATTATGATTGAATGTATTTTTAATAAGGTTCTCCCTTCTAAATGTTGATTTAGAGCTTTTACATACAATCATTTTTTAAAGAGAAATCACAGTACTCACATTTAAATGACTGTATGGCCAAGCCTATGGTGAGTGTTTATAAACAGTACATATGTAAGAAACAGAGTATTTTCAACATCAGCATTTCTTTTTGTGTTCTTACCTGAGCACTTGGGATTGTTTGTAGGCAACTTCCTTCTCTTCCTGGAAATACTGCAAATCAGCTTTCACATTTTTAAACTCCTCTTGCTTGTTTTTCAGCTCCATTGTCAGGTTTTTTATTCTAGAGAGGCAAATAAAATAACCAGAAAGTATTATTTGCACTAGTAAACAACCTCTAACTTCTCTGTCAGCTTTAAATTAAAAGCATGGAATCCTAGAAAGGTTTGGGTTGGGAGGGACATCAAAACTCATCCAGTGCCACCCCTGCCATGGGCAGAGACACCTCCCACCAGCCCAGGGTGCTCCAAGCCCCATCCAGCCTGGCCTGGGACACTCCCAGGGATCCAGGGGCAGCCACAGTTTCTCTGGGCAACATCCTGGAGGGCTTTTCAAAGGTGATCATCACGTATTTCACACAGGTATCAGTCTCCAGATGGAGGGAATTTGTCCTTGGTTCACACTCTGGATCATGGAACTGTTTTGGTGCTTCCTTCTCCCTGATCTTCCCAGGTGCTCCACAAGAGCACCTGATGGCTTTTTAAATGACAGTGCAGGGGACAATTTTCAGCATTTTACTTCCACACTGACACCAAAAAAATTTAAACCCGGGAAAGAAAACCTTGCTGTTATCAGGACTCAGAAACACATTGTGTACCCTCCCTCCTACTGAAAAAATGGCCTGTGCAGGTCCCTTCCAACCCAAACCATTCCGTGATTCTCATTTTGGGGCACAGGTTTTGAAAAGCAGCCCCATGACAGACACAGGAGAACCCACCAGCGTTTCTGTCATGCCCCCACTGCACAGGAGAAGGGGAGGAAGAGGAGGAGGGTGGTGGTGTCCCCGGGCAGTCCCAGGGGCTCTCCTGCTTCACCTGCAGCATTTCCCTCCAGAACGTTCCTGTCCCAGCACGGGTGTGTTTGGCAAGCCCAGCTCCCACCGTGTAAATAAATCCAGGTTAAACGCTGTGCTTTCAGCACCTCGGGACTCATTCCCACAATTGTCATGGAATGAATGGAACTGCCCAGGAAGAACAGAGTTGAATCCAATCCCCTTCCCAGCGAAGGAACACACACAGCACCTCAGCCCCAGCTGCACTACAGCTGTTTGCTGTAGATAACCACCCTAAACCAGCCTTCCATCCCCAAAATACAACTGCAGTGACAGGAACTGTTAAAAACCAGCCCCTTTTGAAGCTTTCAACACTCACTGTTCATGCAGAGTAAATGATCTGTTTCCCTACTGGTGACTCCCTGTCACAAGTAAATAAATAATACTTGAAGCGACAAGTATTTTACAAACCCAAAGGCTGGCAGGAGCTTTGCCTTCAATTTTTAAAGGCAGCAGAAAATGGGAATTATTTATAGCCAAAAAATACAAACATTAAGACAAACTATGGAAGTGCATTAGTTACTGTTATCACATAGATCAGCACACCTGCACCAAAATGCACATTTTAAGAACTATCAGTCCTGACAAAGAAACTTGAAACTGCAGAGCTCTGACAAAATCAGACCTGAGTATCTGGGAGTTAAAAAGCAACGTTTGGGGCTCAAATGTGATCATTGGACCAAAACAAACAAACAAACAAACAAAAATTGAAGGCATTTCTGGCATTAACTTTTAAGGAAAATTTCCCCAGAAGTACCTGCAAATTTCCTGGAGGGGGAGGCAGGAGGGGAGAGGATAAAGGTGTTTGGTTGTGTTTGGGAGCAGAACTGCTGTCACTAACAGGGAGATGTCCATCCCTTTACAGCTACAGAAATTCAAATCTACTTTTGCAGATGAGGAAAAAAGCAGCGATTCATCAGTGAACAGTAACAAATCAAAACTTTGGGATCCAGGGAAAACCGGGTGCTCCTTTTCCATTCTTTGTCTAAAATGAAGAGTATTTGAAGGCCTTTTGGTTTAAAAAAGAAACTGGTAGATAAGTAGGGACACATTTTCTTCCTCTTTCAGAGCTCTGATATAATAAAAGGGACATTTTCAGCATGTTGGGGTCAGTCTCACACAACAGAACCTGTGGAAAAGGCAGGACAGTCGAGCTCTCCTGGCACCAGGAGGGAGCAAAATAAACATGTTGTTTTGGTGCTTTTTAGCACAAAGGAAAAGTTCACTGGATCATCAGACGCTGGCATTTAGAGAATGGTGGGAACACACTGATCTCATCCTCTGCCCTATAGTTCAGCTGGGAGAATTAACAGCCCATCTCTGCATGCAGCACGTTTTCCTGGGGAATACAGGAGGAATCCTGCCCGGAGTGGGAGGGGAATGAGGACGTGGTAACTCCCAGTGCTGCCAGGAGAAGAATAGATGAGAAAATAAAGAAGGAGTTGCAAACACACTCATTGTCCTAGAGCAATGACAGGAGAAATTACCCTGTTTGTTGGGATTTAGGGCGTTTCACACAAGTGAAAGAACAGAATAAATAGTCTTGGTACTCCCTGTGATTCCCGGTGGGACTGGAGGAGCACCAGCATCTCCAGTTGGCTGGAGGGGGGACAGGAGGCACAGAGAAGCCTGGAACATACTGCCCCAAAAAAGTTCCAGCACAGTATTTTCAGCTCCATGAAACTTTAGGATCTGCTCAGACCCAAGAGTTGCTCATTTTCATTTCAGAGCCAGTGGCTGCTCATTTTCACTCCAGCAGGTTGCCCAGGGCAGTGGTGGAGTCACCATCCCTGGAGGTGTTTGACAAACAGGTGGATGGGTACCTGAGGACTTATTAAGCATTTAAATGTATTTAACAGTTCTTATATTGGGGCAAGAATTATCCAAATTAAATTAACTCGCAAAATTAAAGTGATTTTAACGCTGAATAAGGCTTGAATAGCTAAGTGGAACTAACTAATGGTCCCCAAATCCCAAAGGACGGGTAACTGCTCTGCCAAAGCTCCTGTTCCCAGGGGCTTTCGAGGTTACCCACAGGTACAAACAGCAGCAATGCCTGAACCTCAAAGGAACAGAAAAATGAAACAGCCTGAACTGACAACGAAGATTAAATCCCTTGGTCTGCCAGAGATAAAAATTTAAAAAAGGGCTATTTGGCTTCTGGGAGGAATGATCTGTCAGACTCACCAGACCCAGAAACGAGGATGTTGAACAGTGACTTTATGCCAACAGCACAAGGTAGTAAGAGAGGCCCAGGACAGTAAAGAGAAGATAAGGAATATTTAGACAAGTTATTTAACAAGGCACAACAGTTGATTTATGGCTGGAATGGGAGCCTACTGCAAGTATTGCACTTCATTTCAGCAGCTTTTAAATCAAGCCGAGCCTTAGGGGGGAAAAGTGCAGAGATAAAAATTTTATTAACTGTTCCAGCTTTACTACAAAAAGTCAGCTCAATGAAAATTTCAAGCCTAGCTCTGGCAAATGACCGTCCCCAAGAAGAATGTGCTGTCACTGCATTTGCTCACACACTGAATTCTGCCACCCAGGGTCGTCAAAGGGACAAGGAGCAAACACGCTCTTTAAAAACACCATGTTAACCAAAGAAAACCCTGAATGTTGGGAAGGAGAGGGTGGAGGATGTTCAGGTTAAATGAAAAAATACTGCAAGAAACATTATGAGTAGAGTGATCTACAAGATAAACGCGCTTCGTTCAGTTGTGTGGGAACTTGTGCTCTAAAATCAATCTCTCATCAATAATTTCATCAGACACAAGCCTAATTAAATCCATTGATAGCAACGTTAAATTCTTAACAGTATTTGAGTCATTCTCAAAAAAAAAAAAAAAAGAAAAAAACAAGTTTCCAAAGCATTCCAGTCCAACCTCCAGAGCACCTGAACACTCAGAATGCCCCCCTTACCCGTTCTGGCCCACCTGATGTGAGTGAATGTGGCAGCAACACCCCTACTGAGGGTCCCAGAAATCCAAATGGCTGAACTGGTAATTAAAATTATCATTTCATTCTCACAAAAGCTTCTGATACACAGTTTGATTCAGAGCAAGAAACTACCAAGAGGTTTCTGGTGATCTTGATGTCCCCCTTTATTCCATCAGCTGTCACCTTGAGCAGCTGCCTTTTTATAAAGTATCTTTTATTCGCTGACTATAAATATTGATTGTTCATAGTCCTCCTGTAATCAATTGGTGGAATACAATGATGAAGTCCAAAATATGAGCAAAGAAAAGGATACAAAACCTGTAAGTATGAGCTGAAAGAGCACACTTAAAGGTTCTAATCCTTGTGTCCTGAAAATCCCAGTGTGGCTCTGAGGTCTATCATTAATCACTGCAGTTCTGAAGGGCCTGAAACTCCCCCTGCTCTTGGGATATTCACACACCTGTCTGCGAGGGTTTGAAAGCTCCTGTCCCTGAAGAACAACACCACAGCCAGGACCCAAAATGTTCTTAATTCCTTTAATATCAGCCCTTTAGAGAGTGAACCCTGAGCTTCTCAGGGTAAGAACACTGGGAATTCTCTACAGTGTTACTATGAGACAATCAGTCCAAATTACCCAACAGTACTGTGCCATTTCATTTTAAATATTACAATTCTACTACAAGGTGATAAGGTGAAGCATTTATCATTTCCCTTTGGGAGTGTGTGCAGGGGAAATACCTCCAAGTGCCTCCTGGCTTCTCTCTCACTTTAAATGTATTGACTGTTTCTAAACTAAGAAGGAATTTCAAACTCCCTTCCAAAGAATACTACAAAAGATGAGTTAAATAAAGTGTCTCAGTATCATATAATATCATAAAGTGTCTTATACGGTGCATCTGATACAAGAAAGACTCAATGATCCTCGTGAGTCCCTCCCAACTCGGTGTATTCTGTGATTCTGTTATTTGTGTTTTAACCCTCTTTGGGAGGAAATTCCCTACCAACATGCAGGGCAGTATCAGCAGAGTGGCTGAGGAGCTCTGACCTTTCTGTTTTGGACTCACTGGCAGCTCGGCAGCGCTCCAGGTCTCGGTACAGAGCCTGTAATTCAGCTTGAAGCCTCTGCTCCCGTTCTATACTTCCTTCATAAAACTTAATCTCCTTTTCCATTGCTTTTACTTTCTCTTCCATCACCTTGAACTCATGAAGGATCAAGTAGCTGACCCCGCAGTATTTGCACACTGTCTCGTCCCGGGACATCTAGGAAGAGAGAAAAGGGTGATGTTGTTTGGGAGGAACACCTTGAACAAAAACCCCCTGAGTGACACTAATTAATAGTAGTAAATTTGAGTAACTGAAACCATTTCATTCTCCAGAGCACTGAGGATCAGCTGATGGTGCTGCTTTAACAAAGAATACAGAAAAGCTCTACACTAGCACAGTGAACCCAAGCTACAGCAGTGCTTTGCCTTAGTGGAAACTTCACAGGCTACATCCACCCTGGCAGTGGAATATGTGGGAAGTCCCACTGGAATTCTCAAGCACCTCTGAGTTCTGCCTGATGTATTAATTGAAAATAAAATGCTGTGTTTAACGAAGTTATCTCCTTAATGAATCTGTGACTGCCTGAGCCAGCAAAGTGTTATTTCCTGTGGGTTTTTGGGAACTGTGTCCAAATGAAGCAGGCAAGATGAGTGACCAAAGTGATGTAACCCAGAGTAAGGGATTAATGAGGGTGATGTGGTGTCCATGGCACTGCAGTGCTGTGGGGAATGGAACCCGTTTGCTGGTAGGAAATATCCATGGCTAATTAAAAACTACAGAACACGTAACACACAACTTATGGAAAGACCATTCATTAAACTGAGAAATGTACTTTTCTAAGGGATCAAGTTATAAAACTTGAAGTAGGGGACATGCAGCACCTGCTCACCAGCACAGAGCCCTGAACCTGACAGGTTTCCCCCCGGTCTTGGGATAAATTCAGCATAAATTCCTTTGTGAGGAGATGGTGAGAATCAAGACTAGATCAGAGGACACTGAAAATACAGCTGAGAGACCCCTCTAGGCACCAGATATGAAAAGGTCTTGGCAAACCTGGAGATATGGAACATGGACCATGGGTGGCAGCTGGAAGAGCCACTGTATGTCTCAGAGCTTAAAACACACTCTAACCTTTCTTCAATTAATTTTTTCTTGCCTAATTACCAACACCTATAAGGACTTAACAGTGAATTATGAAAATCAGAAAGGTGGAAAACAGGAACCAATTTAAGTCAAATTAAGAATCCCTTGGTTAACAATAAAAAGGGGAAAAAGAAGTTATGTTGAGACATTGGGATAAACGGAAAAAAATCAGACTTTGAGGAAAGAAAACATCTTTCAAAAATTATACATTAAAGACTCATTACCCCATGGTTCAACAGTCTTTGGCACTTTAAATACAGCTTGATAAAAATGATATTTCAGCATGCCCTGGCCAAGCTTTATTTTCCCATTTGTTAGTGTTGCCCCACTTTAAAACACCCCTGGTTACAGTTGCTCCGAAGGAACTGAAAATGCAAGTTTATTTTTCCTGGCAGCTGCAAGCTGTGCTTGGAAATATGAAACTGTTATTCAGGATAACTACCATAAAGTTCCAAAGCACAGAAATTACTATATTGAAAGAGGACAAAATGAGCTGCTTGAGGGAGCACAGGAGGGGTTTCTTATCCCAGAGAGAACATGGTGCTCTTGTGCAGCATGACCACCACTGCCCCAAAATAAGCAGTGCTAGCAATCTCACTGGGCTCTGGGACTGAAAACAACTGAAAATCGTCAGGGTCTGCAGCTGAAAAGGCTTTGGGCAAGTACTAAACCTTCTAAATGTCTACATTTTTTGTTACTGAACTTCAAAATAAATGAAATCATAGAACAACAAACATTATCTGCCTGGGCTCAGCTGGAAGGGGGTCCTGCCCTTCACATCCATTGCTACTCAGGTGAAGGAAAAACCTGGAAGGAACCCAGAACAGGCTGGATTTTTAAAGTATTTGCTACATAAGAAAAAACAAACCACAGAAAAGGAAATTCTGCCCCTCTCAGGACCTTGCTCTGTACATTAATAATTATCCTGCAAGGACTGCAATACACACAAGTCTGTAGGAAACATTTTCATTAGTTCTTACACTTACAAACCACCTTCTCTGGAACAATAAGATTGCTGAGTAATCACTAAGAATGTGTGTTAAATACACAGTGATTTATCTTTTTAGATTCAACATTTCACTGTTTCCATTTGATCAAAACAACTTGTTGTCTTCTTAATTCAAAGCAGAAAAAAAATCAGGGGAAAAACACTTTGGAAGGAATAGAAAAAGAAACTATCAGAACTCTGAGTAGGAAGGGACTTGTATGCCCTGGGCAGTGAGGGAAGCAGCGAAGGGAAAAATCAATGAGGAATTAAACAAACCCACTGAGGACAAAGGGCTTGAAGTAGGAAGACATTTATCCACAGGACTTTGAGCCACAGTTGTGATACACGTTACACCACATGCTATGAAGCATCTGGGGGAGCAGCTTTAACTCTGCATTTGATTTTGGAAGCACTGATGTTATTCCATGGTTACAAAGAGTTCTTTAGATACCACGGCAAGTGAAGGACTGAGCCAAGATGGATAATCCCTCAAATTACAGCTGCTGACTCAGTTCCATCTGCAGAGCATAAGCTATAAGGAAAAAAAGAAAAAAACCGGTGGTCTGGACCATTTTTAGCCTTTTGAGCGATGAGAGAGGAATTTCTACCATTTCAACTTGACCAAGCAGCTCCAGGGTGTGCCAGCTGCTGCAGCACTATCCTTCTCCTGCCATATTTCAGATCCCCCCCCAGAAACCACCGGGGTGAAGAGCTGCATTCCTGTTCAAACACAACTGAGCTCCTTCCCCACTTAGCAGGGCTTGGGTAGCACACAATCCAGTGTGTGGATCACCCACCACAGAATCCCAGCATTGTCTGGGCTGGAAAAGCCCTCTCAGAGCACTCAGTCCAACCATGCCCAGCACTGCCAAGGCCACCACTGACCATGTCCCCAGGTGCCACATGGACACTTCCAGGGATGGGGACTCCACTGCTTTGTGGGCAGCTGTGCCAGGGCTGGACAACTCTCTTGGTGAAGAAACTCCTTACAACACCCAGTGCTCCTCAGACACGTAACGCTGTAGTAACAGCCCTTCCTCCCTTGGTGGATCTGGCAGGACTGAGATTGCTGCAGCCAAATAACAAAAAACTCTGTATTAGTTCAAACTAAACTTGTAGCTGAATACATAAAACTCAAGAAAAAAAATCATTATGCTGCAGCTACACACTCTTAAATTATTTCTGTATGTTGTTTTAGTCTACCTTTTTACCCAAATTTACTTTCTTTTTTGTTTCACTCCTCCTATCCCACACCATGGGAGAGGAGTGGGACTTTCATGTCCCTCTCCTGGCAAACCAGGCAATCTCTAGTACACAACAAAAAATCATGACTCAAACCACATCATTGATTTTCTCTGAGTCTTCTGCTGGATAGACAAAATGAAGAGTTATCTGACTAAAACTGATATTTGTTTTAGTCAAAGGAAGATTTTTAAGAGCATCAGTCAAAACTGTCCTTTTAAAAGAAAAAAAGTGCATTTTGAGCCAAGTTTTCAGTCAGCATCTACCCAAAAAGCAATCCAGCCAGTACTGCTGGGCCATTCTGTACACAGAATTATTTGCTCCACTTCCACAAAATTACAGCTGCTAAAAACAAACCCCAGTGCTTGCTCTGAATAGATATGAATAGAGTAGAAATAGGCTTGGAGTAAAACCAGAGCGTGGCTTCATTCAAAACATGCCCTGAAATAACGAGTTTGTCACGACAGGAAATAACACTCGGATTTCAGGTAGCTTGGATTTTGTCCTGCCTGTGAGGAAATCAGACTGATGAAGCAGAAAAGGCTGGAGTGCAGTGCTGGGAGCTGCTCCCACTGCAGAGCCCTGCAAACAGCCCACCCGTGTCCCCAGCAGACCTCCCCAGGGCTCCGGAGCTCTCCTGGGATGGGTCACGGCGTGCTCCAGCTTGGAACTGAACTGCAAAGCATTTCATGACAAAACACACCAGCCAAAGGGTAATTTAGCCCACTGTCAACCGTATCTTTGCCTGACAAACTCTTTGCATCTCCAGTTGGGACTGTTAGGAAGCCCCTCCTGGCTGCAAGCCCAGTGCTTGGGATGTGAGGAGACTCCAGGCCCCCCAGTTCCAAGTAACACACTTGTTGCAGGAAGGCTAGAAAACCTTCAATAGAGTGGATACAGCCCTAGTTTTATGGGGAAACCCAGATTATATTGCCCAGAGATGCTGTGGAGCCTCCCTCACTGGAGATATTCCAGAACTGTCTGGACACAATCCTGTCCCATGTGCTCTGGATGACCGAGGTGGAGCAGGGAGGTGGGAACAGATCCAACCTCACCCATCCCATAATTCTGTGATATAGTAAATACAACCCTAACTTTATGAGTACAGCAAGAGATAAATATGGTTTGCTGCCCTATGTGACCCCCAGTGACTCCAGAATTCTCCCCTTAAGGACAGCAGATTGTTAGCCAAGATCCACTTCCACAAATCCTCTGACACCACAACACACTGGGATAACAAAGCAGCTGCTTTTACTGGCTGGGAGCTGGTTTTCCCAAACCAACAAGGAACATTTCACTGGTGAGAAGACACACACTGGCACAGGGTGCCCAGAGGAGCTGGGGCTGCCCCTGGATCCCTGGAAGTGTCCAAGGCCAGGTTGGACGGGGCTTGGAGCACCCTGGGCTGGTGGG
>JAWWMP010000011.1:1243333-1255922 GCA_035047865.1 Dendrocincla tyrannina | reverse complement strand
TAGGGAGGGGGGCATGGAGGGAGGGAGGGATGGAGAGAGGGAGGGAGGGAGCGGCGGGTGCTGCATACCCGCCGCCCCGGCTGGACCCCCTGAAGGGGAGCTTGGACAGAGGGACATGAGGGGAGCCAGCCCTTTGGGGGGATATGGTGTTTTGGGGGCTGAAGGGGGGCCTGGACAGAGGGACGCGAGGGGAGCCGGCCCTTTGGGGGGATCCTGTTCTTAGGACGGCTGAGAGGAGCCTGTGCTGGGGGAAACTGAGGGGAGCCTGTGTAGAGGAGAGGATCCGGTCCTGGGCAGCCCTTGAGGGGGCTAAGGGAGCCTGTTCTGGGGGTGTGAGGAGATGCCGTCCCGGGGGTGAGCAGGTGATGCTCCAGCCGGGACACTCCCTGGGCAGCGCCCGTGGGAAGCGGAGCAGGGGGGGAGCTGCGCCCACCACACCGCTCTGAAGCGGCTCTTGGCTCCCGGGCACGAAATCCCCGCTCCACCCCGCCGTGGTGTCGGGCCGGGGGGGCCGGGGCACGGCGGAGCCCTGTGCGTGCCAGCCGAGCGCCCCGCACCGCCCGGGATCGGGTTCCAGGCGGTGCGAGCAGCGCCAAGGACAAACCGACGGGCGAGCAGCGAGTGCGTGACACGCAGCAGTCATAAGGCAGCTATTTCCATTGTTTTCCGGCAGGCTTTGTACCTTCTCAAACACACGTGGAAAGCCTCCCGCTGCTCAGAAATCCCGACCGGGAGGAGCAAAGTCCGTGCCAGTGGGCGGCTGGGGAAAAGGGCAATAAACACCAACACCCTCCTCGCACAAAGCGGGACCGACCGGGGGGGTGTGAGGCTGGAGAGGTGTGCCCGCACCTGCGGCATTCCCCGGGCACAGAGAAATGCGACTTGTTTCAGGCTGCCCTTTTAATTGCTCTGCACAAAGCGCAGCGCGGGGAAGCGGCTTTGCAGCGCTGTCTGCAAACAGCTCCTCTGGGAAGCTCGGGGTGTTTTGCTAGGGAGGAGCAGAGCTGCGGCGCTTATCATAGCTCCGTAGGTGTGCGGGGGATCCGGGGGGAGCGGGGGGTCCCTGTGCCGGGCCTGCAGCGGCTGATGGAGGAGCAGCAGCAGGGGTCAGGGGAAGGACAGGCACCGAGGTTATTCCTGGTGCTCCGTGCACAGCGCATTAGTTCCCCTTTCCAAGCGGTATTTGCTGGATTTGTTTGGTTTGCCCAGCTCCCCCCACTCAGCAAATGCCACACGGACGGGAGCGTGGTGGGAGAGCAGCCTCTGTGGAAGGATGTTTGGAGAAGGGATCTGCACAAAAGGGCTACCTGGGAGTCAAGGGCAGGCAGGTCATGCTGTGCAAAGAATAGAAACTCCCCGAAGCAGCACGGAAATGATAAAATCAGGGGCAGCGTGAGGGAGCAGGGTGGTGTTGGTTTGTGCAGGGTCCTGGTGCTGTGTGCAGGGTGCTGGTGCTGTGTGCAGGGTGTTGTTGGTTTGTACAGGGTGTTGATGCTGTGTTCGGGGTGTTGATTGTGTGTGCAGGCAGGCAGGGGTGAGCACATGGTCCTGACTCAGAGCAGAGCGAGACATGAGCGTGCTGATGACAGCGGAGCACTCGAGGCAGGAATGGGATCCTGAGGGAGGAGATCCCAGTGCTCCTGCCGTGACATTGCCAAATCAAAGTCAAGCTCTTGGCCTCAAGAGCACATGAGGTGACTCAGAGGAGGATCCGTATGGTTGAGCAGCAGCTGAGTGCCAGAAGTGAAGAGCTGTCAAGGATAATATCGGGAGTGTGTGTGTGGAGGACAGTGGGTTTATTTGCCACCATAGGAAAGGATTTGAAAGGGAATACAAGAAGCTTGTACTGAGTCTGACTTGGCAGCAAGAGAACTTGGGAAGGGTGCCAGGAAAAGCGTCAGAGATACAGGGCTGGAGTGAGAAGGGAAAACAGAGCACAGGCTGCTCCGGCAGGCGAGTGGTTGTGGAAATGGGCATGGAGGGGGAGAGGGCATTCAGAAATTCCCCCTGATGTCCCACCTGACCCTCCCCTGGCACAACCTGAGGCTGTGTCGAAATGCCCAAGCAAAGGCGCAAAGCCCCGGGAGAAGAAGGTGCAGAGGGGTCAGAGGTTTTGTTTTCTACCTTTAAGGCATTCAAGGGCATATCTGTAAGATCTCCTAATGCTCCATGATGATGTTGATGGTGGCACTTCTGATGGCTCCTTGGGCAAAACACAACTGTTCCCATAAGGGTGAGGTTCATCCGTGCAGGACTCAGCAGTTTCCCAGGAGCCTGACAGGAAACTCCCACGGGAACGCAGAAGCCCCATCAATCTTTCCCCTTCCCCCAGCCACCAGCGACCTGCTCTTTCCCAGTTTAAACACACGAGCTGGAGGGAGGGAAGCGTTTCTACTGCTGGGTCTGAAAAAAAACCAAACCTGAAAATCCTGCCAAAAGAGAAACTGCACACAGAGCCCTCCCTTTGGAAGGGGGCGAGGATGGATGGAACAAGACAGATGTTACAGCCTTGGGGAGCTACTGGAAGAAACACCAGGCAGTGCTGAGGGAACTCTGGAGTCACTGCGAAATGGGAAAAGACAGAGGGAAAATACAAATGAAGGAAGACAGGATGTTTAGAGGATGGATGGAGCATCCCAAGGAGGATGGAAGGGCTTACTTGAATCGAGCAGGTCATATCAGTACATGCATCATTCTGAGATCCAGCACGCCAAAACAACCCACCAGTGTCCCAGCTAACAGTGAAGGGAACGGGATTAGCCATAAGGAATATTGAGGAGAGCCTGGCTTTGCAAACCCTGAAATTGTATTGGGATATGAACTGTTGACACAGTCCTGGAGCTTTTCTTGGACTCCACTC
The DNA here is from genome assembly GCA_035047865.1 of Dendrocincla tyrannina. Classification (NCBI taxonomy): domain Eukaryota; kingdom Metazoa; phylum Chordata; class Aves; order Passeriformes; family Dendrocolaptidae; genus Dendrocincla; species Dendrocincla tyrannina. The sequence goes on along the minus strand of JAWWMP010000011.1, from coordinate 1,253,062 downwards.
CATCTCCTTTAAAATACTTTTAAACAACAGCTTATGGTGCTTGGCAGGAGATCAGGCGACTCCTTCCTCCACTTTGTGTTGGTTACTGACTCCTGGGTTGCGATTGCACTGCAATGTCCTGGCACATCCTGATAGGAAAATGCAAATGTTGCATTTCTGTGGCACGGCCCGACAATTTAAATTTATCTCCCCCCAAGAGATAACAGCACGTGGATGTTGATTGCAGGCTGTGCCACAGCACAGTTGTTAAAATGCAGCCGGATCCTCATACCTCAGGCTGAAAATGAGATGGAACAAGATTTTTCTTGCTTTGCTCTAGGACCTGTTTTGTCATCAGTTACACCCATTGACTTCAAATGGGGCAAGGTCAACACCCCATCCAATGCTCAGCACCACCAATTTCACCCCATTCCTGGGAATCATCCTTCAGCAAGTGATGGTTCCCATACGCAGCTACTTCTAAGGATCCTAAATTGTGTCAGAAAGAGATTTTAGACCAAATTGCTTTAAAAGCTTTAGATTTCTTTGAGATGTATTCCAAAAAACCCAAACCAAAACTGTTGAAGAGTTTGGCCCAGCTGTCAGCAGAAGGCTCAGAGCTGTTGAGATGTTTGGGAGCATGGGTGAGGACTCCATGGCAGGGGCTTGGAACTGGATGAGCTTTAAGGTCCTTTCCAACCCCCCCAATCTGTGACTCTGGGCTGTCAGAGGTGCACACGGAGGTGTCCACAGCTCCTGCGGGAAGCAATCCATGTGCTGGCTGTTTCTGCTGGGCTCCAGGGAGGCTCAGCATGTGGAGTGACCTTGGTTCCACTGTGTGATTTCCACGGTGCTTCCCTCCAGCTGAGCTTGGCACAGGTTGAATTCCAGCTGTGAGCCGAGCTCGGAGCCTGCAGTGCGAGGCGTACCTGCCTCTCAGGCTGTCTCTGGACAGGCACAGGACATGTCAGGATGTGCAGAGGGCTGGGGCAGGCTGTGCACTCACCTGGCAGCAGCAGAGCCAGGCGGCAGAGCGGTGGCCGTGACCCGGGAAGGCAGGAGGGGGTTGTGAAATGGGACAGTGTTTCCCGGTCACTATGGAGTCACCGAGGGAACAGGCATGTTTTCTTCCTGTTTACACAACATGTCACCAGTAGCTTTGCCCCCATCTCTGGTGACCTGCAGCCACAATTCTCAAGCTGTGTTGACACTCCATGGCAATAAAACTTTGCCAGAGGGTTTTTAGGGGCTGACACAAAGAAGCTCCTGGCCAGCCCAGAGCTGGGGCAGGAGGGCTGAGAGGAGGCTTAACCACCTCCTTCCCTCTGCTGAAAGCCCATGGGGCTGCAGCCACGAAGGTGCAAATGAAGGCAGACCGAAGGTTGCCCAGACACATCATGGGGGTGACATTGCACCTCAAGCCATCCACAACATCAATGTGCCACCCACATCTCATTGCTCCGTGTGCAGGCTGAGCCTTGCTGGGAAGTCAGGCTGGACTTTCTGGGTCCATCCTAAAGTGCAGCAGCTCGTGACTTAAAATGAAAGCTCTTCTCTTGTTATTCAGGACTGCACCCCCCCCCCCACACCACACAGGGACAGTGCGATACATAATTCAGCATTTATTCACAATGCTGCAAATAAACTCACAGGGAATTTATTCCCAGCAGTTGTGGCGAGTGTTTTCGTGCTCCTCCATCTCATCTCAGGAAATTTCGTTCCCAAAGAGTTTTCCTTTCGTGTTGTGATGGTGGGAAGTGACAGAGTCCCCAGCTGCAGCAGCAGGAGCAGCAGGCTCCACGCACGGGCTGTCACAGGGCATCAGTCACGTCCTTCGCCACAGGAAAGGCGTGGGGAACAACCAGCCTTGCATCCTACAGTTTCCAGCTCCTTTCACCACCCATGCTTTGCTTCCCTGCAGAATACACGGTTACACACAAACCTCGGCCTCCTGAGCTTTACCTGGTGGCCTTTCTTTCCAAGGGTGAGAGGAAAGGCTGTGGTTGGTTCCGCAGGGTGTGCAGGAAACCTTCTCCAGCCAAACCAGCCAGTGGCTGGGGAAGGGGTTGAAAACCACTCCCCACTTCCCCCAGCAGGTTTGGGGTGCCTGGCAGCTCAGTGGGCTGGGATCAGCTCACGGGGACAGAATGTGTCCCACTGTCCTCGTACTCTTCCTCCTTCCCACTGCTCCATGGGAGGCCACCACCCTAACCCCTGTTTTCAGGGAGAGAACCTCCCTTTCCCAGGATCCAGAGACTGATCTGGGGAGCTCTGCAGCGTGTCACCTGCTGCCCTGGGCTTGGTGCCTGCAGAACCAAAGCCCTCCCGTGTTTGCTCTGTGTGCAATACCCCGAGCACGCTGCTCACGTGTGTGTGTGATACGGTGGCACTCAGTGAGGTATCTTTCAGTCACACAGAGGGAGGATCGGCACTTCCTTGGGGATACAAGTCATGTTCCCCACCCCAAGATTAAGGCACGTTCAATATTTATTGAGCTATCACACCTGGAGGCCCCGGCAGGATTAAGGTCCACATACTTGGTGCTCTAAACCTTGATAAGAGCCAGTCCCTGCCCCAAACCAATCCAGCCCCACTCAGGCTCTCCCACAGCCCTGGGGTGGGCCTTTGCCTGAGCTGCCCTGCCCAGCCTTTTCCAGAAACCACCTGCTTGAGGAAGGAGCAGCGGAGTTATCGGTGGTGCTAAAGGCTGTGCTTTAATCACAGAGCCGTAGTTTGGGTTGGAAGGACCTTAAAGATCTTCTCCTGTCAGATGGGGGATGGTCTCTTGTCCCAGATAAGGAGCAGCAGGACAAGAGGAAACAGCCTTAAATTGCACCACGGGAGGTTTCGACTGGAGATTAGGGAAAACTCCTCCTTGGAAAGGGTGGTCAGGCACTGGCACAGGATGCCCAGGGAGTCCCCATCCCTGGAAGTGCTCAAAAAAATCTGGATGTGGCACCTGGGGACACAGTTTAGTGGCAGTGCTGGGGGTAATGGTTGGACCCGATCTTGGGGGTCTTTTCCCACCATGATGATTCCATGGTTCTCTGATTCCAAGTCCAATTCCTGCTGCTCCTGCTACACTTGTGCCTTTCTGCTGGTGCTGCTCCCACATCCTGCTCACTGAGGAGCCCATTCCAGCGAGGAGTGCTCGGGTGTACAGTGTGTTCCCTGGGACTTCACTGGCCTCCAGGGATCTGCTCCTGAGATTAATTTGGGTCTCTAATAATCTGTTCATCAGCTGCTGCCTCAAACACTGTGCAAGGTGTGGAATGGATTCCATGGAATCACCGAATGCCCTGAGCTGGACGGGACCCAGAAGGATCGAATCCAGCTCCTGGCCCTGCACAGGACACCCCAGCAATCCTGCCCCATGCCTGAGAGCATTGTCCAAATGCCTCCTGAGCTCTGGCAGCCTTGGGGCCGTGCCCACTGCCCTGGGGAACCTGTTCCAGGAACCTTCCCCTGTCCTCGAACAGTGCCCTGCATTCCCTGTGCCACGTGTGCCCCGGGCTGCTGCTTATTTTGAGGATGGCAGTGACTTACACGTGGGTATTGCCTTTCAGAACTCTTAAAACCAGACCCTTAAAAAGTGCTTCATGAAATCCTGACCACGTAATGCCTCCCTGGCTGAGGGGAACGGGCACAGCAGCACCAGGACACGAGGGATTTGGGAATTACCCCCAATCCAGAGGGAGGGGAACAGCTTTCCTGCCATGTAATAAATCTGTGATCCATTAAAGAGAATTGTCACAGTGTTAAAGGCAATCACACATCTAGGATTCACACATTTAGAGCTCCCTGGGGAACAACTGCCTCTCGCCACTTCTTTATAGGGATCAGAAAATAGTCTCACTCCCTGGTTTCCTGAAAACCAGCATTTCCCAGCTGTGTGTGAATCAGACAGAGGCAAATCCGGGCCCTCATTTCCAGTTCAGCCTCCCGTGTTATGGCCCTACAAATGTGTCAGAACCCAACGCAGCTGATCTGGCACGTCACAGCTGCACGAGGAAATGAAAATAAATACAGATTTATGAAGGAAGGCCTGGGTTTGGCACCAGCCATGGATTTCCTGGCTGGCTGCTAATACCAAGGAGCAGATCCTCTATTTCATGTTAGCCAAGGGAAATCCCAGCAATTCATCCCCCAGCATTAAAACCCAGCATTCTAAAAATAGCATTGCAGAGCTGCACTGGAACAGCAATCAAAATGAGAAAGCAAACCTCGTCCTTTTGTTTGCTTGCTTTATTGAAAGTCAGAATGTGAAAATCTACCCCAAGAGCTAATTTCAAAACGACAGGGATGGAAGGTGAGATGGGAATATCCAAATATCCCGTGGGTGATGTGGGATGGCCGTGGGAGCCTCTTCTCCCTGCGTGTCAGGGTTCTGCTGGGATCCCACCCTCGGGGAATGGGGAGTTTTCCACAGCCGTGGGAAGTGAGGACAAGCAGGGAGAGGATGAGGGCCCACAGACAGTCTGAGGTTATGGAAGACCCCCAGGACCCTCCTTCCCTGGCTTTTCTCATGGATCTCCCTGTTCTTCCACTCCGAGTTTCCTCCAGAGGTCAAACTCTCCCATTCCTCTCTATCCAGATGGATTTGGATGCTTCCCTGTCTCCCAGTCCCACACCAGCCCTGCACCAGCCACACACCCAGCAGAGTTTTACCATTTTACCACAAGCCTGTTGTTACTGCACAGGAACATCTCTCTATTTAAATGTTACTTCTGTTTAAGGTTTCCAAAACCTGCCTGTAAAAGGGAGGACAAACTCCCAACCTCTGTGTTCTTCATCACGGCTTCATCATTCCTTTTCAAGTGCATTCATTTTTCCCCTGATCCTGATAATTAATCCACATTGATAGATGTTGAACTCAGAGGTTTCACTGTCTGAGCTGCAAGTTTGTAATGTTTGTTCTGATACAACCCAGGTCCCTCCTGCAGTTCCATTCCCTCAAACCCAGAGGAAGGAGATGAAACAGGGAAGAATCTTTCCTTCCTGAGGGTGCCTCAAATACCATTGGGACACCACACATGAAAACACATCTCGTGTTCTCCCACTGTAACATGGGAAGAATCGAGCATTCCGAGGCCAGGGAAGGGATGGCAGGGGCTATAGGTTTCTCATAGTTGTCTTAAATACACAACATCCCCAGAAACCCCAGCTCAGTTGGATGGGGGATGGTCATCCCAGGAAATAAGCAATCCCTGCAGCATCACTGTCCCAGGGACATCCTCTGGGCTGCTCCTCTACGTGACTCCCTTTGCAAACGCCCCTTTGGCAGGTTGGGAAAGCAAAGTTTATGAGAATTGCTTGTGGTTTTCCCTTGGAAACAGCATTTCCCAGGGAATTCTGCTCTCTGAGAGGAAGAGGTCAGTAGGATATTTGTACAGCTGGCTGATCAGATTGCTTTCGTATGGATTGTCCAGAGGTCTGGCTGGATGTGGACCCACCAACCCATTCTCAAACCTGACTCACTCCAGTTCACTCAGCAAACACTGTGGGATGGCAGCAGCCAGCATAGCTTTGCCATAGTTTTTAGCGTTCTTGCTAATCCATAAAATGCAGCAATTCAGAATGCAAACCACAGGAAGAAAGAGCTAATGAGGTCCTCCTGGAAGGGTCTGTTCTGGGTGTGTTTATACAACTCCCATTAGTGTGAGTTGGCCTTACAGGGCACAGCGAGAGGAAAATGGATCCTGGATACAGAAAAATCCACTTATTGGTCCAGACAGGTAATGGCCCCCCAGCTGGGGTGGTGACAGCCTCATTCAGCACAACACCCACAGCTGTTTTGGCTCTGCCTCCCCTCAAAAGCCTCGAGAGACACTGCAGACAAACAGATTGCCAAAGAAATTCAGTCACATTATTTCTGCCGTCACAGCACATGATTTAAAATGCAAAAGAAGAACAAAACCCGAGCCCACAAGTAGTGCCCTGTCAGGGGAGCGCTCAGCCTTCGGCACGGATTTGGTTTGTAAATGAGATTGAAACTGTGAGCGCTCTGCTGCAGTGAAGGTGTCCCTGCCCAGACCCCTGGACAGTCCATACAAAGCCATCTGAGCAGGGCACTGATCAGATCTGATCCACCCAGAGCTCCCTCCGGAGCCGCCCGGACGTGGCTGGAGCCAAACCAAGCCCTTGGCTGAAAGTTGTTCCCGTAACTATTCAAATAAAGCATTTCCATAACCACAACCAACAACTGCACACGCTGTGTGGAGGGACAAAGGGAGCCTGTCCCCACGGAGTTTCGTGAGAAGGGAGGTGGAAACGTGGATGAGAGAGAGGTTTGCTTGGGGGTCACACGAAGCAGGTTTTTGCTAGTGGTGTTTGCCCTTGTGGGAATCGTGGGGTGTGATCAGATAGAATATGGGGGGATTGTTGGTGTCCTGTGCAGGGCCAGGGGTTGGATCAGTGATCCTTGTGAGTCCCTTCCAACCCAGGATATTCTGTGACCCTGTGAAACCTGTACTCGTGACATGTCAAGCTTGAGCCATTAAAAGCCTTTTACATGAAACCTGCAACAGAATTCCATTCACAGAAAAGGCACATTTAAAATAAATCAGTTCTGAGGGTTTGGGGTTTTTCTGTTTGTTTTGTGGGGTTTTGTTTGTTTGTTTTTAAGGGGGTTTTATGTTATTATTGTAACTACACAGCAACAAGCAGTGATTCTCTGCAACTGATGCGTTTGGTTCCCATGTCCTCTCATCCCACCAGCTCCTAGCAAAGGATGTCAGCAGTGGACATGGCCCTGAGCTACCACACGTCAGCCTCATAAAGGAAATTGTTAAAATTCACTGTGGTTAAAAGGTCAAGTGGTTCTGAGGTGCCTGCCCAGCCCACGAGGCTCTGGGAGCGCTGGCAGTGCCTCCCTCCCACCCACCCATTGCATCAGCCTCTCCCCAGGCAGGAGCTGCACTTTTCCACATGGGCCATTAAACTGAATAATGAATTTGTGTTTCCGGAGGAGAGGAGCTCTCCAGCAAAGTGATGGCTCTGGGAATTTTGGAGGGTGGAAGGGCTGTGGAGAGAGGAGAGAAAGGCAGAAGGCTCCTTCTCACCCCTGCAGGAGGGTGCCAGGCACACACAGATCCAGCTGTGCTCCTGGGCGTCTTCCAGCTGCTTTTTGGAGAATGCTAGACAGGAAATTGATGCCACAGGGCAAAATATTCATTCTCCCCGACTTCCCTCCCAAAGCAAGCCCAGATCTGCCCTGGCCAGACTCGTTTCCTGCAGAACACCGTGGCCTCCCCAGCAGAAATGACTAAAATGTGTGTGTGCCTGGAAAAACAAACAGCCAAGAGCCTGCCAGATGTTTGCAACACAAACCCCAGGAACACAGAGCTCACGGGAGCAGCTGATGCTCACGCTGCCCTTCCAGGCCGGGCTGGAGAAGCTGCCAAATCCAAATCCAACAGCATCCCCGTGCCCTCTAAACCAGACGGCACAGTGCCACATCCCCTCGCTTTTGGAACATTTCCAGGGGTGGTGGGTGCTCCTGGAGGAGGAACAGGGTGTTCTGATGCTGCCTCCCTTACAGGCAGGTAGATGTACTCCTCCCTGTTTGCACCCTGGCGTTGCCCAGTGAGGATGATGAGGATTTGGGGTGTCTCACAGCCACAGCTCCTCGGTGCCTCTGCACCCTCCCTGTGCCCTGGCTGGGACTCCTGGAGGAGCTCAGGCTCAGCTTCCCTCTCTGGGGCTGTGGAGGGGCTCAGCCTTGGCCCTCACTGTCCCCTTATTGCTGTTCTCCCAGGGTGTGCAGCCAGCGTGGGGTGACCCTGCCGTGCTCTGGGCAGCCTGTCCTGGGCAGAGGCAATGGGTGAGAACAAGCTCTCGCAGCGTTTGTACACCGAGTGCTGTGGTGCAGCTGTTACCCGTGTTATCAGTGACAAATGATTCATTAAGAGCTCTTGCAGTTTGATACAGCCCCTCGTGAGAGCTCTCAGCAGAGCACAGGCTGCAGGGAGAGGCAGTGCCTGGCTGGGAGTGCGTGTGAGAGGGGAAGGGGAAGGGAAAGAGCCTGGCAAGAGCAGCCAGCCCAAAGCCAGCCCTCCCTGCAAGGCTGAGCCTGGAGGATGGGGCAGCTCAGGCTGAGCCCGCCTGGATTGCAGCTCATTGAGCAACGGGGAGACACGGGCGAGACCCTGCGTATCGCAGGAACAATCTGAACAGCTCACACGGCGAGTTCTTGTGTTGCAACAACCCCTAGGAGAAGGAACAGAGGCAGCTGGGGGGGCAGAGGGGCTCTGTGGGTGTTGGGGGAGCCCAGAGCAGGAGCTGTGGCTCCAGCAGCCTCTCAGTGGAGGTTTGGGGGCACCTTCCTGCCCAGGTCACTCCACCCACTGCCCACTCGAGCCTGAGCCACTGGATGTTAAGGCAGAATCAGCAGCAGGTCCATAACAACACCGAGGTTACAGCAAAGCCTTGCCCACATACAGCAGTTTTAGTCTTCCCTCTGGGCAGATTTTTAGCACCAGCTCAAGAGAAAGGGTCGAGCCTCTGGCTCTCACAACCCAGGGAAGGCAAACAGGAGGGGGGAGCATTTTGGTGCTTCTGTTTTCAGTTAAAGCAGTTGCTGGTTCTTCATCTCCCTTGGTCTGCCCAAACAGAAGCATCACCACGGGGTGCTCTCAAAAGGGGCCCCAAAACCTGGGCTGGGTTCCCTGCCATGTCCCACACGTGGGCAGGGGGACACTGACCCCTTCAAAGGGGTGTGCAGGTCAGTTCAGCCTCACCTGAGGGCAAGTGAAACCAAGGGATGTTGGAAGAAGGGAAGTGAGAGCAGGTGGAGGCCTGGGAGGAAGGCTGTGCAAATGGAGAAGCAGGTAATGCTCTCCACACCCCCCAGGGGTGCAGGGCTCACGGCTGGGATGTCCACCTGGCCACGGGCAGGGCTCAGGAGAGCTCCCCCCACCCGTGTTCCAGCCCCACAGTGACCCCTCTCAAACCCACACACAGACCCCGGGTGAGCCCCTGTCCCAGGCCCTGGCAGGACATCAATGTCCTGCTCAGCTCTGCTCTTCCCCCGGTTCGAGCTGCCGTGTCCATCCCGCACCGTGCCCGGCCAGGAGATAACAGGGAACAACTGGTTCCCAGCAGCACAACCAGTTCCTCGTAGCTTATGAAACTGCCTGTCTTCAGCCATCCTTCCCTCTCCATCCGTCCTTTGGGTGCCGACAGAGGCCCTGCCAGTGCTCCCATTAACACCTGTCCCAGCACAACCTCCCGCAGCCCCAGGGAGTTTATCAGGCTGCAGAAATATCCCCAGGGGACAGAGCAAGGAGCCTGCAGGACTCCCAGAGAACATTTCACAGCTCGGGCACTAAAGGAAACCTCCCCCCCAGCAGTTCCCAAGGAAGCCCTGCCCGGGAGGGGGCGATAGGAGGAATTCCCCCTGTGCCTCTGGAGCAGCTCCACGTGGTGGAGCGTGGCTGGGGAAGGTAGAGTGGAGTTCATGCCATGGCTCGCTGCATGTTTGGCTGTCTCAGCATTTGGGGGCTCCTGCTGAAGCTCTGAGGGGATGCAAATGGGGCAGCAGCGTTTGGGGGTGCAGCTGGTCACTGGTGAGGGGTGCAGTGCTGGCTGTGGGGAGCGCTGGGTGCCCGGCACAGGGTCAGGGAATGGTTGGGCTGGAGGGACCTCAAAGCCCATCCAGTGCCACCCCTGCCATGGCAGGGACACCTCCCACCAGCCCAGGTTGCTCCAAGCCCCGTCCAACCTGGCCTTGGACACTCCCAGGGATCCAGG